>OX376673.1:1234250-1256750 GCA_947386135.1 Melanchra persicariae | reverse complement strand
TTTTTTTATGGATGGGAAATCATCGAATGACTCCTCCTACTCTGGGCGGAGCGGAAGGGAGTGTCAGACTCTTACTGACTAAAACCCATCCATGCTCCTCCTAGTGCTTTTTACGTTCCAGGGCCGCGGTAACTCTTTCGAACAAAATCCGCAACCCTGGCAGGCTGGCCCTGACGGGCCCCTACTCCTATACTGACATCTCTTTGAGGCACACGTGGAACACAACGCGCCGTCGACCCGGGCCTGGCTTTGACCGGACGGCGAGCCACCCAACGCTCGCCGTCCGCAGACCTGCACCTACGGTGGCGGGGAATCGCCCTGTGACTCCCGACGCCCGGTGCGTCTCCCTATGTTGCGGCGGCTGTGGGGGGGGGGGCATGAGGGTTGTCTTTCCCTCACGCGGCCCGCCTCCTCCTTCACTAGCATTACTGCTTCGCAGGAGGTGACGGCTTCCCATGCCTCCTCGCTTCGAACCATGGATTGAACCAGGGCCGGATTCGAAAGGTCGCCGCCGCCGAACGCCTCGACGAGGACACGGCGGTGCTCCGCCCAAGCGGGGCAGACCTCCATCAAAGCCCCGTTTGCCCTTTGCCAAAGCCATTTTTAAATACAACGTGTAACAGAATAAACGCAATACCTCTTATTGTATTTAAAAATATTTTAAAAATTGTTTATTTCTTTACCTTCTGCAGAGTGTCAGCAAGAGGTCGTCCCTTGCCGAGTTTACCCCACCCCGTAGCCACCGCCCTTGTCTGGTATTCAATAGGCTCCTCCAACATTATGAAGTGCTTCTGGAACTCTATCATTTGCTGTTCATCTGTTAATTCCTCTTCATCTTCATCCTCGTCTCTGAGAAACTGGCCTTGGACATCCAGACATGCTGGGAACACGGCTTTGTTGTATGTTACACTGAAAAACATGAATTAAGTAAATTTGTTGAGGGAAAGGGAGATTTAAGTTTCCTATTTCGTTTGCTAAATACATTCGTTCGAGATGGCACGTATTTTTTTAATGAAAGAGCACCTAAAGAAAAAACCTGTAGCGGCTATCTAATAAATTTTTCTATGGAAGCAACCCCGAAATCGCGAAAAATAAAGTACATTTTGTCGAGTTATGGGCACGTACAATTCGTTTTTTTTTAGGGATTTCAGTGTTGGTCCCATAGTATTTATTTATTTATTTACACTTTACGCACATAGATGTACATAGGCGGACTTAATGCCTAAGGCATTTTCTACCAGTCAACCTTTGGGTGATGCAGAGAATAATAGTGGTAGGTGCAATGTAGGAAACCGAAACACGATTAATAAATAACAAACTAAACACACAATACAATACTATAATATATACCAAAATAAATAAACTAATACACAAATATACTGGAACAGTTAATGAAACCAAACAATGAGTAAAATTAGCGCTGTGACGATACTTCTGCCAGCTTCTTGCGAATGTGCTCGCGAACCTTAACTTTGAAGGTTAATCGGTTGGTTGCCATCCTGATTTCTTGGGGTAGCGCATTCCACAGAGAAACAGATTGGACGAAAAAGGAACAGTGAATGAAATCAGTACGTTGAGAGAGACAGTGAAGAAGACGATTATGGGATGAGCGGAGATTTCTGTTGTGGTTAGCGCAAATGTATTGAAAATGAGGGGAATTGGAAGAGTCAAGAAATGAGAACAAAGTTGTTAGCGCCCTTTGCTCTCTGCCCGAACGTATTTAGTAAAAGTTGTTCATAATGATGAACACAATGACCCCCGTATTTATTTATGTTCGAATGTATTTTGAAGCCACATGTATTTGAAATACTAACTACAAAATACCTCAGCGTCAGGTACCTATTTGAAATACAAATTACAAATTACATTTTCAAGAAGTAATTGAAACACAAATACCAAATACGTATTTGTATTTCCTCCGTGCCTCGGTTGGTCCCGGCTGTCATTTGTAGATCTTTGGCAGTCGTTACGGATTGTCAGAAGCCAGTCACTCTGACTCCAGTCTTGCCAAGAAGTACCGTGTTACCGAGTAAATGGGTTTTGGAGGTATTCAGCTGAATCCAGTTGGACTGGAAGCCGACCCCAATAAAGTTGGGAAAAGGCTAGGCAGATGATGACTATAGTATCAAAGTTCAACTCGTGTGGCTGTGTAAGAGTGAAATTTAGCTATTTTAATTAACTTACCGTTTGTCAGTTTGAAGTAAAGCGATGTCGTGGTAATGAGTCGGAGGACGGTACTCCGGGTAGGGGATGATCCTCTGCACATTGTACACATGCCACATTTCGACAGGGTCCGAACGCTTCAGGATGCCCAAGACTACGAAGCGAACTGGTCCTCTGGGAAAAATCATTACGAAGATTATATTGAATGTGCTTTTAATCGATGTGATGGGGACATGAGGAAATTTTATACATGTCGAGGAAAAAGTTCAGTTGATTTAGTTTCCTGATAAGTAGGTAGTGACAAGGAATTCAGATTCGGAGACCTGATTGCTTGCCACAGGGCGTCGCGCGTCCCATGCGTAATGGCGTCTCGCGGCGCAGCGGACGTTTTCAGTACCTCTACCATGAGTTTACGCAGCCAAAACTCGCTAGCGTCTCCGTAAATTATTTGTATGACATTCTGTACAGCGGTCACAGAAAGAGTTAAAATTCGTACCATGAGCACTATAGATTTCGATAGGTTAAAAATCTAACGTAATCTATTCGATAGTCACTAACGTTTTTCAGCTGTCACTATACAAAACGGCACCATGAGTCACTAATTTGACAGAAGCTATCGAACAATACGCTTACGATAGTAGTTAGTCAAGATAATGTCTGCAAGAGCTTATTTAGCATGGAATATGTTAGTGGCCGCTGAATTTGAAGACCAACGACGTGAACAACGTTAATTTCAAGCCAAAATGAGAATTCATGTTGGATCTCAATTGGAAAATATAAGTGAAAGAAAGTTTATCTTTCTTGTTCTGTGAGTAGTTCTTTCAAAGTTTATCTCTATAGAGAAGCCAGCATCATCACACGCGCAAACACAAACATATGGCAATGCACGCCGCGGGCCCCACCGCGTATGTCACTACGTTTTATCGTGATCGGATCATTGCAGGAGTAGCTGGATGCAACGTTGCGTGCGCCGCTGCGATGCCATCCGCGGGCTCCGCCTACATTTCTAGCAAACGCGAATTAAATCGCCTCTCTGTAAACGCTCTCATAAAACGCCAAATATATTTGAATTTAGTGCGGGCCGCGTCGCCGAACGCGATCTGCGTAATCTCCGTAAACGAGGCCTAACATTCGAAATGTTGAACTAGGCGCACGCGTTTCAAAACGAAAAAGGTACACTTACAATTTCGGGTCTGATAAGCAGTGTCCGGCAGTTAATATGAATCTCTCACTGATAAGAGATCCTCCACAGTGCCACTGAGCTGACTCTCTGTCCTGGCCGTATCCTAGCATCGCCTGGAACATAAATGATGATAAATTATATCATTTTTCTTTAATCTTTTTCGTATTGTTGATTAGGTCATGTTTGACCACTATCTCACCTAATGGAACGTATTTAACCCATGTTTAACCCAATTTTTGGTTCTGTTGATTTTCTAAAAGTAACAATCGAAAGAGTCACCGCGGCCCTGGAACGCAAAGGGCATAAGGAGGAACACGGATGGGTTTTAGTCAGTAAGAGTCTGGCACTCCCCTCCGCTCCACCCAGAGCGACCGAAGTTATTTGATGATTTACCATTCATAAAAAAGGTAACATTTCGGGGAGTGCACGTTGGAACTGCACAAATGATTAATTCTATGAAGCTCATTTCATGATCGCACTACAGGACGTGGATACGGCAACGTGCCATCGATACATGATCGCACCACAAGACGTGGATACGGCAACGTGCCACCGATACATGATCGCACTACAAGACGTAGATACGGCAACGTGCCACCGATACATGATCGCACTACAAGACGTGGATACGGCAACGTGCCACCGATACATGATCGCACTACAAGGCGTAGATACGGTGACGTGCCACCGATACATGATCGCACTACAAGGCGTAGATACGGTGACGTGCCACCGATACATGATCCCACTACAAGACGTGGATACGGCAACGTGCCACCGATACATGATCGCACTACAAGGCGTAGATACGGTGCCGTGCCACCGATACATGATCGCACTACAAGGCGTAGATACGGTGACGTGCCACCGATACATGATCGCACTACAAGACGTGGATACGGCAACGTGCCACTGATACATGATCGCACTACAAGACGTAGATACGGCAACGTGCCACCGATACATGATTGCACTACAAGGCGTAGATACGGTGACGTGCCACCGATACATGATCGCACTACAAGGCGTAGATACGGTGACGTGCCACCGATACATGATCGCACCACAAGGCGTAGATACGGTGACGTGCCACCGATACATGATCGCACTACAAGGCGTAGATACGGTGACGTGCCACCGATACATGATCGCACCACAAGGCGTAGATACGGTGACGTGCCACCGATACATGATCGCACTACAAGGCGTAGATACGGTGACGTGCCACCGATACATGATCGCACTACAAGGCGTAGATACGGTGACGTGCCACCGATACATGATCGCACTACAAGGCGTAGATACGGCAACGTGCCACCGATACATGATCGCACTACAAGACGTGGATACGGCAACGTGCCACCGATACATGATTGCACTACAAGGCGTAGATACGGTGACGTGCCACCGATACATGATCGCACTACAAGGCGTAGATACGGTGACGTGCCACCGATACATGATCGCACCACAAGGCGTAGATACGGTGACGTGCCACCGATACATGATCGCACTACAAGGCGTAGATACGGTGACGTGCCACCGATACATGATCGCACTACAAGACGTGGATACGACAACGTGCCACCGATACATGACCGCATTACAAGACGTAGATACGGCGACATGCCACCGATACATGGTCGAGATTCCTCACTTACCCACACAACCTTTTTGATAAACGGAGTTTCTTGATAGGTCCTGGAGGTCTTTAAGTCAAGAGTGAACAAGTTACTTCTAGGCAAGCGTGCTCCATCGTCGACCACATCATCAGGTAGGAATAGTGTTTAAACGCAAACCTATGAATCCAAAAAAATCATATTCTTTCTCACCATATGTGTAAAGTTAAACCTCTCCGCGTCTGTGCCTCCCACAACAACCGTAGAGAATCCCTTCTTCTTCTTCCCCATATATCCTTTTCTGAGAAATCTCTTGCATTGCTGGGTGCCGCTTCCTGTCCAGGTAGTTGTCATGCCTCCAGTCTCGCAGGTGTCTGGCAGGAGAGCCAAGAGATCGATGCATTCTGGAAGCAAACACAAATAAGGATGATTTACAAACAACACACTTGAATTTCATAAAAAATGAGGTCCATGATGAAGCGAGCGCGCCCAGAAGATGCCTTGAGGCACTGGTACTCCCACGCGTCGACGAAACACTGCAGGCTGCTTGACGCCGAACTCCGGTGGGAGGGTGGTCGCGAACCAGGCGGGTGTTAGCCCTACCACCGCAAGGGAAGGATTGGCCAGTCTTATAAGGTGTTTGGTGAGACTGTCCAGGATGCGCCGAGCGAGAGCTTCAGTTGAGTGTCTGATGGAACAAATTGCGCCACACGTGACGTGGTGACGTCACGGACGTCGAGTTGGTCGGTACTCCTAACTGTCGCGAAGAGTGGTTTAAATAAAATAACACATTTTTAAGAACAATTGTAATACATAAAGTTACATCAAACAGTAATTCACCACACGAAACGTTATCCAGTGTGCAAGTGCAGTGTATAAAAAGTAATTAATGTGATTACAAAAAACTTAAGACAAAGTGGCAGTAATCTACCCTAACATTAAAATTATAAAAACATATTAGTTGAACCTAGTTAAAAGTTTTCCCTGAGGTGTCGCCCGAGAGTGCGTTTTTACTCTGTTTACCCCAGTGGTGTTGTATGGTGTTATCAAGCCATAGACCCCCTTAAACCATAACTTAAAACAGCGCCATCTGTCGACGTTGTGCGGAACAACTAACTAATCAATAACATACGTATTTGGGAGACGCGGAACCAATTACGCACGAAACATGCCTGCAGCGAAATGTGGTGGTTGCGCTAAATTTTTATCACCGATGGATGCCGCTAAATGCAGCCAATGTAATGGGTTTTACCATCGTGCTTGTGTTTGCCTTCCTGGCACTGGCTTTATTAAACCAACTTGGCGCTGCCCTGAGTGCGACAAGAATCGGGTCAGGGATAATAAGGCGGAGACACCAGTTCGAGCTAGGGCTGCTCAGGTAGAGGAGCACAGATGTTCTGAGGAGCTCATGGACACCAGCACTTTGGACTGCACGGCGGTGGACGCCGGCTACACTAATCTGTCTCCTGCCTTCGCGGACGAGCTGCGGCTGTTTAAAGAAGAGCTGCGTAAAGAGTTTCGCCTAATGCATGCGGAATTCCAGCAATTACGGACGGAAATGGCTCACCTCAGAGACTCCATCAAAACTTCTAACGAGCGGATGGACAGCGTGGAAGCGCGAGTCAGTGCCCTGGAACTTAAGCTGGAGCAGAAAGTTCAGCCGGACAGAGATCCGCTGGAGGCCACCATTGGTGAACTGAGATGCCAATTAAACGAGCGGGATCAGGAATTGTTACTGAACGACATCGAGGTTACTGGTATTCCTGAATGCAAGGACGAGAGTGCCCTACACTTAGTTAAGGTACTTTCCTTAAAGCTTGGCGTCACCATTGAGGAAAGGGATGTTGTGCATGCTGAACGACTGGGATCCACGCTCCGAAATCGAATACAACTATCCGACAACTCCATCTCTGCCGACCCCGTTGCGCATCGGCCGCGCAGCATATCCGTGCGGTTCGCAAGGCGAGCTACGCGCGACGCACTACTGCGAGCGGCTCGAGTGCGACGCGGGCTAAGTACACATGACCTTGATATGACTGGGCCGGTGCACCGTGTTTACGTTAATGAGCGTTTAACGCGGACGAACCGCCAGTTATTTTATAACGCTCGTCAAGCGGGGAGTCAGCACAAATGGAAATACGTTTGGACAAGGGATGGTAAAATCTTTGCACGCAGGGAAGATAATCAAAAAGCTACACGAGTTCGATGTGACAGCGACATTTGTAGGATTTTTGGCTGATGGCCGGTTTGCACTTCTTCCGAGCACGTAATGTTAACCTGTTTTATGTACATTTTTTTCTTGTTAATGCCATAACCTGTTTGCTGGGTTCTTTTGCATGTCGCAAAGAAACTTTATATTTTTTCGTTTCAAATTTTCATTTTTTTTTCTTTAACTATAAAAATATTGTTATTATCGCAAAGCGGTGTGTGTTTCCCGTGCTCCCGGATGGGAGTAAACTGGTATTATTGAGTTCTCGACAAATAACGAATTACCAGATTTTTAAAACATTTACAGATATTATTTACATGACTGAGAAGATACAATATCTTAATGAAAGTATTTATTGTATTCATTCGACTATCAAATTATTATACTATACAATAACTTATACACTAATTTTATTTACACATTATACAATGATTAATGCACAACTATTATTTATGAATCCTTTTATCGAGCTTATAATCGCAGTTATTCATTTAAAATTATTTTCGTCAATCATAATTTTTATTTTACTATTTACAATATTTATTTTTTACAATAGCGCCTTTTTAATTGATCATTTACCCTCAGTATTTGCTTTTTTAGCCTTCAAATATAATTACTGTTATCTGCCTCACTTACTGTTTTTTTACATAGGCTCAAACTTTACAGTTTCCACTGTGACTGTGACCAACTACAACATTTCATATCCTCGACAGTACTTCTTTGTTTTTATTTATTAACACATTGCGGGACACTTGACTATTTTGCAAATGTCATGATATGACACTTAAAAATCCCATACATTTTATCATACCGTCTATAGCCGTACTACCGTATTACATATATTTTACATATTTGATACGACAAATACGGCCACAGACGTTGACGCCTAAGGGTGGAACGTCATACCATGACTAACTATGAGCAATGTAATGTGATGAGAGATGTGATGATAGATGTCTCAGGTTCCTGAGAGCCCATTAATCCATCTTCCACGCCGTTTTCTATAACAGACAGGTCATTGCAAGACCTATCATCTACTTCCTGGTGCGATATTGAATTGTCTTCACTTGAACTCGAATCCCTGGACCGAAGTGAGCTTTCACTAATCTTAGTGGAATGCATAAGCCTAACTTTTCTCGTACTGAAAATCTCATAATCTGATTCACTAGTTTCGCCTTCTTGAGCACCATCTGGTTCATAATTTGTATCAGAGCCGAACTGACCCTCTACGTCACTGTTAGGGTCGTGGCGGCTTTCATCTGCATCGTCTTCAGCAGCAAACAGACTTGGACGGTTACTACATGCTAGTTTCTTCCGTTTAGACGCCATCTGCGAAACAATATAGATAAATAGTCACAATAAAAGCAGTTAGCAAGAAGCTAAAATAGTAGATAAATAGCATTTGAACACCACGTTTTCGTGTAAGTAATAGTTTCTTATTTTTGCATCATGTCACAAGTAAAAAACAGCAGTACTGTATGACACAACACCTAAATTAATAAAACTCAATTAGATAATATATAAATAAGCTTTATTTACCTTGTTTTTGCTGACAAAAATCACAAACTACTCCTAGCAATGCGACGACACGTCGGTGTTGCACACGCCGTGACACTAAATGTCAACATCAGTGTACTTGTATGGCTCAGTCTACGCCTGTCGACGGTGTGAATGTGTTGTTTTGGTGCATAAGCAATGCGTATGTGTGTGTTGAAAGATGACTCGAAAAGAGTTTGCCGTGACACCTACGAACGAATGAAGTCGCGTGATGTGACACTAGATCATGTGCTTCCTAGAAATGTTATGGGCAAGCAACGGCTATCGACGGTTTGCCAAATGATATGAAATAAAGTTCACCGCCTTTAGCCGTACTGTCACGTAATGTTAGACTGAGATAACGTTGAGAGGCGGTTTGTCCCGCAACGTGTTAATGAAATATGCTTGAAAAATACCTTAAAGTTGGTTTTTTGAACGCGGGGTCTCTTGGTACGAATCACGATAATTTTATAGCAGCTGTGGAAAGGCATTCTTTCGACGTTATGGCAGTCAACGAGACTTGGTTACGAGCCGGAGGGGAGGGGCGCGCGCCTACTGTCCCAGGCTACCGCCTGCGTCACACGCCGCGGCCACTGACGGTACACGGGGGGCGCGGGGGAGGCGTGGGGTTTTATCTTAGGCGCGGCCTGACCTGCCGTAACTGGTCCGCTCCAACAGACCCAAGATACGGGACCATAGAACAAATGTGGATCACCCTAACTCTAAATGGTATTAAAATTGCTATTGGTACAGCGTATCGCCCTCCTCGCTTCGACTTGGACCCCTTTCTCGATGCCATAACTGACTCCATTAGCTCCTTAATAAAATGTGACCATTACATTTTGCTCGGTGACTTTAATGTCAACTTACTGAATACTAACGGGCAAACTAAGAAAGTAAGTGAGTTTCTGAATAGCCTAAGTCTAAAACAGCTGGTAAGTTCACCTACCCACTACACAGACCATAGCGAAACATTGATCGACCTCGTTTGTACAAATCTCAACCACAGAAGGGTGTCCGTTGAGCCCTATGGCTCATTAAATGGTCACTCGCTTATCATCTGTGAATTTAATATTAGGCGTAGTAAATATAAACCCCAAACAGTAACATATAGACCCTTTAGACAAATAAACAAGGAGATACTTGATATTGACTTATCGCAATTACACTGGGACAATATTTGCGACTTGCCTAATGTAAATGACATGGTTGAGACATTTAATAAGAACATTTTAAGAATTTACGACGTCCACGCTCCGGTTAAGACATGCTTAATCAAGGAACCGTCATACCCCTGGATTACTGACACAATAAAACTAATGATGCACTTGCGAAATGATGCCCTGTCCAAGTACCGTAGGACGAAGTCCGATTCTAAAAGAGCTTATTACAAGCAACTCAAATCTCTGGTGTTGAGTTCCATTTTTAGAGAAAAAGTAGCATACTTTAATTTTAATATAAATAATAAAGCTAAAGACCCTAAAACATTATGGAAGAATTTAAAAAATACCGTGCTACCAAATAAACAAATAGATGACCTTCCTACGCACATCAGAGATCCAGACCGAATAAATGATCACTTTTTGAGTGTTCCTGGCAACCCTGTCTGCAATATTGCGCAACGCAATTTCTTCGAATCTCATCGGTTCAGGGATGATAGCGTCGCATTCGCATTGCAATCTGTTAGCGAAAGTCAAATTTTAAAATACATTCGCGAGCTTAAATCTAATGCGGAAGGCACTGATAAGGTAACCCTGAATATGCTTTTGTTAACCCTCCCGCATACACTAAAAGCCATCACCGACATTGTGAACAGCTCGATCGGCTCTTCAACATTCCCTGACATCTGGAAAATAGCAATCGTCAGACCGTTACCCAAAAAACCGAATCCAACGGAGCTTAAAGATCTCAGGCCCATTAGTATTCTACCTTGCCTATCTAAAATTGCCGAGAAGGCCGTGTGCCAGCAGCTATCTAAATATTTGGAAAGTAATGAAATACTTCCTGAGTTACAGTCAGGCTTTCGTAAACAGCGTGGTACTGCTACAGCACTTTTGGATGTCACGGACAATATTTTAGCAGCGCAAGATAAGGGCCTATGTACACTCCTTGTACTGCTTGATTTTTCGCGGGCTTTTGACTGTATCAATGTTGAACTGTTTCTTTCAAAGTTGCACTATTATGGTTTTGAGCAAAATACAATAAACTGGTTTCTTAGTTATCTCACTAACCGTCAGCAGCGTGTGGAGATCCGGTTGAGTGATGGCTCATCCTTTATTTCGTCGCTCACCCCCCTTAGTAGGGGAGTTCCCCAGGGCTCTATACTGGGTCCCATTATTTTTATTTTATATTGTGCAGACATTATAAAGTCCTTGAAACGATGTAGGTACCATATTTATGCTGATGATGTGCAAGTTTATATTTCCTTTAAGCCAAGTGACTATGAGAGTGCGTTAAAGGATCTCAACGATGATCTCAACAGAATAGCATGTTGGGCTGAGAGCAACGGTTTGGTACTTAACCCTACTAAAACGAAATATTTGCTTTTTGGTACCAAGTGCCAAATTAGAGCAGTGCCTGCAACGCTCAACGTTACCCTTCTGGGTGAGTCGGTCAGTCGAGTTAGTGAAGCACGTAATTTAGGTCTTAACATGGACGCTGAGTTAAGATAAGAAGCGCATGTGGCCGCGTCAGTGCGCACTTGTTTTTATCGGCTTAAAGTCCTTTATAAAATAAGGCCTTATCTGTCTGAGGAGCTGCGAATCCAACTAGTTGAGTCGCTCGTACTCTCAAATTTAAATTATGCGGATACAGTTATTGGCCCTCGACTACTAGCAAGAACTGATAGACTGATACAGAGAGTGCAAAGCGCCTGCGCTCGATTTTGCTATAAAATCCCGCCAAGAACTCACGTAACACCATTTTTAAATAAGCACTCAATACTTAAAATGAAGTCGCGTCGTAAGCTGCACTTGGCTTGTCTGCTGTTTGGGGTTATAAAGTACAAGCAGCCAAGCTACCTTTACAAAAAACTAAGCTGGATCGCTAGTAGAAGGGAATGCGCAAGCAGACAGTGCTCCCAACAACTTTCTACTCAGCCGCACAAGACAGCCGCTTTCAGAGGCAGTTTCAGGTACGATGCATCCAAATGCTGGAACAATATTCCCCCGCCGATAAGAAACATTAAAATACTTGGTACCTTTAGAAGTCGGCTTCGACAGTTCCTTATTAACTCGCAGAAAGAACTAGGCGTGACGATTTCGAACACGTCGTTAATTTAAGTTTGGCAGTGGGTACCCGCCGCAGGTCTGTGGAAAAAAGCAAAACTTCTTGTAAACACAGTATATCACAGCCTATCTTTTACAATTGCTTACTTTAATTATAACTTTAAATACTTACACACAATCATATCAATATAATTCCTTTTACTTAATTTATATAATTATGTCTATTAATATTACATATACACCTAATATACAAAATAATGAGAATACACTCACCAAACAGTTACTCAATGCAAAACCACTACTCACTTTTTCACTTTTCTCGTTTTCTAACTGTATCTGCTCGACGTCCGTATGTCACTATAAGGATCCAGCAGAATACCAGCGTCAGGTACATTTGCCTGGCACATGCTTTGACAGGCCTGTTGGTCTAGTGGTTAGTGACCCTGACTGCAAAGCCGGAGGTTGTGGGTTCGATTCCCACTCAGGACAAACTTTGTGTGATGAGCATAATTGTTTGTTCTGTGTCTGGGTGTAATTTATCTATAATATGTATGTATTTATAAATTATATAAGTATGTATATCAGTTGTCTGGTTACCATAACACAAGCTCTGCTTAGCTTGGGATCAGATGGCCGTGTGTGAGTTGTTCCAAGATGCTGAGCTGGACTCCCATTTGGTGCAACTTGGAGACACGCACCGCACAAGATCATATATATATTTTTTTTCCTCTTGTCATTTTCAAATATATTTATGTAGGAAGGTAGTTTGGCACTTCTGCCACAGATGCCATACAGACCTACTGTAATCATGGTACTCTGTTTTTTTTCCCTTGTTATTTCAAATATTTGCATACTTTTCTTAATTTGTGTAACTCTTTTGTGTGCCGTGTTTCTTTACTTGCATCAAATAAATGTTTTATCTATCTATATATCTATCTATCTACCACACGAGGAGGCTCCTTCATGCATCCCAAAAAGGTTGTCGTCTGCTTACTGGACTTGCCTGTAGCGACCTTAATATAAGAATTAGGTATAGCCTCCAGCCAGAGCTTACATCCGACACCATGCAGAACTTAAATTAAATAGATTAGGGCTACCCGGCACACTTTTCCGTACAAGTGCGTTAAACACTTAATTGCGTGCCTGAAAGTGACGGGGTAGAAGCCATCGAGTAAGAAGAAGATTGGAAAAGGATTTTTTTATTTGTTTTTATGATGAGAAAAAGCTCGCAAAACAGATGGTCGATGGGGCCGAAAAGAATTCTGGAGTGGCGACCGCTTACCGGAAGACGCAGCGTTGGAAGACCTCCCACTAGGTGGACCAATGACCTGGTGAGGGTCGCTGGTTACCGATAGATGCGAGACGCACAGGACCGGTTGTTGTGGCGACACTTTGGGGGAGGCCTATGTCCAGTAGTGGACGTCTTTCGGCTGATATGATAATGATGATGATGATGAGAAAAAGTAAGTAGACAAATTAATGTTAGTAACTATAAAATAATTAAGTAACTTACTGTCTTTCGCTTTTTGTCCGCTTTTAAAGAACACTGTGCCGTCTTTGCCTAAGACAGCTTTTCTGAAATTAAACGAGTTGATTGATTTGAATCATCTCATTACTAATATGAATTTATTTGTAAGCCACGCTTAGGGTCCTAGTGGATGACCCTGCAATCCTTTATCGTCAGGGGGAACCAATTATAATATGGAATTAAAAACGAATGAAAATACACTGTAAAAAACGTGGAATTTACGTTTGAATCAAATTTGCACTATGCTGGATCCAATTGGTTCCACCCGGACGAAGTCGTATCAGATTTCTAGCAAATTACTCTGCTAGATTGAGAGCCAATTCTACTAATTTCTAAGCAATGTTTGCATTCGGATCTCAGTCGCAATCTGTCAAAAAAGCTTTGATTTCCATTCATTTTTTTTCTGACAGATTGGGACTGACATACGAATATCATGCGAACTTTGCTTAAAAATTTGTAAAATAGTCTCTCTAAAACTCTAGACCTTCTGTCAGTGGTAGTGTGGCGAAGGAGTTTGCCAAAACGTCATGTATTTAACAAACGCTGTCGAAATGTCCATGTGATCAATCCCATACCTATACCAATCGATCGATCGGCGATCGAAGCCATCAATCAACGTTGATCGATTGGTGTGGTAGTTGTGGCTGATCAAAGAAAGAAGTAGAAACTATAGATCGACGTCGGCATATCCTTTTGGGATGCATAAAGGAGCCTCCTCGTGTAGCGCAATTTGTTCCACCAGGCACTCAACTAAACCGAGCGCTCGGCGCATCCTGGACAGTTTCACCTAACACCTTACAAGACTGGCCAATCCTTCCCTTACGGTGGTCGGGCTAACGCCCGCCTGTTTCGCGACCACCCTCCCACCGGAGTTCGGCGTCAAGCAGCCTGCTGTATTTCGTCGACGCGTGGGAGTTCCAGTGCTTCAAAGCATCTTCTGGGCACGCTCGCTCTATCATAGACCTCATCTATCGCTTTCCATCAGGCGTGATCGAGGTCAAGAGCAGGCCCATTCCTCAATAAAAAAAAATATCCATTCTACCATTGATCGACCTTCAATCGATTAGTGTGGTAACATACTTTATACATAATATGCGCATTTCAATAATCGCCATCGCTAATGAAGTTGCACTTTGTCTGGAGCCTCTGGGAGACTAGTTATATATCTCTTCACGTGACCAGAGGGCTGGCTTTCTTTTCCCAAAGAAACAGCATTACCATTAAACGTGGCAATGCTGCCAGTGTTTTGAGGACTGTCCCCGTTGATAGTGATGCGGACGATTTCTTCAGTGAGGGACCGAATTGTATATCCCCTTGGTTACTCGATTAATTTTGATTCTGTTTTTGCCGTTAGTATTCTGTTTTGGTATATTGCCAAGATAACCATTTTTTTTTACCATCATCATCACTCATCAAATGACTCCTTTTCCGCTCTATGTGGAGCGGAAGGGAGTGTCAGACTCTTACTGACTAAAACCCATCCGTGCTCCTCCTAATACCCTTTGCGTTTCAGGGCCGCGGTGACTCCTTGGAACTACAACATTATGTCATGCCTAAATATGTGTTATAGAAAGAGATGACAATAGCTATAGGTACCTTGCATCACTGACTAATTTGCAATCCGTACAGCATATGATGGGCACTCTTCCCTGGAATGAGCATATCTGGAAAAAAAAAATGCACTCAGCAATGGTAGCTTTATCTGTGAAATAATTTTCCCATTGAAATTTCATAAAAATCGGTTCAGCAGTTTGAGTTTTAAATACAAATAGCTGGAAAAAATACGTAATTGCGTATTTTTGCTTTCCTGTGACTTTCCAGTGGTGTTGTTAGGTGTGGGGTACCACTAAAAAACCGTCATCATCATCATCATATCAGCCGAAAGACGTCCACTGCTGGACATAGGCCTCCCCCAAGCGTCGCCACAACAACCGGTCCTGTGCGTCTCGCATCCATCGGTTACTAAACCCGCGACCCTCACCAGGTCATCGGTCCACCTTGTGGGAGGCCTTCCAACGCTGCGTCTTCCGGTACGCGGTCGCCACTCCAAAACTTTTCGGCCCCATCGACCATCTGTTCTGCGAGCAATGTGCCCTGCCCACCGCCACTTCAATTTGGCGATCCTTCGGGCTAATGTCGGTAACCTTGGTTCTCTTGCGGATATCATCATTCCTGATTCGATCACGCAAGGAAACTCCGAGCATTGCCCTCTCCATTGCCCTTTGGGTGACTTTAAGCCTTCTGATGAGGCCCATTGTGAGCGACCACGTTTCGAGTCCATAGGTCATCACTGGCAACACGCACTGGTCATAGACTTTCGTCTTGAGACACTGTGGTATGTGAGACGAGAAGATACCGCGCAACTTCCCGAACGCCGCCCAGCCGAGTCAGATTCGACGGTTGACCTCCTTCTCGAAGTTAGCCCTACCTAGCTGGATCGTTTGTCCCAGGTAGACGTACTCATCAACAACTTCGAGTGCAGAGCCTCCAATCTTGATAGGAGTGGGTGCTACATGAGTATTTACCATGACCTTGGTTTTGTCCATGTTCATTTTAAGACCCACTCTTTCGGAAGCTCTACTGAGGTCATCGAGCATTGTACTGAGGTCCTCCGTGGTCTCAGCCATGACGACTATATCGTCGGCAAATCGAAGATGAGTGATGTACTCGCCATTTACATTAATGCCTAGCCTTTTCCAGTCCAAAACCTTGAAGACGTCCTCCATTGCGGCCGTGAACAGTTTCGGAGAAATTACGTCTCCCTGCCTCACACCTCGCTGCAGGAGGATAGGTTCTGATGTCTGATCCTGAAGTCGGACTGACATGGTGGCGTTTTCATACAAACACTTCAGCACCTCGATGTACCGATAGTCGATCTGGCACCGTTGGAGAGACTGCAGCACAGCCCAAGTCTCGATCGAGTCGAAGGCTTTCTCGTAGTCCACAAACGCTAAGCAGAGGGGCAGATATTATACTCTTCGGTCTTCTGTATAACCTGCCGCAGCGTGTGTATGTGGTCTACGGTGCTGAAGCCTTTTCGGAATCCGGCTTGTTCGGGAGGCTGGAAGTCGTCAAACCTGCATGCGAGACGACGACGACTGCATGATGACTCTGGAAAACAGCTTGTAGACATGGCTCAGAAGTGAGATGGGCCTGTAATTCTTAAGCAGGGCATTGTCGCCCTTTTTAAAGAAGAGTACCACCACACCTCTGCTCCACGCTTGTGGCGTTTTCCCCTCGAGTATGACGGAATCGAACAGTTTCTGAAGGGCCTTAAGGACTGGTTTTCCACCCGCCTTCAGGAGTTCGGCCGTAATTCCGTCCTCACCCGACACCTTGTTGTTCTTAAGCTGCTTCAGAGCCATCCTAATCTCATACAGGCTGACGTCCGGGATGTCTTCGGTATAATGCCGGGTTAATCTTGCTCTTGGGTCGTTCGCTAGATTTGCTGCGGGTTTGGTCATTGACGTGTATAACTGTCCAGAGAATGTCTCGATCTCCCTCAGAAGCTCCGATTTGGCGGATATGGTTCTGCCATCGTCGGTCTTCAGTTTTGTGAGCTGGCTCTGCCCAATAGACAAATCTCTTGCAAAGACCTTGAAGCCCTTATTCCGCTCTATCGCGTCTTTAATCTTTTCAGTATTAAAGCGGCGGAGGTCGCTTTTCAAGGACTTGGAGATCCGTCTATTGAGCTGCCGGTACTTGCACGCATCGTCTGAAGACTGCAGAATCATCTCCCGCCTCTCCTTCATGAGCTTGAGAGTTGGATCAGAGAGCCTCTTGGTCTTATCTGTACGGCGAGTCTTGAAGAACTTAGACCCGACCGTATGAACAGTTTCCACGAACCCATCGTTGTATTCGTCCAGGGATTTCCCTAGGCACTCGTAACGATTTTGAAGTTCGAGCTGAAAACTTTCGGAGTTCTGGATCTGGATCTGTGCTGGACGGAGCGTAGACTTCTTCTAACAAAAACCGACTTCCAATAAAACACTACAATGTACAAAATAACTTTAATTTCGGAAGTCGGTGTCAAATAACGAAGAAGCAGAAGAAAAACACCAACTTCCGAAATTAAAGTTATTTTGTACCTACTAAGTATGTATTGTTTTTTTTGGACGTTGGTTTTTTTGTGAAAAAGTTTTTTTGTACTTATTATTAGTCTAGACTTTAGATAACTGTTTCGAATAAAGTCACTGTTGGGAATCGCACCCAACTAACACGCAGACGGCACGCGCAGGCGACGTGACCGACCTACGCGTCATCGTCCACGGCGAGCGAGCGGAGGTGCGACGCGGGTGTGCCGGCGCGGCCGGCGGACACTCGCATTCTCGGAGACCACCGCGACGGACGACACTCTCAAACGCATTGTAATTAATTTATGTTTGTCCGGGACAGTTAATGTTGAAAGTTAAATCGGCAATACAGCCCTTTTATTAAGATACAGTCCACTTTTAATTATTTCCCAACGAGCATTTCGAACATTGGTCCTTCGAGCCGGATTTTTTTTCAAAACGTAACGGTCTTGGAAGAAAACTCTTAACTCAAAAGTCTTCGAAAGCGGTCTTCAGCGGCGATAGTTCCTGCAGGAGTCGTCAATTTCCTGTCGAAGAAACTACGCATAGCTCCCGCACGCGCCCAGAGAAGAAATCGTTTAGAGGTCGGCCATACAACGGACTTTGGACCCTTCGAAAGTTCGAGTCATCGTCAAGGACAAAGAAGAACTTGCAGTATCATCGTTTGTCCTATGGATGGTTTAGACATTCTGTGAGTTCGTTCCAATTTGTCCCTTACCTATATCTTTTCCTATTCTTCTTCATTTCATGTTTAAATAGCAATATTTAAGTGAGTGCTTTTAACTATCACTTTAAGTCTTTCAGTGATAAATCATTCATCATCTTATTTGCATTCATTAAAACTCAATTATTCTGCTTGAAAAGCTACTTTAAAACCTTTACAGAATAACCCCATCTGTTTACGTTTACTTTGCTTCTTATCTACAACAGCTGATCGCACGGCGACATACCTGCGCCTGCGCGTCAGGTGTTCTTTTGTTAGCACTGTTGAGTCACACATCGTTAGCTAGCTACGTTTTTTTTTTTCTCTCTTCGCATTTTAAAAACTGGTTTCTCAACTGTCATTAGTTTGTTTGTGATTTATCGCTTGTGTTTCTATCGCTATGGCTGACGAAAAAGTTGAAAAACTCGTTAAAAAACGCAGCTGTATGAAATCAAAACTCACAATATTTAGCAACTACCTTCACATGCTTGAAAGTTGCGACGAACTTAGCAGTTTACAACTTTTAGATTTAGAAACTAGATTTAATAAATTTGATAGCTTATATGTGGATTTCGACAAATTGCAGTGTGACATCGAGATGTTGTTGGAGAACCCCGGTGACGAGAGCAAGGAGCGTGAGCAGTTCGAGAACCAGTATTATAAACTGGTGGCGACGGCGCGGAGCCTGCTCGGTGCTCGTCCTCCCCAGTCTGGCAGTCAACAAGATGGTTACGTAACGGGTGACGAGGATATACAGGCAGGTGGCTTTAAATCCAATTGTGTTAGGTTGCCAAAAATAAATTTACCAGTTTTTCACGGTCACTATCAACACTGGCTTGAATTTAGAGACACTTACATTTCACTTATTCATTCTAGAAAGGACATGGACAACGTTAATAAGTTGCACTACCTGCGTGCTTCTCTTAAAGGTAGTGCGTTACTAGTCATAGATAACTTAGATTTTAGAGCACAGAATTATGAATCCGCTTGGAATTTATTGTGTAACAGATACGACAACAAAAGATTGCTCGTTAATAATCATGTTCGTGCATTATTCAGCGTTGAATATATGCAGGGTGAATCATGTTCTTCTATTCGTAACCTTATTGATGTCACAAATAAAAATCTGCGTGCCTTAACAACGTTAGGTCAGGACACAGAATTTAACTTACGGGATACCCTCATAATCTACATGATGTCCGAAAAACTTGACAGCGTTACACGTAGGGAATGGGAGGAACATAGAAACACGTTTAATAATCTACCTTCGTTAGATTTTTTTTTAAAGTTCCTTTGCAATAGAGCTGACTTATTAGAAACTTTGCAAGAACATAAAGTAAATATCAATAAAGTACAACAGGCAGACACTTGCAAACATAATTCTAATCTACTTACAGCTACAAAATCAGATCAAAAAACAAATGAGAACAACAATAAAAATAAAAAATACATTACTAATAATAACAAAAAATTTACATGTCCTATGTGCAGTCAAACTCACTATTTATTTAATTGTGATGCCTTTAGAGCTTTGTCTATTGAAGCTCGTATGCAAAAGGCCAAAGAGGCAAAGGTCTGTCTTAATTGTCTACGGCCAGGGCACGTAGAATCAAGGTGCAATCTTGTACCTTGCAAATATTGCAAGAAAAAACATAGTACTCTGCTTCATTTACATGAGGCAGAAGCAACTCCTACTCCTGAGCCAGTCATTCCCGTCAATAACTTTGCCGGTTCAACTAATGTTCAGCAGTTTACTACTCCTCCGAATGTTTTGCTTTCCACAGCGATCGTGAGAGTGGTTGACAGCAAGGGTGACGTGCACACTGCCCGAGTACTCCTCGACAACGGTAGTACGGGCAACTTCGTAGATGAGTCACTGTGCGGTAAGCTGGGTTTATCGCGACGTAGTGCGAGCGCCACCGTGACAGGTATAAATAATAATACTTCATATTGTGCACAGTCTTGCAGCCTTACTATTGTGTCCCACTATGATGACGACTGTAAATTCACTGTAGACTGTCATATTTTACCACAGATCACTAGAGCTTTGCCGTCTTCATTCATAAACATAGATACTATTCCTCTTCCATTAGGAATAAATCTAGCTGACCCAACATTTAACATACCGTCAGCTATAGACATCTTACTTGGGGCCGAAGTATTTTGGTCCGTCTTACGTAATAATTCTATAAACTTAGGTCAAAATCTGCCCAAGTTATATGAAACGAAACTGGGTTGGTTAGTGTCAGGGCACGTTGCCCGTCATAAGTCACACTCTTCTTCTCCCGTTTGTCATTTTTTAAATGAAGACGCCGACCCAGACTTATCTCGTTTTTGGGAATTAGATACCATCGCAGCCAAGCACTCCTTATCTCCTGAGGAGCGTGCCTGTGAGCAGAGCTTTAAGAAACATACCACTCGTAAAGACGACGGACGTTTTGTCGTGACCATGCCACTGAAGAAAGATCCTTCAGTCTTAGGCGATTCCTTTTCAAAGGCAAAGTGTCGGTTCATGTCACTAGAGCGTAAGTTTCTTAGAGACCCTGCCTTCAAAAGCAGGTACGTTGAGTTCATGCAAGAGTATGAACGTCTAGGTCACATGACTAAAGATAAGGAATCTTCGCCGGGCTGTCTTCAGGAAAATAGCTATTTCTTACCACACCACGGCGTCATCCGTGAGTCAAGTACAACCACTAAGCTTCGTACAGTTTTCGATGCATCGGCCACCACTAGTACAGGTGTGTCACTAAATGACATCCAAATGGTTGGTCCGACTGTACAAGAAGATATCATTTCGATACTGCTACGCTTTCGCCAGCATAAATATGTTGTAACTGGTGACGTAGAAAAAATGTACAGAGCGATTGAACTTCATCCTTCTCAACGCTCTCTACAAAAAATTATCTTCCGCTCTGATTCTACAGAGCCTTTAAAAACATACACACTAAACACAGTGACTTATGGCACGGCAAGTGCGCCTTACTTAGCCACCAAATGTTTGGTTAGTTTAGCTTCCAGCGCCCCTGATGATGACGTCAGACTATCAATTCAAAGAGACTTTTATGTCGACGATTATTTGGGTGGCGCTGATTCTATAAAAAAAACAATCGATATTGCTCAGGGAGTCATATCTACTTTAAAATCAGCCCAACTGAAACTAAGAAAATTTAAATCAAACAATACATTAATCTTAAATCAAATTTCGCCTTCTTATAATACAGATGACAACATTTTAGACTTTTCACACACTAATATTGATGTCTCATCTAAAACTCTTGGTCTGAATTGGATTTGTGATTCGGACACTTTGTCGTTTTCAATTAACATAAAATTACAAAAAAAAGTTACGAAACGACACATACTTTCTGTTATAAGTCAGATCTTTGACCCCTTGGGACTCGTCGGCCCGTGCATTGTCGAAGCCAAAATCATCATGCAAAAGTTGTGGATCAATCAATATTCATGGGATGATGAAGTCTCACAAGACACCAAACATTTATGGTTTGCATTTGCTGACACTTTACCTCTTCTGAATCACTTAAGAATACCTCGATGGGTTCTTAGTGATAGCTCAGAAATTCATGAAATTCATGTTTTTTCAGATGCTTCAGAGCGAGCGTACGGCGCTTGTCTGTACATTCGTTCTGTGGATCAATCAGGTTTAGTAAAAATACACCTCTTAACCTCTAAAAGTAGGGTAGCGCCGATAAAGCCCACGACGATACCACGTCTAGAGCTTTGCGGAGCCTTGTTGGCTGCAAGGTTGTGTACAAAAGTATTAACCTCTCTTACTCTAAAGGTAAGCAAATGTAGATTTTGGTGTGACTCGACTATAGTTCTAGGGTGGTTATCTACACCCCCACTGCAACTAAAAAATTTCGTTCGCAACCGAATACACGAAATTCAAGAGAGCACAGAGGGTCACGTGTGGGGCTACGTACCGTCGAAAGACAATCCGGCGGATCTTGTTTCCCGCGGGCTGAAGGCTGATTCCATCAGTGGTTCATCCTTGTGGTGGTCTGGTCCCACTTTCTTAGAGAAAGATGAACGTGAATGGCCAAGAATGCCCAATCACAACGAGAGACACGATCTACCTGAATTAGTTTCTTGTTCTGTCGTAGTAACTAACAGTATTTCCAATGTAGATTCAATAAGTAGTTTCATTAACAATAGATCTAATTTAATTTATTTACAAAGAGCGATAGCATATTTACAAAGGTTTGTACACAATTGTCGAAACAAAACCAACAAACGTACTG
>OX376673.1:795844-1234050 GCA_947386135.1 Melanchra persicariae | reverse complement strand
TTATCATGAAAAAGGCAGATGCTATTGATTCTTTTTATTCTTTATGGCCATTGCTGGCTGACAACGGGTCTTGATGTAAGGGCCTATGATAGCACAAAATGACCATGATTTAAGAACGCTATTTATTTTGGCTTATAATGTTTATTGTCTTACCTCATAAGTAAGCTCGACGTTGGGGTATCTGTTACAGAAGCGCGCCACGTCCGCCATCTCAGTGGGGGTCAGTTGTAACAGCCGCGCGCGAGCGTTGTCTTCCAGCTCCATCACGTCGAATACTGTATCAACGCCCTGCGGATGAAAATCGGTTTTAGTTCTATTTTTAGTTTTCAGGCTTACAAATGATGATTCACAATGGCACATGTTTAGAAACACCCAGGCGTTCATGGTGGGCTGCATAAAATGCCTGCGATTGTCGACAATGGCCCGTGCTGGCCGACAATGGCCCATGAAGGCCGACAGCCCATGAAGGCCGTCAATGGCCCACGATGGCCGATAATGGCCCATGATAGCCGACATTGGCCCATGATAGCCGACATTGGCCCATGAAGACCGACAATGGCCGACCCTAAAAATCACTAAACTTAAATTACCTTTTCGGAGCAGCGCTGCACCAGCTCGGCGGTGAAGTGTGGCAACTGCCTCAGGTAGGAGTCCTTGGCCCACATGGCCTGCGTCACCATCTGCGCTAGCTCCATGGCGGCCACCGCGGGGGACAGCCAGCCGCTGCTGGACACCACGTCCACGCATGCGCAGATGAGGCGGATTGCCTGGGGGAAGAAGGTTTTCAGTAAGACAATCTATGTAAACGTGCTCGTTGGTAAGCTAGAGAACTTGGTGGACATCCCACTAATACGCACAAAACGTAGGAATTCATTTTACGTACAGCTAAGTAGTAAAATTCGCGCAGAGAACTTTCAAAGCGCGATGCAATATTTTGTGTGACGTCAGATCTTTTTATAGTTCTATGTGACGGTATAGATGCTACTACAGATCGAACCGTGTGGCTGATACTTATGACGGAGCGACGGAGCACGCTTGCCTAGAAGTAACCTATTTACTCCAGCAGGGAATTCCACTCCTTAGCTTTGTGCGTACGGGTGGCATGGCCAGCATGTATCGGTGGCGCATCGCCGTACATCTTGTAGTCCGATGATGAGAAGGCTTCTGCAGATGCTGCTACGCGACACCGCAGGACACCGCAAATACGTTTCATTGTTCGTATGGATGCCGCTACAGATCGTCCCGGGGGTCTGTTACTTGGCCACGAGCTAGCTTAAAAGTGATGATACAATATCCTTATCGTTACCTTAGCCAGCACGAGCGCGGTGTCGGCCTGCAGCTCGGCCGGCAGTTGCATGCGCGACAGGTGCGCCTGCAGCAACACGTGCGCTTTCACGTGCGGGTCGTTGTACTTCACGGAGCCACCCGAGGGGGCTGACGGCTTGTGTGGGACTCTGTCGAAAGAAACGGGTTCAAATACACTATGTTTGTGTATTACTGTTATATTTGCCTAAGAAAGGGAAAAGCAATGCTATGCTGTCTGATGAATTGATGATTCTAAAAACTGGATGAGCTCTCGGACCCATGGGAAATAACGTCTTCATGTCAGCCCTATCAGTGTAAAAAAAAAACAACCCCACGTGTGCCATCTAGTACTAAGTACTACTAATGCTATAGTTAAGGAAATTTGGATGAGGTTTATAACTGTTTATATTTTGTATGCACGTCAGTTCTGTGACAATAAATACTTTTTCTTTTATTTCAAAATCCCAGAGCCGCCAGACGTTGCTTATTTGTTCCGTAAAAAAATGTGAGGCATGGAGTAGTGTTAGTGGGAGCTTTTTCTATTATAAAGAGGTGAAAATGTCTTTTAGTAACCCTGGGTGCCAAATGTTACTTTTAACCAGAAAAATCGCGATTCCTGTGGTACAGACTACTGAAAAAAGCTAACATGTAACTCACTTGGCAGCTAGCGCCTTGATGATGTTCTCCTCGCGATGTCTGATGCAGAGCTCGGAGTACTCCGCAGCCGAGGATATGATCTCCAGCAGGCCGCGGATCTTCGTCTTGTTCGTCAGGGACAGACTGAACAGTTCTGTAACAAGATCATGGGTATCAGAATGGCTTAAGTTTATTTACTATGACTTAAACAATATCTCGTGATGGTCGAAAATGGCCTACAAAGGCACCACCTGCAATGGGTGGTTCAAATTTTAACTTAATTTTATCTAACCTTTATAAGATGAAAAAAAAAATTGCAGACAAAAAATGGTAGGAATGCCAAAAACGAAGTATGTGTCAAAATGACCCATGATGGTCGACAATGGCCGATGATGGTCAACAATGGCTTATCCTAAGAAATACCGAGTAGTCCAAGACTGCACATGATAGTTTAAAATGGCCTAAGCTGGTCAAATATTAACTAAATATTATCTTACCTATTGTAGTATAGTTGATGTAGTAGTAGGAAGCAATCATGCCTAAGTTGAGAGGCTGCACGTCCATGTCGTCTTCTATGGCGATACATTTCGACTGTTCTAAATCTGTTAGCGTTGTTTCTACCAGCTCGGATAGGTGGTCTGATAGATGTCTGTGGATGGGGAAAAATACTTTTAGTTGAGATAATTATGGTTCTCATATAAATTGATCAGCTTTGATTGTATGGACGTTACTAGAGAGTTTGACCTCTGAGTTCGTTTCGGTAAACACCGAGTCTTCTCAGGGTCGAATGTTAGAAAACACCGGACTCACCTATGTAGTTTAAGCTAATAAAAAAAAATTGACGTTTAGAAGTGTTATTTTTAACTTATTTACAAAATAAATATCATTTAGGGTTCATTGGGTTCATGGCTATTATTTTTTTTTCTTGCACAAAATTATTTGTTGTATTTTTAATGGTTTTTTCAGTCTTACCTGTGCGTAACTCCCTGCAAGTTATAATAGTTAGGATTCTGGGTCAACCGTCGATATAAGAACGTCCAAGTGAGGTAGTCGACGGCGTCCTGTTTGTTCTCTATAGTCTTGGTGACGATCTCCGCATTCATGTGGTCGTGTAGTCTATGGTCGAGGTGGCTCTGCGAGGGAATGAGATAAAAACTTATTTTTTTAGGTAATGCTAGCAATGAAGGCCCATGCTGGTTGCCTGCCAAGGTTGCGGAATACGTTCGAAAGAGTTACCGCGGCCCTGGAAAGAAAGGCACTAGGGAGATTATGGGTGGGTTTTAGTCAGACCCATGCTGGTCATAGTGATTGAGTATTCAACAACAGCGTAATAACAGCGGCCATCAAGATCCACAATATCTCATCCTAGAAACATAAAGTGCTTCATGGTGGTCCTTAATGGGCCATAATTTTCGATTTCGACCCACACCTGATCATATACTTCATGCTGCGAGTTTAGGTTTACAATTATTATGCATGTCAGGGGCAATCTTCATTGTCTAAGGAACGTTCGAATTCCTGCACGACCCATTTCGTCCAACAATGGCCGATTCTGGTTGGCAATGGCCGACATTTGCCGATACTGGTCAACAATGGCCGACACTGGTCGATAATGACCGACATTGACCGATACTGGTCAACAATGGTGCATCCAAAAACAGTGTTTCCTCACCTCAAGCGGCAGACAGTCGTTCAGCAGTTTCGTGAAGAAAGTCTTGTGATGCGCCACACACATGAGTACGGCAACGGCGTGCTCGTCTTCCAAGGGTCGGCAGGCACGCCCCACCATTTGTAGGACAGTCGTGATCGGGTATTGTTCGTAAGCGTGCAATTTACCGTTGTATCTGAGAAAGGGACAATTATTTTATTATTAATTTATTTATCATAGACACTGAGATAACCGACATTAGCCCAGGACGACCGAAAATACACTAATAATCCTTTGCATCACTTGCAGCCTTTTCCCCACTATATTGGGGTCGGCTTCCAGTCAAACCGGATCAGCTGAATATCAGTGTTTTACGTAGAGCAAATAAATATCGAATTTCGCTTTTTTTCGGCGGTTGGCAACACTGCCCGGTGACATGTCTAATTGTGTTCTGTATTTTAATAATTAGATTTAATTTATATTTAAGTGAAATTAGGGTGTCATTATTTGTGTAAACATAACTTAACTGCGTAAATACTCAGGATTATTGTTATCCTGGAAAAATAATCAAGCAAAACACGACTTTTTGGTACCGGTTGTTACCGGTAACCTAAAACGATCAGCTGACGTTCGAAGCTTGAAACTGGAAATATACGGGGAGTATTGTTAACTTATTAATAGCACACATTCGTATCTTTAATTTGTAACACGCTCTCGCTAAGATTTACATGAATAACTTTGCTGGTTTAGCATTGTATAGCGTCTAAAGCGTTTTGTTTACATATTGGAAAACGAACCTAAGTTCAGATCTATTCCATAATTCTGTTTTATTCATGTGTTCATATCTCTGACATACTTGTCAATAACTTTTAATATCATTACTTTTTCACTAATAAAATTTAAACTGTTAATTTTTACATTTACCTACTTATGCTCTGGGCATCCTACCCACATAAATGAAAAGTAAGTTCATAAGGCAATTAAAAACAACTTAATACAATAATCAACAGCATTGCATATACCTAATGCAGCTGCCTACCTCATTCCTCCACTGAAATTGACTAATTTTTCCCATTTTGTTTATTTAACTACCTATTTATTTTTTCCCTCCATTCTAACTTCTTTTTATTTTTATTCTTTTTGGTTCTCACTGTTTCTTTATTTCAACTTTCAGTAACTTATCCTGAAACCATGCCTGTGATGACCCGTAAGGCTACAGCTCAGGATATGGAGCTTAAACTCAGAACGGCCCTCCAAGAACTTAAAGAATCGCAACACCAATGTCAACAAATGTTGCAGGAGAGAGAGGAAAGTGAGGTGGAAGTAAGGAATATAGTTTATAAAAACACATGCCTTAAACGGGAGCTAGTAGAACTAAGTCAACAATATGAAGATGTTGTTGATGAACGCGACCAACTGCGGGTGATCACGGACAGTTTCAATAACTGCAGTAACTTATATGAGGAGGCACTATGTAAAGTTAGGGATTTAGAAGATGAATTAGTTCATGTTAAAAGTCATAATTTCAAATTGCAGAGAGAATTGGAACATACTCAGGTTAAGAAAACTAACCATTTATATAATGAATTATTAACTTCTCATTGTAACCCACATTCCATACTTACTATAGACTTAACTGAAGATTCCATGTTAAAACAGAGAAATAGCTATAAAGTTAGTAATAAGAAAATAAAAAAATATGCTAAACTTAATAGAATAATAAAAAAATGTAATCAGTACAGGAAACAGCATAAAAACTTTTCCAAAAATATTCCACTCAGGAAAGAACGTGTTGAGTTAGTTAATAAATTACATAACTACCAGATTAAATTAGAAGATAGCAAGAAAATCTATGAAATTGATACAAATCGATTACAAACTGAAATTCAGGTACTTGAAGACTCACTTAGTTCTTTGTATAATAAATATGTGAGCTCTCAATTCCAAATTAAAGAACACATACTGGCTGCAAATGAGTTGGTGATGTGTCAGTGTAGATGTCAGACAGTATCAAACCTTGATACTGTCCAGCCTGAGTCAACGGAGGACCCGTCACAGGCTGAGAGATTGTCACATGACTGTGTGACAACTGGTATTGCACATAATTTGTTTGAAATGGACCAGCCTGAGATTGCTAGCAGTCCATTTAATAATAGTCATGATTGTTTTCATTCAGTTATGTTCTCTGATAGTATAGGAAGAGGTTTAGCAAAATTATTAAATAACAACCTGAGTTATTCTACTCAGAATTATTGCATGCCTGGGTCAAACTACAAGCATATAATGGAATTAGTTACTAGAAATGTATATAAACCAGATACCAATATTACTGTGTTTATAGGAAATAGTTTAAATGTTAAAAAAGATGATATAACAGACTGTGTCGCTGAGTTGCTAAAGATAGATTGTAAAAAAATTATATTGTGTGCTTTCCCATATTTTGAAAAATTGTCAAGTAAACAAAACAATTATATTCATATGCTTAATAAGCATGTACATTTCTTAGTGAGTCATTATAGCGACAAACTTGTTTTTGCGGATATCAACAATTTTGTTGAGAAATTAAAGTCGACTAGGAATACAGTGTATCTACCTATTAAATTTAGACACCATATAGCTAAGCTATTAGCATATAATATAAACTCAGACATAAGTAGTATGTCGAAGTCACGTTCTATAATTAACACCACAATTATTAGTAATAATACTAATGTTCAGGTGGACACACTAAATAACTGTAGCGCTGATGCTATACATATTTACAATAATTGTACCAAGGAGGTTCCATGTGTCTCATTGCCTGGTGATGGCATGGGACTCTTAGGGCTCACTCCGGATGTAACTTTAAACTAATTTGTAAGACAACAGAGGATATCAATAACAGTATAGCCACATCTACAATCAACCAGGTATCTTCTAGCTCTCACACAGCTAATTATAATAAAGGAGCTAAGCTGAAATGCTTGAAATTATTTTATCAGAATATTCAAGGTTTTGCTTCGAAACAACTCGAAATTGAATTATTTTTAGAAAAAACAATGTTTGACATTATTTGTTTTACTGAGCATTGGCTAAAGGATTTTGAAATGCTCATTAATTATGAGAATTATAATGTGGGAAGTTGTTTTAACCGCAAATCAATGCTACGTGGGGGTTCATTAATCTTAATCAAAAGTTGTATTAAATTTAAAACTCGTAGAGACATAGTTGAGCTGTCAGTTGAACATAGCATTGAACTCTCCTGTGTTGAGCTGGATAAGCATGTCATAGTGTGCGTTTACAGACCCCCTAATTATCTGAACTACTCTATATTTGAGTCAGTGATGGAAGATGTCTTGGCAAAACTTGCAACTGGTAATAAATTAGTAATTATCTGTGGTGACTTTAATATTAATATTTTAGAAAATAATTCAGATAGCAGTAGATTATTAAATCTCTTTAAATCATTCAATTTGTCAAATGTTTTCATAGAACCAACTAGAATAACTACAGCTACTGCTACATGTATAGATAATGTTTTTTGTTGCTGCAACTATTTAGAAAAAGCCATTGTAAATGAGCTCCCTTCAGATCACAGCGGGCTAATGGTATCTTTTGAGTGCAATATACCTATTCAACAAGTGCAAATACAATCCAGACCAATAACATCCGGTAATTTAAATAAATTTAACAACACTTTAATTACCAAGTTAAGTGATCGGGACTTCACAATGAATAATGGTAATATTTTGTATACAGAATTGTTTTCAGTACTCCAAACTGAGTTTAATAATACTTTTAAAAAGAGAACTAAAACTATTTGCCCTAAGTTTTTATTTAGTGACTGGGCGACTAAAGGACTGAGAATAAGTAGGGATAGACTTTATGAGCTGTATGGCCTTAAGCCATTTATTATGACTGAAACTTTTAATAAATATGTTGCTACCTACTCAAAAATTTATAAAATTTCTTGTAAGGCAGCTAAGGCCTTATATATTAGCAATAAGGTTAAAGCATCAGAAAATAAAATAAAGACGGTTTGGAAGATAATTAATAATGAAACAAAGCGGAACAAAAGACATAATACTGATTACACATTGGAGACTCCTCATGGTCTTATTAGCGATAACAAGAAAGTTGCTCAGGAATTTGTAAATTTCTTTACCAGTATCCCTATTGAAACAACTGAAGCCTTAAACTCCTCGCCTTCGCTGGCTTTTGATTTATTACAGGCCAACGTGTCAGCCTGCCCAACTAAATTTGAGTTTAAACATATAAACCCCATAACAGTACTAAAGGTTTTTAAACAAATCAAGATTAAATTGACAGAAGACCTGTGGGGATTGTCTATCAAAGTATGTACCTCAATTATTGAGACTATAGCGCCGTATTTAGCTTTAATATTTAATTTATGTGTGGATCAAGGAGTATTTCCGGATCTGATGAAATACAGTAAAGTTATACCACTTTTTAAATCCGGGGACAGTAAAGACACAAATAACTATAGACCGGTGTCCGTATTGCCAGTATTTAGCAAGGTATTCGAAAAGGTAATGCTTAATCAAATGCTTAATCATTTTAACACAAATAACATCTTACACGATAAACAGTATGGTTTTACCAAAGGACGTTGTACAACTGACGCCGGTGTCACCTTACTAAAACATATCTTTAATGCGTGGGAAGAGGCGCAAGACGCCATAGGCATCTTCTGCGACCTATCTAAGGCGTTTGATTGTGTAAATCACGATACATTACTCATGAAGCTCGAGCATTACGGACTAGGCAAAACAGCGCTAAACTTAGTAAAATCTTATTTGAATGATAGACAGCAATTAGTCCAAATAAACGGTGTTAATTCGTCGGGATTAAACGTGAAAATGGGCGTCCCGCAGGGATCGATTTTAGGTCCTTTCTTATTTCTAGTTTATATCAATGATTTACCCCATTTATTGCAAAACCAACTAAACATGGTCTTGTTTGCCGACGATACTTCTTTGATTTTTAAGATAAACAGACCTAGTAATAATCTTGAGGACGTAAATAACGCCCTTCTGCAGGTCCAAAATTGGTTCACTGCTAATAATTTAGTTTTAAATGGGAAAAAAACTAAGTGCATAAGATTTTCCTTACCAAATGTCAAAAGTAGTGATTGTGACATAGTGTTGAACAAGGAGAAACTGGAATTCGTCGATAGAACAGTTTTCCTGGGGATTACGGTTGACTCTAGGCTACAATGGGGTCCTCATTTAACATCTCTTGCAGGACGGCTAAGTTCAGCGGCATATGCTGTTAGAAAAATCCGCCAATTTACGGATGTTGATACCGCGAGATTAGTATATTTTAGTTACTTTCATAGTATCATGTCTTATGGTATTTTACTATGGGGACGGGCTGCAGACATCGAGTCTATTTTTATTCTGCAGAAAAGAGCTATAAGAGCGATATACAATCTCCGCCGACGTGATTCTCTAAGGGAACTGTTTAAGGATATTAACATCATGACGGTACCCTGTCAATATATATATGAAAACATTATGTACGTTAGAAAGAATCTCCATCTTTTTAGTAGACGAGGCGACAGACATAATTATATTACTAGAAATAGGGATCAACTAGTTCAACCAAGTTTCAGACTAGCTAAAGTAGCCTCATCTTTCATGGGGTACTGTTTAAAATGTTATAATAAAATACCTCCTAATATATTAGAACTGAATGAAACAAAATTTAAATCTTGTATCAAACGCACACTATGCAAGAAAGCATATTATAAGTTGGGGGATTATATTGAAGATAATAATGCTTGGCTCAATGCCGGTCCAGCTCCACAGTTACTAGGCCGCACAAACTAATCTTTTGGCATTTATAAATATTGTTGGACCTGTTGAAGACTGTAAAACATTATATTTTCATTGTATAGACTCAATGTAATTAGCATTGTATAAATTCATTAATTAACGGCACATGTGTGAGTACTGTGAACCTTATACTACTTTTATTTATTTTTTAATTGACTTGACTGCCCTGGCGGTTGGGAGTGTCATGCTCACTCAAAAGTCTACCTGATGGTGGCGCATGTGTTGGGTCATTTGGCTCCCTTAAATATGGTTGAGCCGAATGGTGCTAGCGCGTGCGTCATGTTCGTGAACGGACGCCGTCAGTTTGGACTGGTCATCTCTCGGCTGCCACGGTTTATTTTAATGATTTGTTATTTTAATTTGTTGTTGATTTTTATTTTTTTACTACGGATACTTTAACGTGCATTTCTTTTTACATCGTTCTCACATATATGTTTGTATAATTTCAACAGGAATGATGTAACCATAAAATTGTAAAGAAAAATAATTTAAAAGAGTGTCCGTGGAGTTTCTTGCGCGTTCTTCTCCATAGAGATCTACGCTTTGGAACGTGCAAATAGCTTCATCTTTTTGACTGACCGACCATGACAATTCAAAAGTGCCTGTGAATGGTTTATTTGAAATAAATAATTTGAATTTGAATTTGAATTTGAATTTCCACCACACAGTAACTGGGTAACACGATACTTCTCGGTAAGACTGGTGTCAGATATTCTGGCTTCTAACAATTCGTACGTAACGACTGCCAAAGATCTATAAACGACAGCCGGCAACAGTGTAACGTGCTTTCCTAGGCTACGAAGTCTCGGAAAGTTAACATGGTCACCCATCCACAGACCGACCTCGGCAAGCGTTGCTTTAACTGTTGCTGTTGTTGTTTGTTGCTATCATTATTAATGATACGACAATACCCCAATATGACCCAACAATGGCCGAACGACTAACGATGAACGAAGAGGGCGGACAATGGCCCATGATGGGCGATGCTGGCAGGAAACAAAAAAATCAGGGCCATTGTCAGTCATCATGGGGCCGACAATGGCCTTAATTTTTTTTTGTTTCCTGGTTTTGTGATCTACTCACACGTGTGTATCGGCGATGATGACGGTGTGCACGTGCGCGGCGAGCGCCCAGGCCAGCTCGGCGGCCACCACGCACAGCTGCACGGCGCCCGACTCCACCAGCTGCTGCACGAGGCGTCTGTCGCCTGGCTCCACGCCCTCGTGCAGGTACGCTACGCCCGCGGCTAGGGTTTCTTTTAGCATCTGGAAGAGACGACAAAGTTTAGTATTCGTTACGTAATTGCTGACACTGGCACCAAATGGCCAATAATTTTCAGATCAAGCCTAACCCTCAAGAACCTAGAAGGTGAGTTAGTTATTTGCAAATTGTTGGGCACCAGTATTTCAATTACTTACAAAATAGTCCATAATGGCCTACCGTTGGCAATTGACAACGATGGTCGACAATGGCTTATCAGGGCCAGCAGTGGCCCATGTTGGACGGAAATGGCTTACATCAAAGTATATTTTACCTTGTCATGCACCCTCTTGAGGAAGGGCTGCAGCATGTCCGGCCTGGCCCTCAGGAACCTGGTGGGCGAGGAGTGCGCGGCCGCCAGCGCCAGCAGGTCGGCCGCCAGCAGGCGCGAGTGGCGCCGCGACGGCACGAACACGGCGCACGGCTTGTTGCCGGCGTAGCGGATCACTGAGTTGTAGATCGGCTTCGTCATGGCTGCTAGGCGGGAGGCCGCGTGGGAGATGTTGAAGCCCTGTGAAACAATTAAAAAATATATTTAGTACCCCACAGATTTAAGTGGAGCTGTCCAGACAATGCAAGCCGAGGCCTAATCCTCGTTTACATCCCACTCTGGACTATGAGAGCCTATTTTCAGTGGAGTAGGGCCACAGGGACCCGAAATAAGTTTGGGATGCGACTTTCATTCTGGTGACGGCAGTGCTCTTTTTGTGCCGCCGATTTTGTTTTTCAGGAATGTTCTTACATCACTGTTTGTTAATGAAAGTAGGTATAGACTATTTATCAGCATGTACAGGTTGATGAAAGTATTAAAATTTCGCATCCCACCTTACATTTATAAGGCTTGTTTCAAAGTCAAAGTCAAAGTCAAAGTCAAAGCATTTATTTCAATTAGACCATTTACAGGTACTTTTGAATTGTCAAGGTCGGTCGGTCAAAAAGATGAAGCTATTTGCACGTTCCAAAGCGTAGATCTCTATGGAGAAGAACGTACAAGAAACTCCACGGACACTCTTTTAAAAATAATATTTTGTTACAAAATTATGGTTACAGCATTTATATTGAAATTATACATATATGTGAGAACGATGTAAAAGACGTGCAGGATAAAAGAGTCCGGAGTAAAAAAGAAACAATTCAAAGAAATAATTAAAATAAACCATGGCAGTCGAGAGATGACCAGTCTCAGCTGACGGCGCCCGTTCACGAACATGACGCATACGCTAGCACCATTCGGCTCAACCATTTTTAAGGGAGCCAAATGATCCAACGCATGCGCCACCATCAGCCAGACTTTTGAGTGAGCATGACATCCCCAATCGCCAGGGTACATTCAAGTCAAAGACCTACCCAAAATGATCATTATAATTTAAAGATACACAGTACTCACACATGTGCATGAAATTATACATTGCTAAATAAGTGGAGTCTATACAGTTTTTTTATCATCCATGCTTATGCGAAGTTACTTTGTTGATTATATGGACATACCTGTATGTGCAGCTGCAGAGGCAGTGGCCTGACACTGGGATGGAAGTTGAACGAGCAGTTCGCATTACAGCCGAGCCACTGCGACACGTCGCGAGCGTCCGCCAGGGGGAGCGACAGTGCTACTATGCGGATTTGACGCCCTGGAGAACAAAGAAACTACATTAACGATAGAAAATAGTATTTTTTAAATCGTTAAACAGGCCTTTCCTCTAGTTGTGTTTGTAAATCAGCCAGAAATGAGCTTTAATTCATAAGAAAACACTGTAGCAAAGAATTTGAGCACTATTACTTTGTTGTATAATTATCAATCTACCTGCTTTTCCTAACTGCATTATAGGGTAGATGACTAAAAAAATCTAATTAGTCCGTCAGATAGATTTGCAAAAAGTATTAGATCCGTATTTTTTTTCAAGTAAACAAAAAATTAAAACGGTATAGTGCTTTAAAAACTCGTGTGACGTCACTAGTAAGTACACTTTTTACTTACACGTAACGTCACAAGCCCCCACTCCTGATCTTTGTTGCGTTTTATCTTCGTCATTTTTTATTGATTTGATAAAGCAAAAAATACGTGTCCAATATTTTTCAATAATCTAACTGACGGACTAAATAGAATCATAAATATTTTAACCAGGAATCATCCCTATTATGTTGAAGGTGACAAGCGAATGCAGAACCAGTATGGGCTACCCGTAAATATGGTTAAAGTTCTACAAGGACCCGGGAAGCCGGGAATGGCCGGGATCAACGGCGTCACCTATCCATAGAACTAATTCGGCCAGCGCTGCTTAACGTTGAAGATTGAACCGTGGTATTATTTAGCCACGAGCTCTTCTGCTACGTTATTTATCAGTTACAGGGAACGTGCAGGAATTATGTGGCAGCACAGAAGTGTCATTGTCAAGTATATTTTACTTAAAAGTTTCGAAATTGCAACGCCAGATGGCATCGTCAAAACCATGCACATACTCTATTGCATAAACTGAAATAAATTGGTAAAAGCTGTGACTAAAGGAAGAATCAAGAATAAAAGTCTACTCACCAATCTGAGACGAAATATATCTCATTCTGGAGCAGACCACCTCGAGTACTGGTCCTTCTTCTCCGCCCAACAGTTGCAGAGCGTCCACGATGAAGAGCGACACGCTTTGCACGCTCTTACGGACTTTCCATCTGAGGAATAAAGAAAATTTATTAGGACATAACATCAACATTTTCGCACGGACCCATTTTCAAGGTTAAGCATCGCTTGCTGAGGTTGGTCTGTGGATGGGTGACCATATTAACATACCGAGACTCCTCCGTGCCTCGGAAAGCACGTTAAGCTGCTGGTTCCGGCTGTAATTTGTAGATCTTTGGCAGTCGTTACAAATTGTTAGAAGCCAGAAAATCTGACTCCAGTCTTGCAAAGAAGTACCGTGTTACCCAGTTAATGGGTTGTGGAGGTCTGGTAGGCAGCCGCTCCACGTAAAATACTGGTATTCAGCTGAATCCAGTTTGACTGGGAGCCGACCCCGATATAGTTGGGAAAAGGCTAGGCAGATGATGATAACATCGACATTTTCCACCTGTGATAACGGTGAGCGTTAAGCGCAATTTTATACGCCACATGTATTGCGGAATTTGTTCGAAAGAGTCACCGCGGCCCTGGAACGCAAAGGGCGCAACATCCTGCTCTACTAGCTAATATATCTATTATACGTTTTAAACTATTGCTAATATTTAGTTTACCTTCTAGACAGTATGTCCCATTTATCAGCAGTGGTGATGATGATCTGTCCCTTGTTCAGTAGTTTGTGGTCGGTGGCGGTCTCTCCCGTTAGCTGTACGACCTAAAAATAAAACGAAAAACGTTTGTAAACCTTTTTTCAACGTATAAAGAGGTAAAATATTAAGTTCAAGGGTAATCTCTAGAATTACTCGTCATCATTACGAACATTCTTTCACTTGGAAGTGTGAGACGACCTTACGTGCGGGAAAAATTGGAATATTTATAGGGGTGTTGGACAATGTTGGCCCATGTTGAAATATCCATGCTGAGCCATGATGACCCATGCAGGACCCATGACCCACGCTGGCCCATGGTGGACCATGCTGGCCCATGGTGGCCGACATTTTAGATTTTAGTAAAATTGTCTCACCTTCAAATTGAACCGCGTCCCAAACTTATGGTAGCAATCGGCGAACACGATGTCAGCCAGCGCGTCCTTGGGCAGCAAGTACACGGCGCGCCCGCTCGGGTTTGTGCTGAGCATGCGCAGGAGAGCTAGTTCGGCTATCACGGACTTGCCCGATCCTGAGGGGGCTCCGACGAACACGTTGTCGTCTGAATTGTAGACTGCGTTGAAGACCTGGGAGGATAATAAGTTTTATAATAAACTAGCGGTCCCTTCAAACATCCAGTCCGTTTTCGTTAATTAATTAAAACCCCTATTGCAGCGCCCCGTATCGGGTCCAATTGTAAATCTAAACCATCCAGGGATCCGCTCAAAAATTCACACGAAAATAATCATCAAAATTGGTGTAGCCGCTTAGGAAATTCAGTTTCTAGTTCAGTGATATTCACACACGTACAGAGTAAAAAAATTTCTTAAAAAGTTGTTTTATTTAATAATAATCCAAACTCAAGTTATGAGGGTTCAAAAAAACGACGAAGCTCTTTTAGAAAAGGTAGGTAGTGCGCTTGCGCTTGGCACGTCTTGGCGGGGGCACTACCGTGCCGGCGTGGCCCCAGGTAATATAAATTCGTTTTATTTTTTTGTCAAAGTCGGACGGGTCAACTAATACTAATTTAAAAGTTTTACAAACATACCTGAGTCTGAACCGGATTGAACTGCGGGAAGGTCTCGTTATAAAGCTCCTCGTACTTCGGGTTCCTCAGCGCTGAGATGGGGAGCGGCTGTAAGTCCAGCAGTTCTGTGGGCGGGAGGTTCTTCTCCGGCAGGATGAGGTGGCGGAATGAGACCGGCAGCTGAGTCTCTGCTGCTATCCATCTGAAGAGATGTGGTGGTTAGGTATAATGGGGTATAACACTGGTTTTCTTAACCTGCTGTAAAAAAAACCGGCCAAGTGCGAGTCGGACTCTTACACGAAGGGTACCGTACCATTAACTGAACAAAACGTTTCTCGTATGGGGGCTCCCATACAAGAAACGTGTTTTATTCCTTCATTATTTTTAATTTGTATTATTTGTTGTTATAGCGACAATATACCTTATAGCAAAGTGTAGTTTCATGGTATTGCAGTCTTACCGACGCTATGTCACTATAGCAGGCGCCAGATAAATGAAGAATAACGGTCATTGGCCTTTCCTTAATATCTCTTCGTAGGTACCCCCGGACGGTAAATTATGAATCGTTTTTTATTACTAGAACAGTAAGGATCACGATAGATGTCGATTCAGGACAGCTTTATGTCACTATTTCCGTTTTTGAAATTAAGTGTCAATAAAAATGTAGGTGGGTCAATGACCGTTATTCTTTGTTTATCTGGCACAATTCTGACAAATCCAACGACACCTCATATGTCAAAATCCGTCCGTCCGTTTGGGCTGTAGGGCGTGCCAAAGAAATGGACATGTATACATCACGCTCGAAAAACATTACCCTCCTTTTGACGCAGTCGGGTAAAAGGCACTCAAGTCGACTAGTTTGGAGCTACGAGCTCACCTGTCAGACACGACGGTGAGGAAGTACTGCGGCGGCAGCGGCTCGAACACGGGCACGAACAGCTTCACGTGGTGCTCGTCCTTGCAGTACTTCTCTTTCAGCAGGAAGTACTCGTGGTGCAGCACCACCTCGCCGTCCACGTCTTCCACGAGGATCCAGAACGCTTCCGATTGGCCGTGGATCTGGGACAGAGGGAGTTCTTGAATGTCGAAAAAGCATGAATGTGGTGGTTGGCGCTAAAGAACCTTAAAGCGTACGGTGTTCAGTACATTTTGTCGAGTTTTGCACATGTAAATATGCAGGCAGTAATTTTTTTTGATTTCAGGTGTTATTTACAATGCTTTTCTTACCTTCTCATCCCAATGGAAGTCAGGAGTAATGGTCAGCTCCACCCTCAGCGTCGACCTCGTGATCGGCTGGATATGCGTCGCCAGCTCCAGTTTAGGGAACTGATGCACATATTTGTGTATCATCTTGCCCAGTTTGGGCGCTCGGACCAACTCGCCTATTTCGTTAGGTCCTAACTCGTACAGTTTCTCCCATGGGAAGTTCTTCTTTTCGAGTTTTTTTATTACCTGTGGAGACGGAAAAACTGCTATAACAATAAATCAATTTTTTGATTGGTTGAACTGATGAGAATGCAAACTTGTTAAAACATTTGTTTAGAATCTTTTAGTATCCTGAATTAAGGGGGATCCCTAAAGAGACCTCGCCATACATTTTTCAGGAGCTGTAATCTCCGTAAATAAACAGTTTCTGCAGAATAAAGCAAGTATAATGAGATTTTATAATGTATTGTGATCGCCTATCGCCCAAATTTTAGAAAAAAAACAGTCTTTCTATGAGAATTAGACCCAATAAAAAACGAAAAATCTTTACATGTGTGAGTGACCTGAATCGCGCCATCTGACAGAAATTTATAGAACCACCGAGAAAAAGTTCATTGCTGTTATGTTACGAGTTTACGTGCGGTGAACATTTTAAGTAGATGGCGCTGTTCGAAAATTCGAACAAGCGCCAAGGTTATCGAGTGACGGACGCGGCGATGCGACGTTGCCATTCAAGACGCAATTTGGCAACAACGCGTGTTGCCAAATTCCAGTCCATGCGTGATTGTGTGTCAAAATTGTGTTTCTAGCAAGTTAGCGCCGGCGCGCGGGTTTGCCCGCGGATTTTATATTTTATGATTGATGAAATGTTTTTTTTTAGGGAATGAGAAATAATGCTAGAAAGTGAAAACAATTATCTGCGATCTGCCTTTGGTTCACACAGATACAATACTAATGTTATTATTGTATTACTTATCTACTTTAAATAAATAGTGCCTACCTACCTAAAGATTTAAAAATCTTTCCACTGTATGTAAGTAGGTACTGATAAAACATTTTCTGACACGGTTAAGTACTAATTCATTGGTTTGGGTTGAATCAAATCAGAGAAAAGAAGTTCATGTAGGTATACTTAGGGTACCTATACCTAAATCAGGCGATCAGCGTAGGCAAACTACCTATTTTTTTCCTAGCTACCTACGCAATGGTCGTCCGTCTGTCGGTCCGTATGTCTGTCTGTCCGTCTCTGTCTGTCACCAGACTGTATTTCACGGACCGTGATAGCTACACAGTTGACATTTTCACAGATGATGTATTTTTTTACATTTGTATCGCATGATTGTAATATTATAAGTCGCGTAAGATTGTATATTTACAAGTACCTACTTACTTATAATTTCTTCTAGATAAGACAAGTATTGAAACTATTGAATTTGGGTGTGATTCAGTGTATTCGAAATTATTTCTTCTCAACACATCATCTGCCTAGCCCTTTCCCAACTATACCTACTGGGATTGGCTTCCAGTCAAACCGGATTCAGCTGAATACCAGTATTTTACGTGGTGCGGCTGCCTACCAGACCTCCACAATCCATTATCTGTTCTCAACATAATCATAGATTATAGTCTAAAACATAAACAACATTTATTACAATCTTACGATGTTTGGAATTATCCGGTGACACATACGAGTACTTACATAGGTAGGTACCTACTCTAACCAACTAATACCAAGATATTCTAAGCTGATAACAACCCTTTGCTTTGCCATCTAAAACCATTCCACCAAAGAACGCCAGTAATCACACTAATCACTGAATGTTACGACTGTATCACCTAAAGAAAACATTCTTAGATCGCGACGAATAATTGCATAAATAATCTTTTATTTATTTAGTACCTACACGTCACAATTTATTTACACGTTAGGTACTATTTAGGTTCAGTCACATTACAACAACCTGTGTAGGTACAATATACCTTTATTACCATTAGATACGGGACTTAGTCACAGCAAGCGGTCCTACTCAGTTGGCACTCAGTCGCGCACGGAAAATCATTGATGTGACCTTCAGAATGATTGGCCAAAATGACCGATCAGCTTAAAAATATTACTAAGATCTAATACCTATTTGCTACTATTTGATATCTTTGTTTAAATAATTGGTACCTAATTAATAACTGAGAAAATGAATTTAAAAAATGGGCAGTCATTCTGATGTCAGGATGGACTGCCGACATTTAGGATCTCCACGTAAAGGCTCAAAAATTTCAATTCGCCTTTACAAAAATTTAGTACCTATTTGATACCTAAACATACCTATATTTTTTCTAGATTTTTAAGGCAAAGAATTTTATTAGAGATTTTTTGTTTAGGTAGGTACTATGAATAAATATACTTACCTAGTTCTACCCACATGTTAGCTTTTATCAGTATCTCGGAAATTGTTATTAATTAGTAGTACTTATTGCTAATTATCGTGTAAATTGAACTACCTTCACTCCATAGACTTGAAAAAAAATTGACTTCACTTGACTTTCTGTATCAAGTAGTACCTACCTAAACATAGGAAACCAAAAATCTGTAATAAAATCTTTAATCTTTGCAGCTCAACAGTGTTTTAATAATACTAGGAATAAAAATAAGACACACCACTCGTAAATACAGCCAAAAATGTTAATTTGTTGAAAATAACAAAAATATTTTATCGTTTGCTTCGCCATGTTTGTGAGAGCGAGATATATATTAAAAACATGCGTGAGAGACACGATACGCACAATTCGCGAGTTGTTGAGAGATTTTGTAAACAACGCGCGACGACTAGTACCAGACCGAGGTTGCGTAAGGTTAGCAACACAAATTTCTTCAAACATATTAATAGTTTTTTATTATTATTGTTTTACCAACCATGATTATTTAAATTCAAGTCAATTTTATAAATAATTGATAACAGTTATGTTTTACGCAACAGGTACTTATTTAAAAAAAATGTTTTATAAGACAAAGTCTAGTTTTTAGTACCTAATTGTTGGTGCAGAATCACTACTTCACTATATTTAGTTATCTTTATTACGCGACTGTGGCAAAGCAAACGGTTATGATTTCAAGGCTTCCTCGTAACTCCCAAACTGCACGTCATGTGCAGCCATATTCTTTATTTATTTATACATAAATGCATAATGGTGATACTTAAGGCTCTTTTTTATTCAGGTTTCCTAAAGATGAATTAAGGAGACAAAAGTGGCTTGTTATTTTCCGAAAACAAAGGCAGAAGTAAAGCTTTAGTAACCTTGCGCGATCGAGCGAACAATATTAATTTCTTTTTTAACTACCTCAAAATAATTAATGTTTTTTATTTTATTTGCTAACGCTACCACATGCCATGTCATTCATAATCGTAAACATTCATCAACATTCGGCAGCTAACGCGATTTCGCTCGCACGACAGCGCCGTCTCCTATCTCTATCCTTGTCTATCGGTAACAGTAGGTTGCGACTGTGATGACACTGATCACAGATGTGTGAGTTTCGGTGCATAGTCGTACGCCGAGCCCATGTTTACTGATTGCGATGTTAGAGCGTAACATGCAATGTTTATTACCCAAAATAATTTATCTGAATAATTTGTTATGGTGAAAAGGGATACCTTTTTACCACCAAATCCGATAGGATATCGAGCCTAGAAACAAAAATATGCATAGACCAATAATTATATTATTATTAATATTTGAAAATATTAGGTTTGGTAAGGATAAAGAAAGATAAAAAATAATTCAAAAATAAATACAACTATTGAGATTTGAACCCACACCAAGCCTAATGAAAGGCAGTCTCTAAACCGACAGTCTATTTGTACGGTTGATAATTGTTTCAAATAGCCGACCTTATTTATGTCAAGGTTTTTAGCTGCTCAGCTTCCCGAAAGTATAGCGTGATGATAATCATTGCTAAGGTTATATTAATAAGAAATAGATTGGAATATAACAATTTGGTCCTCTGGACATTTTAATTTCCAACCATTTTTGAATAAAACGACATCTAGTAGGGTCGAAAGTTACTACTATTTACTTTGCATGTGTGTGTAAAGAGTAAATTCATGCGGCTAAATCTTTATTCTGCTGTAATCTTTGTATGGTAGCAGTTAACAAGCATAGTGATTATCTAAAAAAATCAAGTTAATGCCCTAGGTATAGCCTATAATAAAGTTGTCTATTAAAACTTTCTATGTTAAGTGTAAAAATTGAAAATGTTCGAAATTGTGGATGTGTCGCCATCTAGCGACAAAATGGCAGTGAGAGCATTCATCCATTCACCTTAAGGGCCAATTTTTTAATAGTCAGATAATTTATTACTGAAGAATAATTTATATGGCCGTTTGACAATTTATTTCCTTGGCAAAAGAAGCTGACAAAATGCCATTTTTTTCCTCAGATAAAAGTTTCTGAGTATCGAAACATCGGCTCTAAAACGTATAACTATTTGACAGATCAGTAAATGATTTTATAACATGTACACATGATTTTTCTTTGATAAGATATCAAAGAAAAATCATGTGTACATGTTATAGACATTTAGATACGGGTTTTAATAGGTCTAAAAACATTGATAATACTTACTTCTTCAGGCATTTTTCTGAATTGTCTGAGTGGTGACATAGACTGCCACATTCTTCTGTCCACCATTTTGCATAGAGCCAATGTTTTGTCCACCAACTGAGCCCATCCTGCGAACAACACAAAAATTTAAGAACGATGTATGATGGGCCACCATTAAAAATCATCTAATTACCAATGTCGACCAAAATAAGCCACTATAAAATAGACCATCATGGACCTTCATGACCCACTACAGATCGTAATATTTCACCATGGACTATCATGGGCCACAATGGACCCACATGGACCACTATGGACACTAATTCAATTCAAATATTAATTTATTTCAGATTCAGAATCCATGTAATGTTACCACTAATTATCCGCCATCCAATTGTTGTAGTTGATGTTTTTTTTAGAAATGATGTTGTGTTGGACCATTAATGGGCGAGTGTGAACCATTATGGGCCACGTAAGACCATCATGTCCACTGAGCTAAAAGGTGGTGGTGGTCTGAGCTAATAGGTATATTTTTCTTACCTCGATGCAGCACAATCTCAAAGATGGCCCTCAGCAACCTACAAGCGGATTGAGTGACATACACCATGTCTGCCATCAGCGCGAACCCTTCCAGCTTCAGCTGAGAGATGTACGCTTGCAGTAACACGTTGATCTTAGCTGAAGGCTCCTCTATGCTCTCTTTTATAGGAATCGGTACCTGTGGATGAATGGTTTAGCTTATTTACTTATGTTCACACAAATAGAGTTCTCTAGACATGATGTGAGGCAATTTCAGCTGTATCGGAGTGATGGTCAAATGTTTCAATATGGTACACTACACACATGGGCCGTCATGACCAAACTGGACCAATATGACCAAACTGGACCAATATGACCAAACTGGGCCAGCTTTAGTCCAGCATGAGCCACCATGGGCAATCATGGAACTTCTTTAAAAAACCGACCAACTGCGAGTTGTACTCTCACACAAAGAGTTCCGTATCATGAACCGTAAAACACATTTTGTAGTATGGGAACACCCTTTAATTTTTTAATTGATTATTATTATTTGTTGTTATGGCGGCAATAGAAATACACACTCTGTGAAAATTTGAACTATTAACTAAGTAACTAACTACGAATATTACAGTTCTTAAGATACACCCCGCTGACAGACAGACGGATGAACGGACGGACGAACGGGTTCCTTTGATTATCTTTTGGGTACGGAAGCCTAGAAATCTACTCACCCTCTCCATAAGCTTGCACAGCTCTAGTTTCTCCTCTTCGCGCACAGCAATATGCTTAAACTCCGCTGAGAGTGAAAATACTCTAAACAGCTCGATCTCGCCTAACGTCGGCTTCAGGAGCTGAGCGTAGCACTGCATGGTCTCGTATGTGCAGTAGAAGTGGGACGCTATGCGCCCGAGCTCCGTCGGCTGGAAGTGGCCGGATTTACGCTCGTACCTTATAAGGCCGGCCCTGGAAGTAAAGCGAAAGGTTAGCGACGGTTAACATAATTATACTAATACTAGTAGCCCACCCCGGCTTCGCCCGGGTGTATTTTTTATTCAAAATTTTCTTTCATACAAACCTCGCCCTGACAATAGGGTATACTACTGAAAAAATCTAATTGGTCTGTTAGATAGATTTCCAAAAAATATTGGACACGTATTTTTTAAACTGCACTAGACTGCTTCAAAAGTTATTTCTTCGGAACTTTTTAGTCATTTTTTCTGATCCATTAAAAAAAAAGACACTTTCTGATATTTGATTGGTCAACGAGCTGTTGTGTTTTGGTTCTAAACACAGTGAGCTTAAGTTAACTTAAAATTACAAGTAATAAAGACTAAGAAAGAAAAAGATTACTTACTTGTCCAACAAACTGGCAGCCGTATGCACTAAGTCGGCCCTGTGCAGTTCTAGCAGAGAATCTTCTGCAAACTTCTCTTGTGTGATGCCGTATAGAGCAGGCTGACGCAGCATCCGAATGTATAGATACGTGTAGCCTGTAACAAATGTAGATGATTTTATTTATTTCGTCAATGAACTTCATGGCGATAACAAGAACGGCTAGAACTTCGATGGGTGAACCTCTATATCATACCGAAATTCGTCCGGGTCTCGGAGAGCACGTTAACATAGGTCACTGTGTGAAGGGTTGCATGGTCCACTGTAGGTCACTGTGTAAAGGGTTGCATGGTCCACTGTAGGTCACTATGTGAAGGGTTGCATGGTCCACTGTAGGTCACTGTGTGAAGGGTTGCATGGTCCACTGTAGGTCACTGTGTGAAGGGTGGCATGGTCCACTGTAGGTCACTGTGTGAAGGGTGGCATGGTCCACTGTAGGTCACTGTGTGAAGGGTGGCATGGTCCACTGTAGGTCACTGTGTGAAGGGTGGCATGGTCCACTGTAGGTCTCTGTGTGAGGAGTGGCATGGTCTACTGTAGGTCACTGTGTGAGGGGTGGCATGGTCCAATGTAGGTCACTGTGTTAGGTTAGGTTAGGTCTACTGTAGGTCACTGTGTGAGGAGTGGCATGGTCCACTGTAGGTCACTGTGTGAAGGGTGGCATGGTACACTGTAGGTCTCTGTGTGAGGGGTGGCATGTGGCATGGTCTACTGTAGGTCACTGAGTGACGAGTCGCATGGTCTACTGTAGGTCACTGTGTGACGAGTCGCATGGTCTACTATAGGTCAGTGTGTGAGGGGTGGCATGGTCCAATGTAGGTCACTGTGTGAGACGTGGCATCGTTCACTGTGGGTCACTGTGAGGGGTGGCATGGTCTACTGTTTGTGCTATAACGACTCACCTAGCCAAGTGACCGCATCTCTGACACTCTGCACAGATCCGAGTACTATCTCAGCGTTCAGCATGTCAGCCAGTTTGCTGACTAGCTGCGACTCTATCGGCAGCTGCTGGTTGAGCAGGGACAGATAGTATTGTAGCTCGGAGTGATTCGTTATTAGGATGCCTGCGGACAAAAATTTAAGAGTTAAGTTGCTAAGAAATAGTGTCAAAAAGTAAATCGTTGATTCTTTCAAAATACGCATCCCGGTTTTGTAGAATCATGGAACACTGTGGATCAGTATTAGTCACTATGTCCAGCATCCACCACTATGAGTCAGCATGGGCCACTATTAACCAGTATGGGCCGCTATAGTCCATGGGCCATTATGGTCTAGCGTGGACTACAATGGTCCAGCATGGGCCACTATAGTCCAGCATGGGTCACTATGGTCCAGCATGGAGAACTGTAGCCCAAAACAAATTGAGCCTCTCACCTTCCCCCTTGGTGTCGTACTGCGGGCGGCCCGCTCGGCCCAACATCTGCAGCACGTCGAGCGCGCCCAGCTCGCTCCAGCGCCCCTTCTCCGGCGAGTAGACTTGTGTGCCCTTCACTATGACTGTGTGCGCGGGGAGGTTCACACCCCACGCTAGGGTTGCGGTGGACACTAAGACCTGTGGAATGAGAGTAGCAAGTTGAATAAGATATTTAAAAATAAGAGCAGTTTTTTGTCCGACCGCTGGAAAAACGCCTCCAAATCCTTCCAGGTATTTTTCTCCCAAGCCACATGGAACCAGCCCCAAGCAAGGTCAACTCAATGAATATGCTCTCAAGGGAATCTTCACAATCTTGATCGATCACAGTATGGTGGTAAGTCTTTAATCACTCAGCATTGTGGTTTAAGTCATACAAGGGCCATTTTGGGGTTCGTTGTCATATTAGGGACATGTCATAAACATATTGTGATCGTGTTAGGGTCATATTGAGGGTATTATAGGATCATGTTTGAGTTATTTTAAGAGACGTGTTTTGGCCCTATTCTATTGATTGATGACATGGCTATATTGGGGTCTTCTTGTCGTGTCGGCGATTTATCAGATTATTTGTTTGGGCCCAGTATAGGTGGCCACGTTTATTGCTTCGATGTAAGCGATGTTTACGTGATCTAGGCTGCAGTTGGCACTCCAGCAAGTAGGACATAAACTGAAGCACACTAAACTGACACTGGGTGTTTGATGGATATATTCCACCATTTCGCAAGGTTATATTTGCAGCGGTACGCAATCGATTGAGAGCTTTCCAGGTTTGTCAGGTGTTCTTTGGGCTTAATGAAGTCGTGAGGTGGTGGGCCATATTGGGAATATTTTAGTCATGTACGAGTCATATTAAGTCAAAGTCAAAGCATTTATTTCAAATAAACCATTTACAGGTACTTTTGAATTGTCAGAGTCAGTCAGTCAAAAACATGAAGCTATTTGCACGTTCCAAAGAGTAGATCTCTATGGAGAAGAACGTGCAAAAAACTCCACGGACACTCTTTTAAACCATTTTAAGATTTACAATAATCCTGGTTACATTATCTTTGTTGCTTCTACATGTGAGAACAATGTAAAGAAAGAGGAAAAAAAAAGAATTCTAAGTATCAAATAAACTATTGAAATAAGCCAGCGACAGCTAAGAGATGACCGGTCTCCACTGATGGCGCCCGTTCAAGAACATGACACGTGCATCAGCACCATTCAGCTCAACCAAAAGGGACATGTCATGGTCATATTGAGGTAATTTTCGGGTCGTATTAGGGTTATGTTCGGTTCACTTTATGGACATATTTTACATACAATATTCAGTTCACAATCTCACCTGTATATGCCGATCAGCGAACAGATCCTCGACGAGCGTCCTGTCGACCCTGCTCATGCCAGCGTGATGGATGGCAAATCCGTAAGGCAGCAGTTCGCGCAGCTCGGGATTCTTCACCTGTTCAGCTTCAGTGCGGAGGACCTCCATACTTGCTGAGCCTTCCCTGGGAGACAAAAGTGGATGTTACGCAGACTGAAGGTTATACAACGTAACAGAATAAACGCAATGCCTCATAAAGGATCATTGTACTCATCATTATGAACAACTTTTACTATGGGACCAACACTGAAATCTATCATAATTTATGTACGCATAACTCGACAAAATGTACTGAACAGCTGATTCTTTTTCGTGATTTCGGGGTTGGTACTATTATTTTTATTAGATTTTTTCTATTCTAAATAAACGGAATAATACAATATGTTTATAAAATGAGAAGGAAAGAGTTCATTGGACATCAAAATTATTCAAAATCATCGACTGGAAGTAAATTCCTAAGGCATTTAGTAGATGTCTTTTACAGTGTTTTTTACTAATGCAAAACTATTTTAATAAATAAAAAGTTCGTCCTGGCTTCTTCTTTTTCTTTGAAATTTTGTATTATTAATGTTATTTAGATCTAGCCGATACACGTTTTCTGCCGTTCAAATAACATGTTCCACCTCTGCCTTTTTAGGCAAAATTGAATAAAGGAAAAGCAAAACCAGGTACACCTAGTAATATTTTTTAATTTCTTTGCTTGAGTTATATTAAGGAAGAGTTATGTCGCCGAACAAATGTTCAACATCCACGATTTTTTTCTTCGTTCATAATTTAGTCAGATATGGCTTTTTCCTTATGACGACAGTATTGGTAAGTGATTTAACTAACCTTAAAAATTGTCCAAGTGTATCCTTCTCTAAGCACATGTCACGAATGGCGCGCGCCGTTTTCCCGGTTTCTTTACGCGAATGAACAAACACCAGAATCTGGAAATAAAAAGGGCGTTAGGATTGATAATGGCAATGCAAATCAAACGTCACTTCGCTATGATCGGCATAGACTTGGGACTGTAATCTTGCAACAGCGCCTTATTGGGATCACGGTGGTCATATTGGATCATATTAGAAAATTCTATGGCCATATTCAGGGCATATTATCAGTTTCTCAATTTGAAATGACGTTGTCTCAGAGATTATATAAAAACAGTTGCAGATGTAAATGTAATAAAAATTTTCAATTCAAAAACATCGGGCATATAACACGGATGTTTCCTGATTTTAAAAATTATGATTCTTTTTAGTCCGTCAGTCAGATTTTCAAAAAATATTGGACACGTATTATTTTTTCCCTTACCTGATTTCTGCCAGCATGCTCCATGGTCTTCTCGTAAACGATGTCGTTCATAACTTGGAATCTTTTCAGAGCTTTCTTCTCCGTCACACCAATGTATTGTTGTTCTAAAGCTACAGGCCTGAAAAATATATACAGTTATTGTTAATTATTTGTGAAACGGTACCCTTATTTATTTATTTACACTTTACGCACATAGATGTACAGAGGCGGACTTAATGCCTTAGGCATTTTCTACCAGTCAACCTTTGGTCCTTTGGTTTGATGCAGAGAATAATAGTGGTAGGTGCAATGTAGGAAACCGAAACACGATTAATATTTAAATATGCAAAGAAATTATTCTTATAGGATCAAAGAAAGAAAGAAAGATAAATATTTATTTGGGACTCGCACAAGACAATCAAAAAAGCAACCACATTAAAATTAAACAGTAGGTAGGTAATAAAAAAAAAATTAAAATGACAAAAGCTAACACCATGAATTTAATCTGTGCGGTTGTCTATGGTTGTCTGTCTGTCTGTCCATCTGTCACATCCGATTTTTTACCCGACTTCTAAAAAAGGAGGAGGTTCTCAATTCGGATGTTTGTATTTTTTTATTTTTTTTATTCATGAATGGGCTAGCTCTTGACCTCGATCACGCCTGATGGAAAGCGATAGATGAGGTCCATGATGGAGCGAGCGTGCCCAGTGCGTGCCTTGAGGCACTGGTACTCCCACGCGTCGCCGACACACAGCAGGCTGCTGGACGCCGGACTGCGGTGGAGATGCCTTGAGGCACTGGTACTCCCACGCGTCGCCGACACACAGCAGGCTGCTGGACGCCGGACTGCGGTGGAGATGCCTTGAGGCACTGGTACTCCCACGCGTCGCCGACACACAGCAGGCTGCTGGACGCCGGACTGCGGTGGAGATGCCTTGAGGCACTGGTACTCCCACGCGTCGCCGACACACAGCAGGCTGCTGGACGCCGGACTGCGGTGGAGATGCCTTGAGGCACTGGTACTCCCACGCGTCGCCGACACACAGCAGGCTGCTGGACGCCGGACTGCGGTGGAGATGCCTTGAGGCACTGGTACTCCCACGCGTCGCCGACACACAGCAGGCTGCTGGACGCCGGACTGCGGTGGAGATGCCTTGAGGCACTGGTACTCCCACGCGTCGCCGACACACAGCAGGCTGCTGGACGCCGGACTGCGGTGGAGATGCCTTGAGGCACTGGTACTCCCACGCGTCGCCGACACACAGCAGGCTGCTGGACGCCGGACTGCGGTGGAGATGCCTTGAGGCACTGGTACTCCCACGCGTCGCCGACACACAGCAGGCTGCTGGACGCCGGACTGCGGTGGAGATGCCTTGAGGCACTGGTACTCCCACGCGTCGCCGACACACAGCAGGCTGCTGGACGCCGGACTGCGGTGGAGATGCCTTGAGGCACTGGTACTCCCACGCGTCGCCGACACACAGCAGGCTGCTGGACGCCGGACTGCGGTGGAGATGCCTTGAGGCACTGGTACTCCCACGCGTCGCCGACACACAGCAGGCTGCTGGACGCCGGACTGCGGTGGAGATGCCTTGAGGCACTGGTACTCCCACGCGTCGCCGACACACAGCAGGCTGCTGGACGCCGGACTGCGGTGGAGATGCCTTGAGGCACTGGTACTCCCACGCGTCGCCGACACACAGCAGGCTGCTGGACGCCGGACTGCGGTGGAGATGCCTTGAGGCACTGGTACTCCCACGCGTCGCCGACACACAGCAGGCTGCTGGACGCCGGACTGCGGTGGAGATGCCTTGAGGCACTGGTACTCCCACGCGTCGCCGACACACAGCAGGCTGCTGGACGCCGGACTGCGGTGGAGATGCCTTGAGGCACTGGTACTCCCACGCGTCGCCGACACACAGCAGGCTGCTGGACGCCGGACTGCGGTGGAGATGCCTTGAGGCACTGGTACTCCCACGCGTCGCCGACACACAGCAGGCTGCTGGACGCCGGACTGCGGTGGAGATGCCTTGAGGCACTGGTACTCCCACGCGTCGCCGACACACAGCAGGCTGCTGGACGCCGGACTGCGGTGGAGATGCCTTGAGGCACTGGTACTCCCACGCGTCGCCGACACACAGCAGGCTGCTGGACGCCGGACTGCGGTGGAGATGCCTTGAGGCACTGGTACTCCCACGCGTCGCCGACACACAGCAGGCTGCTGGACGCCGGACTGCGGTGGAGATGCCTTGAGGCACTGGTACTCCCACGCGTCGCCGACACACAGCAGGCTGCTGGACGCCGGACTGCGGTGGAGATGCCTTGAGGCACTGGTACTCCCACGCGTCGCCGACACACAGCAGGCTGCTGGACGCCGGACTGCGGTGGAGATGCCTTGAGGCACTGGTACTCCCACGCGTCGCCGACACACAGCAGGCTGCTGGACGCCGGACTGCGGTGGAGATGCCTTGAGGCACTGGTACTCCCACGCGTCGCCGACACACAGCAGGCTGCTGGACGCCGGACTGCGGTGGAGATGCCTTGAGGCACTGGTACTCCCACGCGTCGCCGACACACAGCAGGCTGCTGGACGCCGGACTGCGGTGGAGATGCCTTGAGGCACTGGTACTCCCACGCGTCGCCGACACACAGCAGGCTGCTGGACGCCGGACTGCGGTGGAGATGCCTTGAGGCACTGGTACTCCCACGCGTCGCCGACACACAGCAGGCTGCTGGACGCCGGACTGCGGTGGAGATGCCTTGAGGCACTGGTACTCCCACGCGTCGCCGACACACAGCAGGCTGCTGGACGCCGGACTGCGGTGGAGATGCCTTGAGGCACTGGTACTCCCACGCGTCGCCGACACACAGCAGGCTGCTGGACGCCGGACTGCGGTGGAGATGCCTTGAGGCACTGGTACTCCCACGCGTCGCCGACACACAGCAGGCTGCTGGACGCCGGACTGCGGTGGAGATGCCTTGAGGCACTGGTACTCCCACGCGTCGCCGACACACAGCAGGCTGCTGGACGCCGGACTGCGGTGGAGATGCCTTGAGGCACTGGTACTCCCACGCGTCGCCGACACACAGCAGGCTGCTGGACGCCGGACTGCGGTGGAGATGCCTTGAGGCACTGGTACTCCCACGCGTCGCCGACACACAGCAGGCTGCTGGACGCCGGACTGCGGTGGAGATGCCTTGAGGCACTGGTACTCCCACGCGTCGCCGACACACAGCAGGCTGCTGGACGCCGGACTGCGGTGGAGATGCCTTGAGGCACTGGTACTCCCACGCGTCGCCGACACACAGCAGGCTGCTGGACGCCGGACTGCGGTGGAGATGCCTTGAGGCACTGGTACTCCCACGCGTCGCCGACACACAGCAGGCTGCTGGACGCCGGACTGCGGTGGAGATGCCTTGAGGCACTGGTACTCCCACGCGTCGCCGACACACAGCAGGCTGCTGGACGCCGGACTGCGGTGGAGATGCCTTGAGGCACTGGTACTCCCACGCGTCGCCGACACACAGCAGGCTGCTGGACGCCGGACTGCGGTGGAGATGCCTTGAGGCACTGGTACTCCCACGCGTCGCCGACACACAGCAGGCTGCTGGACGCCGGACTGCGGTGGAGATGCCTTGAGGCACTGGTACTCCCACGCGTCGCCGACACACAGCAGGCTGCTGGACGCCGGACTGCGGTGGAGATGCCTTGAGGCACTGGTACTCCCACGCGTCGCCGACACACAGCAGGCTGCTGGACGCCGGACTGCGGTGGAGATGCCTTGAGGCACTGGTACTCCCACGCGTCGCCGACACACAGCAGGCTGCTGGACGCCGGACTGCGGTGGAGATGCCTTGAGGCACTGGTACTCCCACGCGTCGCCGACACACAGCAGGCTGCTGGACGCCGGACTGCGGTGGAGATGCCTTGAGGCACTGGTACTCCCACGCGTCGCCGACACACAGCAGGCTGCTGGACGCCGGACTGCGGTGGAGATGCCTTGAGGCACTGGTACTCCCACGCGTCGCCGACACACAGCAGGCTGCTGGACGCCGGACTGCGGTGGAGATGCCTTGAGGCACTGGTACTCCCACGCGTCGCCGACACACAGCAGGCTGCTGGACGCCGGACTGCGGTGGAGATGCCTTGAGGCACTGGTACTCCCACGCGTCGCCGACACACAGCAGGCTGCTGGACGCCGGACTGCGGTGGAGATGCCTTGAGGCACTGGTACTCCCACGCGTCGCCGACACACAGCAGGCTGCTGGACGCCGGACTGCGGTGGAGATGCCTTGAGGCACTGGTACTCCCACGCGTCGCCGACACACAGCAGGCTGCTGGACGCCGGACTGCGGTGGAGATGCCTTGAGGCACTGGTACTCCCACGCGTCGCCGACACACAGCAGGCTGCTGGACGCCGGACTGCGGTGTGTCGCGAACCAGGCGGTGTCAAATAACGAAGAAACAACCAAAAACACCGACTTCCGATGTAGTGTTTTTGTGAAGTCGGTTCTTTTTTTTGTAAAAAGGTTTTTTTAGATGTTTGAATGGTATTTGTTACTGTCATGTCGGAACGGCTGAGCGGATCTTGTTGAAATTTGGCACTCAGGTAGATTGTAGTCAGGAATGGCACATAGGCTACTTTTTTTATCGCGGGGGTGTGTTCCCTTGAGATGATTTTCGACATACATGAGGTTGGAGACGCGGGCGCCAGCTCATTTAAAATAAAATGCAGAATCAAGGACATACCTACTAGGATTGCGAATTTGTTCGAAAGAGTTACCGCGGCCCTGGGACGCAAAGCGTAGGAGCACGGATGACGGCACCAGATAAATGAAGAATAACGGTCATTGACCTTTCCATATCTTTCTTTTTTTCTTTTTTTTGAAAAAACGTTGCCACACATTAGGAATTTCTCCTGTATCGTGGGTGCGTTCACAAACATACAAACTCACATACACAAACAGCCAGACCCGGAACAACTATCTGTAGGCCATACAAATATTTGTTCCGTGCGGGAATCGAACCCGTGACACGCAGCGCAGCAGTCGACCGCTCAACCACTGCGCCAACCGTGTCGTCAATCTCTTCGTAGGTACCCCCGGACAGTAAATTATGAATCGTTTTTCATTACTAGAACAGTAAGGATCACGATAGATGTCGATTCAGGACAGCTTTACGTCATTATTTCTGTTTTTGAAATTAAGTGTGTCAATAAATGTAGGTGGGTCAATGACCGTTATTCTTTGTTTATCTGTCGCATACTATAGTCAGTAAGAGTCTGACACTCCCTCCCGCTCCGCCCAGAGTGGGAGGACTCATTTGATGATTTCCCATCCACAAAAAAAAAGAAAGACAGGCCTGTTGGTTTAGTGGTTAGTGACCCTGACTGCAAAGCCGGAGGTCGTGGGTTCGATTCCCACCCAGGACAAACTTTGTGTGATGAGCATAATTGTTTGTTCTGTGTCTGGGTGTAATTTATCTATAATATCTATTATATAAGTATGTATATCAGTTGTCTGGTTACCATAACACAAGCTCTGCTTAGCTTGGAATCAGATGGCCGTGTGTGACTTGTCCCAAGATATTTATTTATTATTATTTATTATTATTATTATTATAAGACATGTCCGTTTCCTTACGATTTCATATGTTTATACTAAAACTTACCTGAATGAGTTATCGAAGTAGAACAGGCCATGTTCTGGCTTGACTCTCAGGAAAGCAGCCACGTCTGTGTAATTTGGCAGCGTCGCGGAAAGACCCACAAGACGGACCTGTAATAAATCATAATTAATCAATAAAAACAAGATTTTTTCAAATCGGTTCATCATAAATGATGGAGATATGAGATAACAAACACAAAAAAAAATACAACCAAATTGAGAACCTCCTCCTTTTTATGAAGTCGGTTAAAAAGAGATACACAAATGCGACACGTTTTGATTTCGACACTGAATAAACAGACCAAATTTTCAGGTTTAAAATCTGGGGGATGATTCAAAATGTAGAGAAACTATGTTTTTGACAAAATCCAACTGAGATTCGAAAGCGGACATTGCTTAAAAATTAGTAGAATTGTCCCTGTGACCTGTTTAATTTTTCGGAGATTATATACGCAATACCTCTTAAAGGGTCATTGTACTCATCATTATTTACTGTGTACTTTCATTCAAAGTCAAAGTCAAGTCAAAGTCAAAGCATTTATTTCAATTAAACCATTTACAGGCACTTTTGAATTGTCAAGGTCGGTCGGTCAAAAAAGATGAAGCTATTTGCACGTTCCAAAGCGAAAGTGCCTTTAAATGGTGTAATTGAAATAAATACTTTGACTTTGATGATCACTCACCTCTTCCTGCGTCTGCTCCACAGTCCTGAGTGTCCTGGCGACCAGAGCCTCGAGGACTGGTCCCCGCTCGTCATGGAGAAGGTGAACCTCGTCAATGATGATCAGGCGCACCAGGTTCGTGAAGGAGCGCTCGCCACCTAGGAATAAAAATAAACATTACAACTCATATACTAATCAAGTAGGTTTGTTACATCTGGAGTTGTTTACTACACGGACCTTGTAGAAACCAGAACAAATATCCGTGCGTTCAAGCGATTTTGCCATACCTATTACTGGAATCAAAAGTAGCTCACAATTTAGGACCCATTATTACTAGTGTTAATGAGGAACTCGTCGCTAAATTATAACATGCCTGTATGGATGTATGGCATTCAACTCTGGGGTAGTGCCTGCAACTCTACCATCTCATGCTTGCAGAGAATGCAAAACATAATTCTCCGAACGATCAGCAATGTCCCATGGTACGTGACTAATCAGGAAATTCACGAACATCTGAAAATGCCCACAATAAAAGAGGAAATCCTAAACGTGACCTCAAAATACCGGGAGAAGCTAAAGAAGCACCCGAATACGTTAGCAGCACAGCTCACGATGCGTAGCTACGTAAAGCGTCTCAAGCGAAAGGATATCATATAGAGAGACTATGAGGAGATGTTCCCAATGGGGGACGCACTCAAACTGACATAGCGCACTCACCAAATTTGCTCATAGTGTCCAACACTGATTGCAGATAAAAGGAAAAAAAAAAAAAAAAAAAAAAATTATAACAGCCGCACGGACCAATCTTCAAGGTTAAGCAACGCTTGCCAAGGTTGGTCTGTGGATGGGTGACCATATTAACATACCGAGACTCCTCCGTGCCTCGGAAAGCAAGCTAAGCCGTTGGTCCCGGCTGTCATTTGTAGATCTTTGGCAGTCGTTACGGATTGTCTGAAGCCAGAAAATCTGACCCCAGTCTTGCCAAGAAGTACCGTGTTACCCAGTTAGTGGGTTGTGGAGGTTTGGTAGGCAGCCCCGCTCCACGTAAAATACTGGTATTCAGCTGAATCCGGTTTGACTGGGAGTCGACCCCAATATAGTTCTTGGGAAAAGGCTAGGCAGATGATGATTACTAGTGTTAATGTATAATCCGTGGTGCTTGGCAACTGGACTTAACCCAGTTGTATATGTCCCTTGGTGCCTGTTTGGCCTAGCTCTGTTCTGTCTCCTGCTTGATAAGGAGGGAAGTGGAAATTATATTTTTTCCTACTCCTCTGCTGTTATTTACTGATTTATTTCATTGCGGGGTCCAAGACAGTTACAGTTCTCGTCAAATAACTTTACCCCTCTGAAGTTAGCCATTAGCAAAGCTCGCTTGGTGCAGTCACGTAGAGGGAGCAAGCGGGACGCAAGCATGCATCGAACGTAAACGTAACACTGAGACATTAAATCGCGCCGCCATAATCCCCGCCCCCATGTCTCTTGCGCATGCGCAGTTGCAGTTTGTTCGTAATTTTGACTACTACGCAGCCACTTGTCGCCAACTTCAGAGGGGCACAGTTATTTGACAAGAACTGTAAATCGTTTCTCCGGGACTTGTCGAGCTTCATTGACTCGGCGTTTTTCTGGTGGTCGCCACTGTTGATTCTGGCTTTCAGGAGTTGCAGTGGTTTGGGAAAGTGTGGCGGGCTTGTCCCAAAAAAAAACATGGCAGACAGGCTTATAAATAGGGATCCGTTGGCATCACACGGATCTAAAATTCCAATCCTGGCTCTCATTTTTGGACCTTGAACATATCCCTCGAAAAGAGCCTTCACCATTCACTTTTACCTAAGCCTTCGTGACTTACAGTCATGATATTTTCTCACCTTTCCTAGTAATAATATCCCACTTCTCCGGAGTACAGACGATGAGCTGCGTGGCGTCGATCTGCTCGCGCGTCAGCTGGTGGTCTCCTGTCAACTCCGACACCTTCATGTTGTAGGCGGCTAGACGTTTGCTGAAGTTGCCCACCTGTGGGGTTAAGACATAATCAGTATGTGGGATAAAATGGTGGTCAAGAGAATGGCATGCTAAATTTGTAACTACGAGGAGTGTAAATGCTCTCTGTAATGTGCCGTAGGCAATCATCAGCATCATCATCATATCAGCCGAAAGACGTCCACTGCTGGACATAGGCCTCCCCCAGATGGGGGGGTTTGCCATAACCGCCACGCTTGTCAGGCGGGCTGGGTATCGCAGTGTAGCTGTAGCAATGTACCTACAGAGAATGCTGCTGCCCATTCTCTGGTGAGTCCCTTAGTCGCCTCTTACGACACCCACGGGGAGTGATGGGATGGTGCTATGCTTTTACGTCCGAACCACATGGAACCGTCCGAACAACGTGTAACAGAATAAACGCAATACCTCTTAAGGGGTCATTGTACTCATCATTATGAACAACTTTTACTAAGGATCCTAAAAAAAATCGACTGCTCCGTACATTTATGTGCGCATAACTCGACAAAATGTACTGAACAGCTGATTATTTTTTTCTCCATGCCTCGAAGTAGGACATACAATACTTTTCATTCCGTTACCAAACCATTTAAATGGATAAGGATTAATATCATGGTACTATAATCACCATTTTTTATTTCACCATGGGATTTGCTTGACTAATATTAACAAAAAGCGGTCATGGTGACTTATCCATAATAGTTAGACATATGGTATCGTGGACTTTTTTGTAGATATTGATGACCTCTATAAAACTGTAGTACATCACTTTGCTCTATTGTCAATAGATTCCTTAGCGTACGCGATATAAGGATTTTTTCTCACACCTTGGGTCACATTATCGAAGTTTTCATACGGATCCCTAACTTTTCTGAAAATATTCTATAGCCTATGACCATCACCGATAATGTAGGATTCTACTGGTGAAAGAATTTTTCAAATCGGTCCAGTAGTTTCGGAGCCTATTCATTTCAAACAAACAAACAAACAAATCTTTCCTCTTTATAATATTAGTGTAGATTATTCGTTAATAATGTTGCTTAATTGAAGAGTACAATTGTGACGTAGCATGGCAACTGAAGTGACTGGTATTACGTTTAAAAGTGTTTGAAGTATTCGACACATTTTTTCGACAAAGGCTGATACGTTACAGTTGTACTCTTCAATTTAACAACGTTATTATTCGTTAATAACGTTGCTAAATTGAAGAGTACAACTGTGACGTAGCATGGCAACTGAAGTGACTGGTATTACGTTTAGCTGGGTAACCCTGTCACATGGTTTATTTTTGTTTACCTTTAGTTAACTATACTATGTTCCAGATAAAGGTGCAATAACGGCCATTGACCCCCATACATTTACTGACTTTCTTAATATGAAAAACAGAAATAATGACATAAAGCTGTCCTGAATCGACTTCTATCGTGATCCATTACGTTCTCTCATAATGAAAAACAGTTCATAATTTACTGTTCGGGTATCTACGAAGGGATATGAGGGAAAGGTCAATGTACTTTATTGCAAGTTTATCTGGCGCCGACTATACCTACTCGGATGGAGTATAGGACTCACCATCTCCTGCACTAACGAGCGCATGGGCGCCACGTAGATCATCTTAAAGTCGTGTACGTTGACGGTGCCGTCGTCGTTGACGTGCTTGCCGACCTCGCGCAGGATGGTGAGCAGGGCGACGTTAGTCTTGCCGGCGCCGGTGGGGGCGCACACGAGGAGGTTCTCGTCGGTCTCGAGGGCTGCTTTCGATATGCGCGACTGTGGAGAGAAAATGACGTTAGATATAAATTATTTAAGCAAAAAAAATTACCGCTGGAAAAAGAAAGGAACTGAAAATCATAAAAAAGAGTGTTGAGTAAGCTCAAAGTCAAAGTCAAAACGTTTATTTCAATTAGGCCATTAAACGGCACTTTTGAACGTCATCATTTACATTAAAAATAATATAAAGTGACTCTACTGTCCGTTCACAAGGGTAGATTCTTATGGAGAAGAACGGACAAGAAACTCCATAGTTACTCTTTTCAAATCAATGATTTACAATATTTTGAGTACAAAAATTAATTATAATATATATGAGGTTGATACACCTAGAGTATACTACTTATAGGATCATAGTACATGGTACTCACATATTAACAAATCTTGGAACCATTAATAAAACAGAGTGTGTTAACAGAAAAATTAAAACTCTTTTACATCTGTAAAATTAATATATAAATTGACCAGTTTGATTTTGCCTACACTACACCCATGATTGTCCTATGGAGCAGGACCAGCATGTTTCCAAGCATTTTTATCTTGAATGTAATGCTCCATGCTCCAAATGCTCCAAATTACTAACAGTCAAACAAATTAAGGCTGAGTGAATCATGTGTAAAGTGTTCGGTACATTTTTTCGACAAAGGCTGAGTGAAAAGTGTGTGAAGTGTTCGGTACATTTTTTCGACAAAGGCTGAGTGAAAAGTGTGTGAATTGTTTGGAACATTTTTTCGACAAAGGCTGAGTGAATCGTGTGTAAAGTGTTTGGCACATTTTTTCGACGTCTGAGTGAAAAGTGTGTGAAGTGTTCGGCACATTTTTTCGACGTCTGAGTGAAAAATGTGTGAAGTGTTCGGAACATTTTTTCGACAAAGGCTGAGTGAATCGTGTGTAAAGTGTTCGGCACATTTTTTCGACGTCTGAGTGAAAAGTGTGTGAAGTGTTCGGCACATTTTTTCGACGTCTGAGTGAAAAGTGTGTGAAGTGTTCGGAACATTTTTTCGACAAAGGCTGAGTGAATCGTGTGTAAAGTGTTCGGCACATTTTTTCGACGTCTGAGTGAAAAGTGTGTGAAGTGTTCGGCACATTTTTGCGACAAAGGATGAGTGAAAGAGGAGGGATGAAACGCATGTAACTAAAAAGGTTATGAATATTAATGTGGATGGATGGAGAGGAAGAGGGAGGCCAAAGAAAAGATAGATGGATTGTGTGAGGAGCGATATGAAAGAAAAGGGAGTTAGTGACAGTGTGACGGCTGATAGGACGGAATGGAAGAAAAACAGTCAATGGTCTTTATTGCTAATCTATTTGGCGCCTACCATAATTGCCTGTCTTCTCAACCATCTAAACATACCTGTATCCTATTGAGCGTCTTGAACCCTTCGAAGGCAGGCTGCACATACTTGGGCAGCTTTTCAATGGGCATCAGTGTCTCTCCCTCATCGAATGGCTTGGGCTTCAGAGCTGGCACGTGGACTTCTTCATAACCTGGTGATGAGGAGGATATGGGTTTCACAAGGTTGTCTAAGCGTTAGTTTGAATTAGAATTGCGTGATCTTGCGCATCATCCGCCTAGCTTTTTTAGGGTTCCGTAACCAAAGGGTAAAATCGGGACCCTATTACTAAGACTCCCCTGTCCATCTGTCGTCACCAGGCTGTATCTCATGAACCGTGATAGCTAGACAGTTGAAATTTTCACAGATGATGTATTTCTGTTGCTGCTATAACAACAAATACTATACGTGATTTTTTTCCTGTGTTTCCTCTTACCTTTCCTCTGCTTCCTGAAGGAGCCAGGCGGCAGCTGACACCTCTTGTTGGCCATGAAGTGCGCTCCGGCCGCGAACATGAGCTCCTCCAGCTGCAGCACCTTGCGGCTGCCCGTCACCTGCCCCGCGCCGCCCGCGCCGCCCGCGCCCCCCGCGCCGCCCGCGCCGCCCGGGGCCGGCGAGCTCGCCTCGGGCTCCGTCTTGTGGCGCTTGCGGGGGGCTTCGGAAGACGCTTGGGCGGTCTGAAAACCAAATAAAATGTTATTCATTTAGTGATAGACAATTTAATAAAGTTTCTATCTACTAAATATTTGCGAGGTAGCGAGGTAGTGCACGAGGAAAATTCTACCAATGTTATTACTTCATTTTCTTGGCAAGGCTAAGCCCTGGTGGAAAAAGACAAGCAAACCTAGACGTTTGTAGAGGCATTGATGCCGCTACAAAAAATCAGCGCAGCAGAATCAACACCACAACAAATGAGACTCGCAGCGCCATCTGTCTCGACAGCTGCGAACTAACTTGACAAAATCCTAAATCGCGATTTTAGAGTTTACCGTGCGATTAGAACATATACAAAATCCGAATATCAACTGTCGGGCAGTTGCCCACCGGACACAAACAACAGTCCGGTCGGAGGATCCTCCCTTTTCAATGGAGGTATGCGGGACTTTAACTCTCTGTTTCGCTACCTCCAAACGTTTACCGAAAAAAGTATGCGAGGGATACAAACGAGGAATGTGTAAATGTGTGCGCGTACAGGGCCCCAAGTCTGCCATTTTTATAAATTCGTCATTCCAACACGATCCCATTGTCATTTTGCTATAAGTTCGTAATCTGCTAAATTCATAATGGTCGATCATTGGTCGGTCAATGGTCTCGTAATAGAATCGTGGTTCTAAATATTCAATGTCTTTGAAAAGCAATGACTGCCAAACGTTCTAATGGTAGGTCACTGATCAAAGGAACTGTCAAAATTTTAGCAGATTACCGGATACGTCTTTGTCATTATATACGAGATTACCATTTTTGTTTAGAATAGACCATTGGAAAGTCATAATAATCACTGACACTCCACATAGAATGGTAATCTCGTACATAATGACAAATGAATTACAGATGTATGCGTTAATCTGCTAAAATTTTGACAGTTCCTTCGATCAGTGACCTACCATTAGAACGTTATTGTGCAGTCATTGCTTTTCAAAGACATTGAATATTTAGAACCACGATTCTATTACGAGACCATTGACCGACCAATGATCAACCATTATGAATTTAGCAGATTACGAGCTTTTAGCAAAATGACAATGGGATCGTGTATATTATAAAAATTAGCAGACTTGGGGCCCTGTTCGTATGTATGTATGTAAGACCAACCTCATCATCCCCCTTGCCGGTCTCGAGCTGCGCTAGGATCTTCTGCAAATGCGGCTGTTTCGACATCTCCTCTCTGATGGCAACTCGCTCGCTCTCCGACTGAGATGAGGCCAGTTTCGTGCAGTATAGTACTGTGGAACAAATAAAATACATCAAAAAAAGTGTAGTTTTATCTAACTTGAAACAATCACAATTGGCAAATGAATAAGTATTTGCCTACCCGTCCAGTTAAAAGTTTCAACAAGTATTGCTTCACCTAACCACTTACACACCTACCATACTAAGTATTTGCCAACCCATCCAATTCCAAACCTCGGCAAGTGTTGCTTAACCTAGTAACCCGCCAGTGGCAGCATCTGGTATCTAGCGCTAAGTAATTGCCAACCCATCCAGTTCCAAGCCTCACCTCCTAGCTTAACCTACCCACTCACCAGTGTAGCGGTACTTGTTGAGCAGCTTGACGAACTCGAAGCAGTCATAACCCAGCAGCAGCACCAGCCTGTTCTCCAGGTCCCTGTCATCAGCCGCGTCGCCCAGCGCGGTCAGCACCTCCACGGACTTGGCCTGGGAGACCATGGCGTCAGGGAAGTGCCTGGAGAGACGTCGCTGGAGCCAGTAGGCGTCTATGTCCATCGGGTGGAGGGTGGCGTCGCGACGCTTTTGGGATTGTTCCTCGGTCAGCTGGTGGAAGAACGGGTGGTTAGTGCGGTGCTTGTGACAATCCATAACGAAGATCTACAAATGACAGGGACCAACAGCTTAACATGCTTTTCGTGGTTCGGAGGAGTCTCATTATGTTAAGATAGTCACCCATCCACAGACTCGACGTCGCCAAGCGTTGGTTAACCTTCAAAATCGACCTATACGGCTGTTATGTTTTAGCCACGTAATTGAATTGATGAAATAAAATGTGGCTATTTGATCAGCACAATAAAAGGGGAAAGCCTTTAGAAAGGGTACCAGAGGAATCGTTCGGACATGTTTAATTCTACCGATCATGGGTAGAATAAAAGTAAACATGTTTAAAACTACGATTCCTCCGGTACCCTTTGTCCGACTCGGACTAGGCCGGTTCATATTAAAATGTCTACTCACATTCGCATGTATAGCATTCTTCTTGCCCTCTCCATCACTGTCCTCGTCAGCACTGCTGTCCTTCTCCTTCTCATTCTCCGAGCCTTCTCCGTCTTCTTTATCTTCTTCGCGCACCTAGAAACAAATTATCATAATTATTAGCCTAGCCTTTTACGAATGTACCGTCCACACGAAACAGACTTCCATGAACTTGTATAAAATTTGTCTGTACAACGAGGCAATGCAGATAAATATTGGTGCGATAGAATTTCTTTTTTCGCTCTGAGTGTGTGTGGACTCACTATAACTATTTTGGGACTACCTTGCAGACTAACTAAATCATCATCTGCCTAGGCAGATGATGATTTAGTTGTAGTTCGGAAAAGACTAGTCTTTTCCGAACTATATTGGGGTCGGCTTCCAGTCAAACCGGATTCAGCGGAAAACCATATTTTACGTGGAGTGGCTGCCTACCAGACCTCCACAACCCATTGACTGGGGTAACACAATACTTCTTGGCAAGACTGGAGTCAGATTTGTTGCTATCTTTTTGGGGGACTTTTGTAGTGATTTATTTCCTCACCTCTCCATAGGCATCTTCGTCGTCTTCCTCAGAAGATTCCTCAAACTGCACATTGATGCCGTAAGTCTCATCAATCTCTGTGTTGCCCTCAGCTGCTGAGCTGATGTTGAAGTCTGTGATTTTCTTGCCTGTGATAGAAATGTTTGTAATAGCGTTGTTTGTGTTCGTTTGTAATAATTTTGATCTTACGAAAGACAGTTAATATAAATTTTGTATATTGACAAACTTACCCAAATTTACGAGCAGCGCAAATCTCTCATCAGCAACCGGCCCCAACAGCATTTCAATTTCTTTTTTCTTATCAAGATCCTTCAACTTATCATTCTTCAGGACAACAAGAACTTCGTCACAAGCTCCGCACAAGATATCCCTCGGCTGGTCCCCGAGAGCACTCTGCATGAATGTCAGAAGCATCTCGTAAGCATGCCTTGTGTGTTGAGCCCGGGGACGGTATAGGACTCCAGGGGTGTCATCTGCCCAGGCTACGCGGGACGTCTTTGATTTGGAAAGCTCATAGGATGCTTCATCTCTTTTCTGTCGCCTGGAAAATAGGATTATGTAGATTTATCATTGAGGTTGAAGGTCAAAAAATGCCTTGGTTTTATACAGCAGTGCCTGAACTTAAACCTCACCTCATACATAAATGAACTACTTGGTAGCGAACATGTTGGTTTTGACACCCAAGAGCTAATTAGCAACTTTTTCAATAACTCAAAACAATGAAAGAAAGAAAAAGAAAGAAAATTGCATTTATTGACACAATAAAAAACACCTTACAAATTGAAGAGATAAATTATGTAAAAACAAAAATACAATATTGTGCCAAAAGGGCCTCAGCTCAGCATAATGTCAGGTACACTAGGTATTACCACCTAACGCTGATTTTCAGCTGCAGCCCACGGGTGCCATACGCTCGAACACGCAGTAGACATATTAAAATAAAAAGAAAATAAGTGTAAACATAATAAATACATAGGTAGCAAAATCAAAGTGAAGTTGTAAATTAATCAAAAATTCTATAACACAATATTATTACATAAAAAACAACATGAACATTATATGCAAAAATAAAATAAAATTGATCACAAAAAAACCGTCATTCAAATATAATAATGTCATTATATATTATAAATTGATTCACACTTCTAAAAAAGTAAACATAAAAGAATTTGTATAAAAAGTAAATAAAAACCAAATAAAATTCAATGATGGCTCGCAAACCAGCCTTTCAATAACAGCCTAGCGAGATGGCAACTATGGATCAAACAACAGAGGTGGTACCTTGAGTATTCTCATTCTGTCAATGGTGTCACATCTCCGGGAGATGTGGTAACTGCTGAACTGTGATAGTAAAAAGCAAAGGCATTGCCTGCCTATGTTTATTACTCAGATTAATTCTTTGTTTTACTAAAAGATAGAGCAAGGTTTGTGTATATAATCTGGATCCTTATGAAGCAAAGGTGGGTTGTATTTTTATTTTCACAGTTGACATGAGATAAGTACTCAATTAATGTAATGTAGCCCTCTGTATTTACGAGTTTAGTGTATCGAAAACCACGGAATACGAAATAAATAGCAGAAATATACAGGATTTCAAACTTACTTGACTTTCCTCTCCTCAGTTTTATCAGGCTTCGTACGCTGTGCCCTGTCGCCCATGCGAGTCCCAGTGAGTTTCCCCGACAAGGACAAAACCTCTCCGGTCGCCTCATCACGACCACGACGCTCTATGAGCCTCACATCCGCTTGCAAGACCAAATTAGAGTTCTACGGAAAAATATCACACAAAATGTTTGAACAACCTTCAAAGGTATAATTGTGTACATTTTATGCTGGAAATTCACTGATTCAAGGGTTAGAATGAGTAAATTGGCAGTATTCTTGGGTTTTAGAAAAAATCCCAAGATAAAATTGCACAATAACAAGCAATATTCTAACCAAAATAATGCGTATCATAATATTTTACTTACGGCTTTGTATTCATATTGCAACTGTCTCGCAGCCGCATCAGCCATGTCGAATTATTTATAATACACACAATTCACTATTATTTACACTTTATATCGTTTTATGTCGCAAAATTCTAAAAGAAAACACGACAAAACAAAATTTGCGAGGTTAAGTTAAGCCGCCGTCGCCATGTTTAACATAGATAAAAAATAAACCGATTAAAAAAACAAAATCAGGTCTGAGTATCAGGTCTTTCATCTTTTCGTACATGTGACACGTGGAAAATGAGTTTTCATAGTAGCGCAACTGAAGCCCAACTAAATTTATTCCTGAAAGTTGGTATGTCTTTAAATAATTTTTTTTACAAAGTAAATTCAACGTAGGCTATGATGTAAAATTACATAAATGACGCAGTCTGATTATGTAATAAAGGTTACAAGGTACAATATTTAACAATGCAGCTGATTCATAAAGTAGCAGCTGAGTCGCTCAGCGAATATTACGATAGTAATAAATGATGGATCTGATAAAAATAAAACAACGTTCACGATATTATACAAGACTTTATTTTCTAGAACAAGGTTAGGTACTGCTTATTTGCTACTGCTACTAGTATACTACGTAATATCGACATAATTATCGTACAATATCAGCATTACGAAGCGGTCATTGACCCGGGTGACCGTGAAACACAATACCTAGTTGTACGTCGCTTGCAAAGTGATGCGCTGTCAGTCAAACATTAAAACGAATTACGGCTAAATGTACAATGAATGCCAAAAGACATAGCGGCAGACCAAGGCGGAGATGGTGGGACGAGCTCGACTCCTACCGAAATGACAGGCCCGACATAGCAAAACCGACTTTTAAAAAAAAAAAAGTTTCGGTAGTCGGTGTTTGGTTGTTTCTTAGTTAATTGACACCGACTTCCGAAATTAAAGTTATTTTGTACTTTGTAGTGTTTTTTTGAAGTCGGTTTTTTTTGGGTTTTTTTTTTTTTTTACACTTTTTAGTGGTAACTCACACCTAACAACACCCCTGGAAAGTCACAGGAAAGCAAAAATACGCAATTTCGTATAGATGGATGATTTTATGATTTTTCCACATATTTTTTTCCAGCTATTTGGATTTAAAAATCAAATTGCTCTACCGATTTTCACAAAATTTAAATGGGACCAATCGAAAAGTATATCCTTTCGTATAAAACAAGAATTTTTCAAATCGGTTCATAAATGACGGAGATATGAGGTTTTAAACACAAAAAAAAATTGAGAACCTCCTCCTTTTTTGGATGTCGATTAAAAATATGACAGAGTTGTGTGGAAAAAGGAGAGGGAGGCCTTTGCCCAGCTGCGGGACAAAATAGGATACATATATACAGATAGGATAGGTACTAAGAATATTCAGTGATACTGGAATTTAAGTAGGTAGCTTTGGGTTGGTATTGGTACCCGATAAAGATTTTATTTGTTTACTAGCACTTCGCCCGCGACTTCGTCCGCGTGGATTTAGTGGGTACTCCACAAACTTCAACGCAACTGTTCACCCCGTTCACCCGTCAGGGCTTGATTAAGCAAACATTTTACATCTGTTTCAATTATCCTACTTTTCGTCGTAACTTTTAAATGAAATATCCGATTTGAATAATTTAAAGTGTAGTTTACACGGACATAATCAACCTTAACTATCATACCATTTAAGTAGATAAGGATTAATATAATGATATCAAAATCACCATTTTTCCATTCTACCTGGGTTTTGAATAATTTGAACAAAAAGCGGTCATGGTGACTTAACTATAATAGTTAACATATGGTATTGCAGATTTTTTTTGTAGATATTGATAACGTTTATAAAACTGTAGTACATCACTTTGCTCTATTGTCAATAGTTATCGCAGCGTACGCGATATAAGGTTTTTTTTTGGTATTTTTTTCACACCTTGGGTTACATTATCCAAGTTTTCATACGGATCCTTAACTTGTGTGAAAATACTCTATAGCCTATGTCCATCAGGGATTATTCTATTTCTAACGTAGGATTCTAAAGGTGAAAGAATTTTTCAAATCGGTCTTGTAGTTTCGGAGGCTATTCATTTCAAACAAACAAACATACAAACAAATCTTTCGTCTTTATAATATTAAGTGTAGAAATAGGTATATATATTTTTTTTGTTGTGTATTTAACAATTTATGTAGGTAGGTAAGTCCATACAATTAATGAAAATTTAGGAAGGAAACAGAAAAATAAAAATAAGCAAAAACCAAAATCACCAAGCAAAAATAAACATCACCTTTGTACCTATTTTCTGTCTCCTTATTCTTACCTATGAGTTATGAGTAACTGAACTTACCTATGTAAAATTAAAAGATGCATTTTAAAATTCATCATCATTTTTAGGGTTCCGTACCCAAAGGATAAAACGGGACCCTTTTACTAAAACTCCGCTGTCCGTCTGTCTGTCTGTCACCAGGCGGTATCTCATGAACCGTGATAGCTAGAAAGTTAAAATTTTCACAAATTATGTATTTCTGTTGCTGCTATAACAACAAAAACTAAAAACAGAATAATTAATTAAATATTTAAGTGGAGCTCCCATAAAACAAACGTGACTTTTTGCTTTTTTATGGATAATGGTACGGAACCCTTCACGCACGAGTCCGACTCGCACTTGGCTGGTTTTTTTCTGTAACTTGCATAATTATGTGGTTTACATAATAACTAATTATTCTATTCTATTCTAAACAAACATACAATACCAATATGTATATACAACGTGTAACAGAATAAACGCAATACCTCTTAAGGGGTCATTGTACTCATCATTCTGAACAACTTTAACTATGGGACCAATCCCGAAATCGCAAAAAAATCAGCTGTTCAGTACATTTTGTCGAGTTGCGCGCACAAAAATGTATGGGACAGTATTTTTTTTTATGTCGGTCAACATCTAGTATTTGTTTTATTTCGGTCTTCATTAAAATTTATTAGTTATGTCCTTAACTGTATTATTTTATATGTCAGGTGCTTACACTAATACTAGGTAGAGCCTACGTAATAAAAATAAAATAAATACCTACTGTTGAAAAATATTGCATTCCTTTTGGGGCAGTCGGGTAAAAATAGAAAGAAATGACCCTTCTTTAGTGGCAATTGAGTCAAAATTAGAATGGAAGCGGGGCTTTGAACGAAGCACGTTGCCGGCCTCCCACAGGTGAACAGACGTCCGTGAAGGTCGCTCGCGTTCTGTCATTATAAGGGGGCGGCTCTGCACTTAGCTTTGTAGAAAAACGGAAACCTTCTGAGGACATTCAGGATTCAGAGTGGTCGGACCTCAAAAAGCCGTAGTGGTCTCGTCATCTTGATTTGCTCATCAAGGTGATGACGATTATGATTATGTATTTAATAATTAATAAATACATTACATTTTTTTTGTTAATAGTAAAATTTCGAATAATTATTAAACTTAAAGCATAGAATAAGGAGAGCATATATTAAATAATAAATGTGAGTATACATATTATTGATAAACGTGGGTAGGCACTTGATATTATTATGTAATATTGTCACTAAAATCAGCATAGGTACAAAAATCGAAAGTATCTCCATATTATCTCATTCCATATGTTATGACCTAAGACAAAGTTACGCAAATACGGAACCCTTGACCAAACCAAACCCCGCCCCCGGGCGAAAATAGAGACAGTTTTTTTACAAGGAAATTAAAATGTCAAGCCCATGCTTCAAAGTTTACAAACACAAGATCACGTGATGTAAATATTGACATGCGCTCGAGCACGAAACGTGCAACGCGACGCGACGCGGCCGCGACAGCCAGCTCAGAATTATTATTTTTTCTACAAGTTGCCAGCACTGCAGGGCCCTATTCGCCTTCTTTCATTCTTTCTGTGAATACCTGACTCTCTTGTCTCATATGGACCTTATCTTCTATCCATTTGGGTATAAGGCCCTTTCCTTGAATTTGCATTTCTACTGCTTTCTTTGATGTGGTTTTAGAAGAAGTTATCGTCATTTCGATTACCTAATGTGTAGGCGCTTAGTTTGTTATACATAAAGTAGTAGACCAAAACGGACTTTCCGAAAAGTTCGACTTTTTGATTGACAGCTTCATCTTCATTTCCGGAAAGAACATCATGGCACAACAAACAGCCTAATTTCCGTACCAGTCCTAATTTTATTGATCCCTAAACAGAGACGTAAAATTCCATAATGCAAAGTACGAGTGAGAAGGCAATATAGTGTGAATGTGGTAGTGATGTGCGTGAATCACACTTAAACCTACAAAATAAGGTTCACTTCTGTCACGGAGGCACATAAACAAACAGCGCCGAGTTAAATGTGACGCAAAAATGGCGGCACCGTCAAACGGTAGTGGTAATCTAGTGGAAGAATTTGAAGAATCTTTTCAGGTGAGTCTTATTTACTCATTACAAATCGTATTTTCACGAAAATATCGTTATTAATGCATTTCATTCATAACCTCAACAAAATGGTTTTACTCACAAACGTCAAATTACGATGTGGTTCTACCAACCTAGCAAAACTAATCTAATCGTGGCCCGGTGTTGCTATTTGGTTGAAGCTTCATATGGTGAATAAAATCTTTCTCCGGGAAATGTCGAACAACTTTCGTGTGTACGTGACCCATATTTGCCTATGAAGCTTCGACTAACTCGCGACTGTCGTGAAGGGATTTTGTTGCAAGCGCATCTCGATCAAGTCGGCCATTTTACTGATAATGTTTTCACATCATTACGAAAGGTTTATCGCGTGGTTATTAATTCAATTAGCGGACTGAGAAATAAAAAATATTATGTTGTGTCGCGTAATTTATCAATAAAAACGTGTACAATTTGTGAACGATGGTGTAATAGTGACTGAAGTGTGATGAAACTTTGTTGATTGATTTTTGGTGTTTGTGATCATTAAAAAGACAATGTCTGTGGCTGGGGATGAAGCTAATATGTCTTCAAACGGGATGTCAATACAAGTGTTCCGCCCCACATGGGAGGAATTCAAGGATTTCAACAAGTACATTCAGTATATGGAATCGAAGGGGGCCCACAAGGCTGGCCTTGCGAAAGTGATTCCTCCACCGGAATGGGTTCCGAGGAAGTCTGGTTACGATCTGGAGCAGCTGAACGTGACGATACCATCGCCTATATGCCAGGTAGTGACTGGCAAGCAAGGTTTGTTTCAACAAATAAATATTCAAAAGAAAGCTATGACGGTCAAGCAGTTCGCTGTCATGGCAAACTCCGCTAAGTATTGCACACCAAGACACAGTGGTTTCGAGGATTTGGAACGTAAATACTGGAAAAACGTCACTTATGTAGCGCCTATCTATGGGGCTGATGTGAATGGTAGCATTACAGATCCTGATGTTAAAGAATGGAATATAAACAGCTTAGGGACCATCCTCGACTTTGTAAACTCAGACTACGGCATTGAAATTGATGGAGTCAACACCGCTTACCTATACTTCGGTATGTGGAAGACTACTTTCGCTTGGCACACAGAAGATATGGACTTATACTCTATCAACTATCTCCATTTTGGTGACCCTAAGACTTGGTACTCTATCCCACCAGAACACGGTAAAAGATTTGAACGAATAGCCTCCGGTTTCTTCCCCACCTCAGCTAAAACTTGCCAAGCGTTCCTCAGACACAAGATGACATTAATATCTCCTCAAATCCTGAAACAATATTCAGTTCCTGTAAATAAAATCACTCAAGAGGCAGGCGAGATTATGATAACTTTCCCGTATGGTTATCACGCTGGTTTCAACCATGGCTTCAACTGTGCCGAGTCCACTAACTTTGCTGCCCCACGATGGGTTGAATATGGCAAACGTGCTACCCAATGTACCTGCAGTAATGATATGGTTAAAATATCAATGGATACTTTTGTGAAACGATTCCAACCTGACCGCTACGAGCTTTGGTTGAAGGGACAGGATATTGGTTGTCATCCGGAACAACCAGAAAAGATGGTTCCTGCTCCTCATCCCTCAGGTCAAGATATTTTATGCAATAAGAACAATACAGAGCTACCGGAGTCATTTATAGCAGCTGAGGAAGAAGGGCTTAAAAAGAAGAAGCGGCATCCTCTACATTTGAAGCGAGCGATGGCTAGTAAGAGTATATCTGAGGGGGCTATCGCTGTTTCTATCCTTGGTCATGACGTCATGGATGACGATGAGATGACAATGGCTGAAGGAGATCTTGACATGATGACTTCAATGAAGAGACCGAACCTACCTTTACAACCTGATGAGACCCAGCTTGATGCTCTTGAAGACATCTGGCTGAAAGGAGATGAAATGGACCCGTCAGAAGCACAGCTACCTGATGTAGGATACATAGACTCTGACAAAGATTCCGATTATGAGGCACCAAAGAACAAGAAGAATTCTAAAACACGTAAAAAGCGTAAGGACAGCATAAAGAAGGAAGTCAAAGTAAAGAAGGAAATTAAAGAAGAAGATACAAAATCAAAAAATGAAGAAGAAGAAAATGGAACAGAGAAAGCGAAGGAAGCGGGAGACAAAAAGAAAACACCTGTACCAAGAAGAGGTAAGAAAGTAAAGTCGAAGAAATTTTCAGAAGAACAACTTGAAACTATGGCAGCTGTAGTCTCGAATTGGGAGTCTCCTCCTCATGTTGAGGCAGAGATACCGATCTTGAAGCCAGCGCCATTAACTGATGATCCTCTGACCACTGCAACAGGTAGCCTGAATACTGCTACTCCAATTCAAGCCGCACCAACGCCAGCTGGTACCCCCGCCGCCAAAAAGGAGACTAAAAAACGGAAATCTCCAAAAGCAGAGGGCGAAAAAGTTGCCAAACCAAAGAAAGAAAGGAAAAAGAGGGAACCTAAACCAAAGGACCCTAATGCACCTGTCAAAGAGAAGAAACCACGGAAACCTAGGGCGCCTAAGAAGACTACTTACGAGTATAATTCGCCTGTCGAACCGATAATGGCGAAGCCACTTCAGTCCTACCGACCTACGGTAACCAAACCTGGTTTGACCTACCAACTCGCTGATATAGCTATACCATCCTCAACAATAACATCAACATCGACTTATACACAAACGTCGACTTTGTCACCGAAAATTGAACGGAAACCCAGTCCGCCACGACCACCGAAAACTTACTCTGCCATACTTCTAGATCCAAGTTTAAGGGTACCCAAAGTACCGCCGATAAATAAAAATCCAAGTGCGTTCGAAGGTGAGTTCCATAAGTTCATGTCGATTCATAAGAAATCGTCGCCTCCGCAACCGCAAAGGATGATTCATATACCTCGGAAACCGGCGCCAAAAGTGTCTCCAACGGCGCAAAAAGTGTCTCCAACGGCACCAAAAGTGTCTCCAACGGCGCAAAATGTGTCTCCAACGGCACAAAATGTGTCTCCAACGGCACAAAGAGTGGTTGTTGAAAGTCTAGAGACATCAACGACGCAAACACAGCAGCAGCATAGGGACTGGTCGATGCCTGTAGGGCAGTACAATGATTCTATATTTCTCAACTCGCCTTTAGATTATAGGACTTACACTGGCGCTCAAAGGCTCCAACCTCCCATGGACAGGAGCCAATGGAGGCCTGAGTATTACCACCAGCAGCCCATGCACAATACCTCTGTGCCCCCATCTTCTATGTACCCTCAAATGTCAAATAATTACTATAGGAGTCCATATCAATCTCCTTGGCAGTACGATTATCAGAAATAAGCAGTATTTATAGTAATTAGTTTAGAAAATGTCCACGATTTTGTCTCATTTGTGCAATGTTTTGAAGTCTAGTTTTTTGTTAAATGTTAGTAAATAAGAGAGTAAATATGTAGTCATATTGACTACAAATTCGTTCGTATACCCCTTTATTTCGTGTCATTACTGTACGATTTTCGTAGAAACCTTGACTTATTCGTAAACCAATGTTAACCAATTTTAAGTATTTAATATAATACGAATGCCTTACAAATATACAAATACAACATTTTCATCATCAATATTGTGAATTATGCAGATCCAATTTCCATATTCCATTTCTCACATATATATATATATACTAAGTTGCAAGATAATAGATGAATATATTTATGATATAGATAAATAAATAAATAGAAAATTATATTATTAATACATAGCTAACGAAAGGCAGCAGTAAGTTATTAGATTTCTAAACAATGCATTGTGAGACTATACCTTTCGATGTCGTAAGTTCTACTTTTGTTAAGCAATAGAAAATGGGATAATGTTAAGATGAAAAACTTTTACTAACCACCTCTTGGTTAAGTGGTCGAAGGCTCTATTATTGACATGGGTAGTTTACACAGTGCTAGCTGCTGATTAGACAGTAGACAGACTCGTATGCCAGTGGTCCGGTTCGCCTTTGCTGTCTTGACGATGATAGTAGCTGCTCAGTCTCTTGCGAGTTGTCGCGATGTTGAGTCGTGCTTTGATTAAAAAAACAGTAATAAGGTCTGGCAACTGCCTGGCTGACACTGGCGAGCAACTGCCGAAAGCGTCCGAACGAGGTGAGTGATGTCCGAGCTGCTGCCATGTGCTACTGTCAGGCGAGCAGGCGAGTGAAAAATAAACTGCTGAAGTAACTCGTACGTAAGATACGAGTTACTGCACTACAGCTACTCGGCAGGCACACTCGCATGCTAGCTCGAACTGTGTAAACTAAACATGGCTCAATAATCGGATTGGGAAAAGTGTTGTTAGATTTTTCGTGTAGTATTTTTTTAGGAGGCTTTGTGGCCAGCTGTTAGCAAAATTCTCACACACGGACGTTGAACGTAACTGGCGAAATCTGGGTGTACTATAGGTATACCTCACCCTGAATTCTAGGTGAATACAGGGGTATTGTCATGATGCGTAAAAAAAATCAATAACAGTCTTTTGTTGGCGTAATCGGAAGCCTGAAGTCGTAAAGTTTCACCAAGGGGTATATTGTTTCATATAGTAGCCGGCACGAGTCGTGAGCACACTCCATTGGTCGGTTTAACGATGACAGCTCCGACGCTGCTCGTGATTGGTTCGTCAGTCAATGCTCAGAGACTGTTGCGCTTGCTCGTTTCGTTCGCCCACCGTACATTGACGACATCACACCGCTGCTATTAATTTGTGCTCACGACTCGGTTTTACTCGGTCCATATAAAATTCTAACATTCAGCTGCATTATTTCCTCGAAGCACGATCCAAAGTAGAACTTTCGGTGTCGCCTTAGAATAATTTATTTATCTTACGAGTTAAAATCAATATAGAGTGAAGAAAACCGTATTAATTGTAAATTATATTACCCATTTACGACGACTGATTAAAGCGGTTCATTTTAAGATCATTTGGTTATTTTAAGTTTGTAAAGTAACTAGTAGGTTTTCGTACTTATATACGTTCAATTTACACCCCGTTAAGATCAGCAGTGCGATTCTGTAAACATGTCGAAGTGAAAACTTAGGCTATGTGAACGACGAGTGTGCTGTCAGACCATACAAACAAGATGAAATGACAGCTCATATGTCGTTCACTCTACTTAAGTGTACACTGAGATATCGACAGAATATACCGGCTGTAGATAACTTCTTCATACGTTAGACCTAGTTTACACTTTGATAAGAAATCGCGCGATGTTCGTTACAATTGCAAAAAGTACTGTTGAGAAAGGAGTTCGGTATATTCAGGGAAAATAAACAACTTTGCTCTTGGCTTTTTAACATGGAAACTATAGGTGAGCTTTTCCAAATACTTGAGTAACATTCGTCCTCTTGACCGATTTCCGTCATGGCGGCCAATCCCAACGGAGATAAGCCATCGGCGCGGGAGATATTATAGTACACAAGTCTGTACGCAAGCACAGATACACTCCCTTTCATCACTCATAATCCGGAGTTTATAGTTTAGTTAAAAATCATTATTCAGTCTGTTTCCACTTTGGAACTGAGACCATTTTTAAGCAGGGAAGTGAAGGGTCCATTGCAAGCTTATTGACGTCAGATATCGGGTTCTTGGGCATGCCTTGGACGTTTCCTCGTTTTGAGAGAAATTATGTTGAAATACATTACGATTTACGAAGGACATGTCAAAGGTGTGTTGCTTCAAAATCTCGCGATGTATTATTTTAATGCAGACTAAGTGTTCGTAAAGTTCAATTATAATGAAACTGTAAAAAAAAATTGCATTACATTTCTACCTTGATCAAAGACGTGAATGCCGTGAATGTCCGTCGATTTTCTATACAATGTGTATACTTTTCGCTTCTTCTCTACGTCGATATTGTTTGTTCCTTACCTGCTTTGGGTGTAATATTTGAACGTATGTAAGTAACTGTAACTAGGTATAGTCTGGCGGGTTATATGTCAAATAAGAATAGATTAACAATTAACTTGTGAAAACATTTTCAAATGTGTAAATTACTGACGCACGTAGGTATCTAGGCAAAGTATTAGAAGTAGATTAATGGGAAGAGAGATACTCAGGCAATTTGTGCATGCCCAATACCGTCAAACGGGTTGAATAAGAACAGAGGGGTGAATAGAAACAAAACTTTGATAAGGTTTTTCATATTAATGTCATAATATTGGTTGTCTAAGAAAGCAACTTTATTTTATTTATGTCTGCAAACAAGATTAAAATAACGTAAAAATTCGCTTCTAAGTTTTGTGCCGATTTACCCCTGCATTCTTAATTACCCCGTTTGTATGTCAACATGCCTGGTGAAGACCTTAGCTCGGACAAAATCGATTGGTTTTACCGTGATATATTTGAGATTTAAGCACTCTATGCCGCGAAATTGCAATTTGACATGTAACTTGCTAATAACAGCTTTATTTTAGACATAATTAAAATATAAGATTTTTTAATTTCATCATTCAGAATTACGGAGTGGAAATATTTTGGTTTTTATAAATTGCGCAAAGCTTTATCATAATTTGAGTTTAAAAAAATCTATAAAATCGTTTCCGAAATCGGGTTATTATCGAGAGAAGTCCAGTTGTTTGGACGTTACCTTATTATCAAGCCTAAAATGTAAAATATGCTTTATTGTGTTTGTTCGAAATTAGTTAAAAAATACCGCGATGGTTCTCGGCCGGCCGACTTTCGCTTTGACCTTAGTAATAAGACTGAAAAGAGGTCGGCCGGGAACTTGCAGGTATACCTATAGGATAAATTGTGTTATGTCAAAGAAACATTGAATTTCTATTGTTTGTCTAGCGCATATCTGACTTAACTCTTGATTGAAAAAAAAAATCTTGACAATTTTTTTATTTTACGACTCGAAGATGAGAATTTAAAAAAAAACCTATTATGACAAAAATACTTAACCCTCAATGGATGTATCAAAAGTATTTAAATCGGCGCTAGACAAGTGAAATCAATAATTTTAAAAATACTATAATGCTCTGCACACACTTTGATTTTATGAACTCAAGATATTGCAAAATGGAGATAGTAAACTAAATTAAAAAGTTGCGTTTGGGGGATAAAAAATGGCCCCTATTACATTAAGGATACTTAAAATTTGTAAAGTGAAGAGGCAGCGTGAACCCTGTTTTCAGGGTCTATCTGAAATTATGGGGAATGAGCTTCCTCTTGAGGTCTTAGCTTCAAACGATTGAAGAGAGTCGTCTTTAGAAAGGGTAGGCAAAGCACCTGTGGTACCCCTGGTATTGTAGATGTCCAGCTTGCCTGATTTTCTATTTAAGAGCGTGTACGCCGTATGTCATTTCATACAAACTTTCAAGTCCTTATTCTTCAAAATGAATGAACCGATTTTAACGAAACTTGGTATGCATACGCTAGATATCCAGGTCTAAATAGTTATCAGAAAACATTTTTGAAAAAGATTTCAGAGGGAGAGAGAGAGCGATTTTAAGTTTTCTACAGAAAGTGAAAAATCACTATATCCTTCCCCCTGAACTCTTTTTCTAAAATGTTTTCTGATAACTATTTAGACCTGGATATCTAGCGTATGCATACCAAGTTTCGTTAAAATCGGTTCATTCATTTTGAAGAATTATGATTTGAAAGTTTGTATGAAAAGCCGTACCGCGTAAACGCTCTTAATGTATATCAGCTGCCCAACATCACACGCACTTCTGGAACACCTAGTACAGTTTCAATTTCAAAACAAATTGACGTTTACGCTAACGCAATCGGCGACGTTAAAAACATAGCACTAAGACTGTGATTCTCAAAGCAGTATGGCGAAGCTGGTTTCACCCTTTTCACTCTAGCCGCTGAGCTATACGAAGTGTAACAGAATAAACGTAATATCTCTTAAGGGATCATTGTACCCATCATTATGAACAACTTTCACTATGGAACCAACACTGAAATCGCGAAAAACAATTGACTGCCCCATACATTTATGTGCGCACAACTCGACAACATTTACTGATTTTTGTTTCACGATTTTGGGTTGGTCCCAGTAAAAGCTGTTCATAATAATGAATACAATGATCACTTGAAAGGTATTGCGTTAATTCTGTTACACGTTATATATGCAAAATATCTAGCAAGATTCCGCGCCAAACCGAGCGTTTATGGCTACCGCTACCGCTCCGGGTAGTGAATATCACGTAGTACAAAATTATTTGTTGTAAGAAAACTCATCAAACCATCTGCAAATCTTGAGCTCATAACTTACCAATGTGTCAGAAAACGTGAGATATTGTATAAATGATAGTCATAGATCCTAAAGTGTATTTGTGGTTACTTTGTCCGAAGTAATTTTTTGATGTTTCGCTTATTTTGTGAAGAGTGAACGAAGGTTGGTTATGGTACCACTGATCTGTATTAAGCTTGTGAAAAAACTTAATTGTACGAATAGCAATACTGAAGTGCTTCTTGATTATGTACCTAAACATAAATAACAGTTTTTCGCTCCCTGTTGCACGGGACGTTATTTATTTCTAACTTCTTTATAGAATTGTAAATTTATTTATGTAAGTAAATGGGAATATGAAACTTAGTACCTGCTGAATTTTAAGAGCGAAGCATCATAAGATTAGGAGAAATGAGTAATCACAAGTTTCTGTTAATTGTAGATTTATTTGATAGCGTATAATTACAAATGCTGTTTTAAAAATGAAGTTCTTTCAATTAAAATAATGACGATATTCTGGATTTTATTTTTAGACCTAAACTATGTCCTGTACACTAATCTCACACGATTATTATCGCTCGAGCCGAAGGCAAAGCCGCTATGGAGTCGAGAGAATAATGTAAAATGCCCTCTTGTCTCAATCGAAGTTTTTCAACACACTCGATAGAAATTGACATTTACAAAACACTTCATTTTAGTCATTTCAATATTAATACGCCTCGCAGGCAATTCTGGAACATCCTGTACAGGAATCCCCATCAATGAATCCCTATCAAAGTTTTGTTTCAATTCACCCCTGCATACCAATTCACCCCGTTTCACGGTGCTCAATAAAACTGATACCAAGTCACAGAGTTGGTAAATATAGCAAGCACCTTGTGGTAGTCAGAACTCAGGAAATCTGACAACAATCTTACCAAGGGTTATCGAATTACCCAGCTACTGGGTTGTAGACGTCAGATACCTATAGGCAGTCATCACCATATCACCCGAAAGACGTCCACTGCTGGACGTAGGCCTCCCCCAAGTGTTGCCACTACTACCAGTCCTGTGCGTCTCCATCGGCTACCAGCGACCCTCACCAGATCATCGGTCCACTTAGCGAGAGGCCGTCGCGGTGTCTTCCGGTACGCGGTCGCCACTCCAGAACTTTTCGGCCCCATCGACTATCTGTTCTGCGATCAATGTGCCCTGCCGACTGCCACTTCAGTTTGGCGATCCTTCGGGCTATGTCAGTGACCTTGGTTCTCTTGGTGCTAGCGTATGCGTCATGTTCGTGAACGGGCGCCGTCAGCTGAGACTGGTCATCTCTCGGCTGCCATGGTTTATTTTAATTATTTCTTTGAATTGTTTCTTTTTTACTCCGGACTCTTTTATCCTGCACGTCTTTTACATCGTTCTCACATATATGTATAATTTTAATATGAATGTGTAACCATAATTTTGTAACAAACTATTATTTTTAAAAGAGTGTCCGTGAAGTTTCTTGCACGTTCTTCTCCATAGAGATCTACGCTTTGGAACGTGCAAATAGCTTCATCTTTTTGACCTACCGACCTTGACAATTCAAAAGTACCTGTAAATGGTCTAATTGAAATAAATGCTTTGACTTTGACTTTCGGATATCATCAATCCTGATTCGATCACGCAAGGAAACTCCGAGCATTGCCCTCTCCATTGCCCTTTGGGTGACTAAACCTTCTGATGTGGCCCATTGTGAGCGACAACGTTACGAGTCCATAGGTCTCCACTGGCAACACGCACTGGTCATAGACTTTCGTCTTGAGACACTGTGGCAAGCAAATAGGCATTTGCTCGATGTAAAATACTGGTGCATCCAGTTTGGTATCCGACCCCTAAATAGTTGAAGAAAAGCTAGTCAGATTAAATGTGCTAGGGTACAGGTCCAAACAAAAGCTTAGCAGGCCGTATGCCTGATTCAAAGAGATTTTGCAGGCATGTCTGAACGTGCTGACAAAGCAAGAAGCGTCTCCGTGCGTCGAGAAGGAAGAAGTGAAGGTGGAAGTGGAGCGATTCATCGACCTGGCCCGACAGATGGAAGCTTTCTTCTTGCAGAAGAGGTTTGTAATTATAATGGATTTCGATAAGGTTTTCAGTAATGGAAAGATTTGTGGATATGTCGCAGCGTCTTATTAGCTTAATTCGCCGTTTAATTGGTGGCCTAGCCTGTTCATTTAAATGCGCCTATTTTTCAGCGTCTTAAGTGACATCTTTTATGACTTGCCCTTGTGATTTATGTCGCTGTTCAGACAGCGCAGTTCAATGAAAAGGCTAGGATTTTAATGAAACGGCTGATTAAGCTAGTTAGCTGCGACATATTATTATACAAGTGAAACAGAATAAACGCAATACCTTTAAAGGGGTCATTGTACTCATCATTATGAACAACTTTTTCTATGGGACTAACAATGAAAGTTTGTGTATAGATGTTTGTTACTCTTGCACGCAAAAATTACTGAATCGATCTTGATGAAATTTGAAACAGAGGTAGGTTATAGTCTGGAATAACACATAGGATACTTTTTATTCCGGGAGTATGTTCCCTTGGGACAATTATCGACATACACGCGGGCGGCAGCTAATAAAACTAAAATATTTGTTAGCATCCCTTGGTGTTGGTACACATATTTGGAAAAAAGGATTTAAAATCAGTCAGGTCAGCTATCCGCCAAAGATGACTTACGTAGGTTGGTGGCGCGTGTATCGGATCATTCGGTTCCCTTCAAAATGGTTGAGCTGAATGGTGCTGATGCAAGCGTCATGTTCGTGAACGGGCGCCATCAGTGGAGACTGGTCATCTCTTAGCTGTCGCTGGCTTATTTCAATAGTTTATTTGATACTTAGAATTCTTTTTTTTTTTTCTCTTCCTTTACATTGTTCTCACATATAGAAGCAACAAAGATAATATAACCAGGATTATTGTAAATCATAAAATGGTTTAAAAGAGTGTCCGTGGAGTTTCTTGCACGTTCTTCTCCATAGAGATCTACGCTTTGGAACGTGCAAATAGCTTCATGTTTTTGACTGACTGACTCTAACAATTCAAAAGTACCTGTAAATGGTTTATTTGAAATAAATGCTTTGACTTTGACTTTGACTTTGACTTAGGTACCTACTGTTAGAATTTCACTAACGACAAGTCGCCCTATGGTTTAAATAAGATTTTGGTAATCAATCTAGTTCCTACAAATTGTATTTTATGTATCTATACTACCTACTCTACTCGTATAAGTGATTAGTAATGAGAGTTAGAGATTTTTTTAATGCGACCTACCCAAATGTCCTTACTTTGGTATTGTTCGTCAAAACGTTGAGCTCCTTAGTTCTAAGTTTGAGCTACACGATAATTGACAAATGCTTGCACTGTCTGGACAGGTCCACTCAAATCTGTGTGGTACTTTTCTCAAAAGACCACTTCAGACATCAACCTACATACATGGTTCTCATATGATTCTACCAGTACAAAAGAGACTTTGACTTTGTATGGACTTCAAAAGAGACTGAGCTCCGAGTTGGTTTCGGTGTTTCCTCTCAGGGTAGTCAGCTAGGAAACACCGGCCTCATCTAGTTAAAAACGAAAAGATTGACGTGTAAAAGTGTTATTTACAACCTACTTACAAAATAAACATCATTTATCATTTATAACGTCTTGTAAAATGCTCATTAGTTAACCACAGTCGTCATTATAATTTGGTACTTACTCGGACAAGTTATAAATGAGTGTTTACCTGTTTTGTTGATTTCACAAAGATAAGGAACAAGTTATTTAGTAGGTATTGGAAATGTTAATTTTCTAAGTGATTATTTGGTAATTACGTACTGAATTTTTTAATTGTGCGTGGGTGGTCATATCAGAAATTAAGAGGAATATTGAAAGTTAAAAATGAACGGTTTCCTTTAGTTTGCCACATGTTATTACTTCCCAGAATTTGGTCCTTATTAGCGACACTTTCGGATGGTGTAATAATACAGGATGTGTTTTTTTTCTAAATCAACCGGTTCGATTCCTGGCTAGGAATATCGATTTTTCAAAAATCCAGTGATGAAGTTTTAGTTTTCTATTAATGAGGAGCCTTATTCAATATACCTAGTTGAGAAAAGGCTAGGCAGCTGGACTATAAGTTAGGATCGTCTTCTCCATATTGTATATCTTTGCTTATCTTCTAGGTTTCTTCTATCAGCGATGCGGCCAGAATTATTAGTTAAAGAAGACAACAACGAGCTGAAATGTGAACTACAGAGGAAAGAAGAATTATTAAGAAGGCATTACGACAAGATCAGCCAATGGCAGAACTTGCTGGCAGATTTACAGGTACAGGACAATTTGGAATATTCTGGGTGAGGGTAGTATGTAATCTGTCAAATGGCTGTCAAATTCATGTGTTGTAATTGGTTCACTATTACTTACTGACTGGTAAATAATTTAATTTTTACATATTGGTTCTACTATAGTTTATATTTTATATTTCTTTGTCATGGTAATGTTAATTTTAGTGTTGAAAATCCAAAGGGTCTAAGTGCCTACTTTAAATATTTCTATACTTAATGAAAATAAGTCGAGCGCAAATATATTGGATCTTATCACCATATTTTTGCCTTGCCAACTTTGTCATCATCTTCCTGCCCTTATCCCATGTTACTTGTTGTCGGCGTAACTCGTTTTTTTCTTCCATTCTGTCCTATCAGCCGTCACACTATCACTAACTCCCTTTTCTTTCATATCGCTCCTCACACAATCCATTCATCTTTTCTTTGGCCTCTCTCTTCCTCTCCATCCATCCACATTTATATTCATAACCCTTTTAGTTTCATCCCTCCTCTTCACATGAACATACCAGGACAAGCGGTTACCTTTCAACTTTTTCGTCACTGGCGCCACTTTTAAACTATCTCTAATGTACCTACTCATTTCTCACTTTATCCTTTCTCATTACTCCACACGTCCATCTCAACATTCTCATCTCCACTACATGCAATCTATTTTCATCCGTCTTTTTCATAGCCCAACATTCTGATCCATACAGTGCGACAGGTCGTATCACGGACTTATAGATTTTCCCCTTCAACTTGAGATCCGTGGGTCACAAGTTGTTTCAGTGACCTGTCGCCATTTCATCCATCCTGAGTTGAGCCTTGCCAAGTTTGTGTATTGTAAAATGTATAATTATGTAACGGCTAATAGCTGAAGTGCGGCTACACGTTGTTTTAGCCGGCTAAAACTGGGTCCAGCTGGCCACATGCGGTTAAATTTAGATGGGGTACACTTATCTTTGGTTAGAACTTGTAAACTAATTGATAACTACATCATATTCTTTTATCGTGAAAATTTGGGCACCCCGGCTCGGACAGGTTAGGTTAGATTTTTTTTTTCATTTTATGTTTTATAGAATTCTGGATCTTTGTATTAATCCACATTTTTTATTTAAGCTGGGTTTGCTCTTGACTCTAGTCTAGATCAGAGGTGACAAATACAAAGTCGAAGATGGAGTGAGCTAACCCAGAAGAAGCCTGTTCACTCTAACTTTGAAGAGATTAGGGTTGAATGCGTTCGGAAACTTAGACCCTTTAGATTTACAACTCTTCAATAATGCATATTGTATAAATTCCAGTTATACCAACTTAACAGATGTATATGTTGCTGGAGAGTTTGTTCCGCTATTTCTTCTTCCCAGCTGAAACACTAGACTTTGGTGTTCGAAAAGTGCTGACTGTCAGGCTATGTCTCTCTCTATCTCACTACTCCTCTCACTTGCGATATTTGGTAATTTTTTTCTAAACTCCCTTCCCCCTTTTGAGCCTCACGTAAACGGTGGAATGTACGACCCCTTTCTGGCTAACACGATAATTCTCCAACATTTGGAAAAGGTAACGCATATGAAAAACTAACAGTAGGTGGTTGGGCCGCTTACAATGGGAACAAGGTATCAACGCAATCTCTAGGCTAAGTTTGAATACATTCGTTTTGTTTTCTGACCGTAGAACATTTCTGCCCAGGGCCACACGGTGTACAATAAGTGTCAGCAACAGAGCACGCAGGCGCCCCAGGCGGTGCAACAAGCGCCCGCGCCGCAACATGTCGTGCAACAGAGTGTGCAGGTATGTTGCAAAGGCTTTTAAATTGACTGTCTGCGTAGGGCCACACGGTGTACAATAAGTGTCAGCAACAGAGCATGCAGGCGCCCCAGGCGGTGCAACAAGCGCCCGTGCCGCAACATGTCGTGCAACAGAGTGTGCAGGTATGTTGCAAAGGCTTTTAAATTGACTGTCTGCGTAGGGCCACACGGTGTACAATAAGTGTCAGCAACAGAGCATGCAGGCGCCCCAGGCGGTGCAACAAGCGCCCGTGCCGCAACATGTCGTGCAACAAAGTGTAGAGGTATATTGCAAGGGGTTTAAACTGTCTGCATGGGGCCACTCGGTGTACAATAAGTGTCAGCAACAAAGCACGCAGGCGCCTCAGGCCGTGCAACAAGCGCCCGCGCCGCAACATGTCGTACAACAGAGTGTAGAGGTATATTGCAAGGGGTTTAAACTGTCTGCGTGGGGCCACACGGTGTACTATAAGTGTCAGTAACAGAGCATGCAGGCGCCCCAGGCGGTGCAAAAAGCGCCCGCGCCGCAACATGTCGTGTAACAGAGTGTGCAGGTATGTTGCAAACGGAGGGGGCTGAAATGGAGTGCCAATAACGGCCCCATTTTGCCTCCTCCAGGCGAACGTTAGTCACTGCGCCTCTCAGGAACTGATGCTCCTGAGCATGGCGCAGTGATTGACGCCTACGGACAGCGAGCAATGGGTAGCTCGCCGTCCGATCAGAACAGGCCCGAGTCGACGGCGCGTTTCGTTCCACGCGCGCCGGAAAGAGCAGTCAGCAATGGAGACGGGGCTCGCCAGGGCTAGAGCCTGCCAGGGTCGCGGAATATGTTCGAAAGAGTTACCGCGGCCCTGGAAAGTAAAAGGCACTACGAGGAGCATGGATGGGTTTTAGTCAGTAAGTCTGACACTCCCTCCCGCTCCAACCAGAGCGGAAGGGGTCATTTGATGATTTCCCATCCTTGAAAAAAAAAAAGGGTGTTTGCACTGTCTGCGTGTACAATAAGTGTACACTAAGTGTACAATAAGTGTCAGCAGCAGAGCATGCAGGCGCCCCAGGCGGTGCAACACAAACGACTTCAAATTGGTGTTATAATAGCGCCCCCAACTTCTCCTTCCTCAAGGTCCAGTTGGTCCTCACCCGTATGTACTCTACGATGTCCTGTCTTTGTAGAGTACGACTCGCACTTGACCGGTTTTGTTCTGCCATCATGCTCCTCGGCAACAATCAGCTGCCTGTTTACTACTATTGTAATAATATTTACACGCCCGACGCGAAACAGTTTGTAAATATGTGTGAACATATGTGTGTCCTATAAATATGCAACTTCACACGTTTGATGGCGAAAATTACCTACCTACGTGTATTTTTAATAGGAAATCATGAATGAATGATGGAATCTATATAGGTATAATAGGGATGATTCCTGGTCAAAAATATATGATTCTATTTAGTCCGTCAGTTAGATTATCGAAAAATATTGGACACGTATTTTTTGCTTTATCACATCAAATATATAAGACGAAGATAAAACGCATCAAAGATCAGGAGTGGGGGGTTGTGACGTCATGTGTACGTAAAAAGTGTACTTACACGTGACGTCATACGAGTTTTCAACACTATATCGTTTTCATTTTTTGTTTACTTATGTAAAAAAAGAAAAAAATCGTCTGATATTTTTTGGAAATTTATCTGACGGACTAATTAGATTTTTTTACTACCCTATTATAAAAATGAATCCCTATTTCCCTTGGTCACCGATTCCATTCTTTCTTTTTGCATTTGATAACCCAGTTCTTGAGGAAGGTTTTAAGGTATTTGACATCACGCTACGATCCTTGGAAGTCGCGCAGCGGGTAAAACCGAGGCATAACTAGTTCATGATAAAGTTCAAATTCCATTGCTACTCATTGTTAAGGCCTATTTAATGAATTTGCATTAAAAATGGTCCTACTCGAGTCACTTAAAAATCAATTTGAAAAATACACAATTCTTAGGGTTCGTTTCCACCACAGATGTGGGAGGATGCGTAGCTAGGGATGTGTTTGTGAGAACCAATAGAATCGCTTCATTTACCTAGTCTAGGATAGCACACGAGACATGTTCTGGATTAGGACTAAGGCCTAATCGAGACGCGAGGCGTTGCGCGGTGCGTTCAGCGACGCGGCCCGCACTAAATTCAAACTTATGGCGTTGTATGAGAAGCGTTTGCGAAGCCATTTTACACGCGTTTGCTTGAGATGCAGGCGGAGCCCGCGGATATCATCGCTGCGTTGCATATGCCTTATGTTTGTGTTCGCGCGTGTGATGATGCTGGCCGCTGCACGCGCCACCTGTCCTTAAACAGAAAAAACGTCCGACGCGCGACACCCCGCGTCTCCATAAACGAGGCCTTAGAGTACTTTTTATGATATTGAGTATGTTGTGAATGTGATCGGTAAAAAAACGGTCTCTCTCGGACTGCATAGAAAAGAAAGAGAAGCGACGACACAATGCTTGCAATTTATTGCCAAAATGAAGCATTTTATCGATTTACTCAAAACTAAGATGAGCTATTAAAAATCTAAAACAACAATGTTTTGCATTAAGATTCGATTAATTATTTGGTATAGAAAAAAAAAAATCCCGTATTATTAGCCTACTTATAAAATAAAATATACCATTTTATTTTATAAGTAGGCTAATAATACGGGATTTTTTTTTCTAAGGTCAAAGTTAGAGGTAACTTTGACGATAATTTCTATCGAGGATTTTATTTTATACAATGTTTTGGAAACAACAGTGCTCTTTGAAATAATTATAGTTAAAATTAACATATATTTTTTCTGTAGCTTGAAACTAAACAGATTTGGCTAAAATTAAGTTATAAAACCAGCAATTTTTCTGTTTTTGCTGTTCACAACCCCCAAATAAAGCCACAGACAATAATATAACATCTTGACCATTACAGGCTCAACAGATGGCAGCTGCAGCCGCCGCGCAACAAGCGGCGTTGCAGCAACAAGCAGCGTTGCAGCAACAGCAGGTACCGCGTCCCCCGCACCCGCCCGCGTACCCCGCTACCGTGCAACGTCGGTAGTTGCATTACACGTTATACGTTACAAGGCGAACGTTGTGAACGCTGGATCTGAAATAATGAACAATTGGTGATTTACAAGTTGCCTGGTGATTTGAGAGTCATCCTAAAATTATTAGGATGATAGTAGAAATAAGTGTAAATTGGTGTTTAGACAACTTTTGGAAAGTTAGTCTCTTTGAATTATTGTAGGCGCCAGATAAATGTGCAATAACGGTCATTGACTTACATACATTTATTGGCTTTCATAATATCAAACACATAAATAAAGACATAAAGCTGTCCTGAATCGACTTCTATCGTGATCCTTTACGTTCTCTAGTAATGAAAAACGGTTCACAATTTATTGTTCGGGTATCTACGAAGGAATATTAGGGAAAGGTCAGTGTATTTTATTGCAAGTTTAGCTGGCGCCTGCCATAGTAATGCTTGGTTTTTGAGGTCCAGTATTAAAATAATATTACATTCTGAATAGTTGTAATGATTCTCTATTAAGAGCCGATTATTCAATGGCCAAATAACTACCTGAAGAATATAAGAAAGAACAAAAATATGTTTATTTGGCACACATTATCATCATATCAGCCGAAAGACGTCCACTGCTGGGCATAGGCCTCCCCCAAGTGTCGTCACAACAACCGGTCCTGTGCGTCTCGCATCCATCGGCTACCAACGTCCCTCACCAGGTCATCGGTCCACCTTGTGGGAGGCCTTGCGTTTTCCGGGCCGACACATAGATACATACAATGTAGGAAGAAAAAAAAATGGCGGTTCGATTTGAAATTTATATTATAAGTAAAATAATTTTCCTAATTTCGTTTAGTTTATTCAAAAACCAGATAAAAATCCTCGGAAACCATGCATAAAGTTACCGAAATTCATTTAAAATATCTATTTAAGCATTCAGTTTTCTTTTGTTAAGTAGATAGATTGGAACTTAATTTTAATTTTCAAAAATATAATTTTGATTTTTTATTATTTTTTGTTTTATTTATTTTTTTACCTTTCCACACTGCTTTAGAGTTTTTTACATGGCAGCACTTGCAAGGTATGTAGTTTTTTTTATTTATTTAATACCTAGGCTTTTGCACACATTTTATGAATAATTTGATTTATTTTACTTTAGTCCCTCTGCTGGGCAGCACTTTAGTGAGCTTTTTTTAAAATTAATGTGTGCAATAGCTTGACACATTGTAGTTTAGAAATAATTATTTGCATTGATTCGCCTAAAGGTTGGTACTGACCGATGTTACGGGGGTAATGTAACATGTTACAAAGCGAGCATTCGTGCAGTTGGTACGTGGAAACATGCGCATGTGTTTTGTTTTACTCAGATTTTAGGATACGGTGTAACTTATTATGCTCGCTGCGAATGTTACATTACGACTCGCGTAACACATTAATTGTCAAATGCGAGATTAATGTTGTGATTGGTCACATGACAGCCTTCAACATCATTTGAAATTTATTTCCAAAAAAATGACTACAGAGCGAATATAGGCATTTTCCTCCACCATGACATTGCGGTATAATCCGAATTTAGAGTATAATCAGACTTTCATACGAATATGAACCTTATTACTAAACAAGTAATGTAAATTTTCCTGTAATACGCTTGATCACGCTTGCTTAAATGAATATGCAAATTAACAACACAGGAAGAAGGTTTATACTCGTATGAAATGTCTATTGTACTTGACCAGGGGGCCTACCACAACCTCTTAAAACAATATTATTTTAATATTACTTTGTAATTTCTGTTGTTGCATTTTCAACTCTCGGCGCTGATCCGAGCGTTGAAAATGCAACAACAGAAATTACAAAGTAATATTAAAATAATATTGTTTTAAGAGGTTGTGGTAGGCCTCCTGAAGTTTAAGTTTGTTGTGTAATCCTGATAGCCTCAAAGTTTTAATGAAAAGTCATTTATAGTGTCGCCATTTAGAGGCTAAACTTTTCGAAATTCCAATATTTTAGGAAGAATCAACATCATCATCATATCAGCCGAAAGACGTCCACTGCTGGACATAGGCCTCCCTCAAGTGTCGCCACAACAACCGGTCCTGCGCGTCTCGCATCCATCGGTTACCAGCGACCCTCACTAGGTCATCGATCCATCTTGTGGGAGGAAAATTGCTGTCGAATAATTATTACTTCTCGCGAAAGCGTTCAGTATTATAGTTTCGTTTATTCTCATAGTGGGGCGCCTGCCGTAACACAACATGCTTATACATACGAGCGTGCGGTTTGCTATCACTTTTTGAGCAGGCGCACACCTGATTAAGCTGTGCACTAACAGGCTTTTTCATAGACTTTTCAACAATTACTTAATTAAAATACTGTTTAAGAGATCCTGAATTCAAATTCTCCGTAGTTTTTTTTAAATAAAGAAGCTGCTTATCAGTATTGGTTTTCACTTAGATATGCAACTCAGCGATGAGCACGATTTTAGGCGCCGACGTATAGAAATCGCGGGCAGGGAGGCCTCGTGATCGCTCGGTTACCGATTGGTTCATTTATAATTTCAAAATGCATGTTTCATCTCTTTGTCGAAAGCGTCATTGCCGAGCGTGGCCTCCTGAATTCGATTCTCAGCGTGAGCAAATATTGTCAAGGTTTTCCCATTGGGAATATCTCAGTGGCAAGCTCCAAGTTTGGAAGGATATATGATTAGCTGGTTTCCGTCGAGATCGCCACATCCGAAATTCTGGGGGACCATTACTACCTATTCTGTTTTTAATGAAATAATTGACTTACGCCCTATACAGATGCAGAACAGCCTGGCCCAGGGCATGTTCCTAGCGGGCGGGAGGGGGGCGTACGCCGGCACCCCGCTGCAGGGACCCCTGGCGTACCTTGAGAAGACTGCTACTAATATAGGTAAGATAAGGCCAGTGCCCCCGACACAAACGTCTCTAGCATGGGCGCCACGGAAAGCACAATATGCAGAGGTTGCTTTGACGCCGAGGACCCTCTCGTCAACCTGGAATGCGAGGCAGGCTTCCAGGCTTTGAACGTGGCAAAAATCCTCGAAAAAGTGAGGTCGCTCAGCGAAGCCTGTGAAGCCGGGAAGCTTCTGTGCATCTGGACTGAGCTAGGCTGGCTATGATAGCCAGAACACCTACGCGCAACGGACCTACTGGGAGTCTAACTCGAGTGGAGTGGAGTCTCGTGGAACTCGTCACAAACCCCCACACCTGATCTTTGATGCGTCTTATCTTCGTCATTTTTTTTGGATTTGATATAACAAAAAACATTATTCATTCAATGTTTCGATAATCTAACTGACGGACTGAATAGAATCATATTTTTTACTCAGGACACGTCGCTATTGAGGTACCTACGTGGTGTGTTTTGGTCTCGCTGGAACGCCATAAAAATTGTAGAAATTGTCACGCCACTAAAGTCGGAGGGAATATAGGTGTGAACATTCAACTAAAACTTAAATGCTGCGGACAGGTCCTCTCTCCCATAATTAAGTACTTATAGCTAATACGTTTATGTAGGGTAGACTGGGTACGATTGTGCCAGGGTACCTTAGTGACAGTCGTTATAATAGCGAAACTATACGGAATACGGGGATGAGTGTAAGGGGAAAAAGAAGCGTGATGCATGTCTACACATGTTGCCCAGCATTGTGTTAGCCGGTGCGCGACGTAAACAAAAGCAGGAGGCCACATTGCTTTTCAACAGCCAAAAGAAAGCTTTTTCGTTTAGATTCTTTTAATATTTACTTTTATTGGTATGCAGATATACTAAAGCAAACATTTTTTTGTTATGAATTGAATATTAGTAGTTAATAACAAATGATTACTTTTTACGTAGATAATTTAGGTTAGTCATGGTGTTTTATGACCACTGTCAAAACCGTCCTTGGGGTGTGGTCGGTTTTGACATTTTCCCTTTTTTTTTCAAATTTGATGCAATAACTAATACAGCGTATGATAAGACAAAATTTGAGTATTTTTGTGTAGACAAATGTACAAACTACGATTTAAGTAATTTTTGTCTCAACTAACTAGTAAATTAACAAAATTATTGGCGGTCAAACCTAAATTGTCACAATCGTACCCAGTCTACCCTACGTCTGCTCTACGACATTCAAATAATTTTCTTTCTTTTATGTACCTATGAATATTGACTGATGGAATGCCCTGAATGTTTCAGACATGGTGGGTCTGGGCGATGGAAGAAGGTGACGCGGCCGCGGGAGGGGCAGGGGCAGAGGCCGCGGCAGAGGTCGAGGTACGTTACACCATATTTTTCTTTACCAACACACTTTTGGTAAATCTACACATATTGGGCCGTGCCACAGACGTGGTCCGTGAGCTTAAACAAATAGCGGTGTGTACAATTAGCTTAATCAGCCGTTTCATTGGTTGCCTAGCCTTTTTATTTAAATGTGCCGATTTTTCAGCGACCTGAGCGACATCTTTAGTTCAATATCGTTTGATGACTTGACCGTGTCACTTATGTCGCTGATTAAACGGCACAATTCAATGAAAAGGCTAGACTTTTAATGAAACGGCGGATTCAGCACTGATGGTAAGCGATGATGTGGTCGAAGATGGAGCACGCTTGCCTAGAAGTAACCTATTCACTCTTGACTTAAACACTCCCAGGTTGTAGCTATCAGGAAACACAGACTTCGGAAGGGAATTCCACTCCTTAGCGGTACGCACAATGAATGTATTCCCAAAACGCTTTGTTTTTATTTGTATAGATGCTTATATGAAAACCACTGTGTTCTTTGATTTCCAGGTCGTGGAGCATCCCCTGAGTATGGTGGTAGCATGACTCCCCCATAGCGCGCCCCCCTCCCGGCGGCGAACGCGTCACACACACAAGCAAGCAAGCAAACAGACATACAAGAGTTCAAACAAACACAAACAAATATATTATGAAATTCATGTCGCTGGTAAATTTAATGATTCGTCTTTCTACATACGGCGCCGTATTTATGGACTTAATGGACTGGCCACACGATTCAGACTTCAAAAAACTTCTATAGAAATTTGTCTATGAATCAAAGTCTGTGCTGGAAAATGTCGGTATCGTGTGGACCTACTAAAGGGCAAATTATCAGTATTGTTACTATAAGAATGACGATAACTTATATTCATATTCATATTCATTTATTCATCAAATATAAGCTAACAGTTTACACCAAATCGCTTATATCTATGCTAATTCTACAAAATTACATTAAAATTTGTTAACAAAAACAACTTTAAATACATAAAAATTAAACAATATTATTTCTTTACATTTGAATAAATATACACATATTTAGCTATAAATTGTCCATTGAGAGTCAAAAAATAAATCTGCCTCTGGGATATATTTTAGAAAGTCATTTATTAACTTTATTGCTCTGGCAGTGGGAGTGTTGTTAGTTCCAGGAGCACGCCATGTGCGAATAGCAGAGAAGTCTATGTTGTCGTCTTGCAACGCCACGCATATACTGGTCAGGAACATAAAAAATTATTGACTCGTAGAACGGGACTATCTATCTTATCTACTAATATTAGATAATAATTAATTATATATGCGGATTCTCGCCAGAATTTGAGTGTGTCTAAACCCACCATTCCTGACACGAACAAAGAAGGATATAAAAAGGGGTAGCATCCATATTGACGTTTGTATAGGTGTCTACAGAATTTACGTTGAATTTTTTCTATCATAATCGTGTATAATGACTCTTGAGGACTCCAAACTATTGCATTATATTCTAGTTTACTACGGACATAGGCATTGTATATTTGTTTTATCTAATTACATTATGGTGAAACGTCTTTCATTTTCGTCAGTACTTGTCAAACTATAAGAACCTAAATAATGTTATGGTAAGATCGCTTATTACTTTGATTGCAAGCATAAGCACCTTTTTATGGATGGGAAATCATCAAATGACTCCTTCCGCTCTGGGTGGAGCGGAAGAGAGTGTCAGACTTACTGACTAAAAGCCATCCGAGCTCCTCCTAGTGCCCTTCGCGTTACAGGGCCGCGGTGTCTCTTTCGAACACACGCGTTATTTTATTACCATTATTTGAAGTATAGAAGCCATTACTCGACAGTCCATATGTTACTGGCTTATATAGCGCTGTAATCGCGTACAGGCGACACAGGAACTAAATTTACAATATGAAAATTTTCAGGTCAATATTGGCGATGCAAAGATTACGCGCGCGCCTCTAGCGGGGAAATGTACAAGCTGCTTAAGAACGACATTTACAGCGTTGCCAACACAAGTTTATCAAATTCCCCGAAAATCGAAGTTATATTCCCCAATTTTGGAACAAAAATCTACTGATTGCCCACAAACCCTCTGGCCCGATAGACTTTATTTTTATACATGTTTCGGAAAAAACAGTGTTCTTTGAAATATAGTTAAAATTAACATATTTTTTCTGCAGCTTGAAACTAAACAGATTTGGCTAAAATTTCGTTAGGAAACCAGCAATTTTTCAGTTTTTGTTGATCACAGCGCCTTAAGAGCGTTTACGTCTTACGGCTTTTCATACAAACATAAAAAGAGTTCAGGAGGAAAGATAGAGTAATTTTTCACTTTCTATAGAAAACTTAAAATCACTCTCTCTCTTCCTCTAAACTTTTTTTCGAAAATTTTCTCAACTAACTTTTTAGACCTGGTTGGATGGCGTATGCATACTAAGTTTCATTAAAATCGGTTCATTCATTTCGAAAAATAAGGACTTGAAAGTTTGTATGAAATGCCGTACGGCGTAAACGCTTTTAAAGTTGATGTTGCGATGCGCTCTCTGTTTATTAAGTGCATAATTTTAGAACCACAGTATAGACTTTATAGTAGAACAAATGTACATGAAACTCATACGTGTGACCATTAGAAGTTGTAGAGTTTTAAAAATGTGTGGTTTTTCAGCCAACTAGCACGCAACGGACGTTGCACGTGCTCTAAACACTCGGAAGTTTATATAACAGCGGTCATTTGCAAACAGACGGCGCCGTATTTATATTGACGAATTATACAATCAGTGATATTACTGCATTACGCAAGGTGTTGTTTTGTCAGTGATTTCTAGGAATTTAATCAGTGAAATAAAAACACAATAATGCTTTTCTGACTCACAGATTCTGGAACTAAAATAAACAAATTGCCAGCCGCGCTAATGAGCGCTTACGCCGTACGGCATTTCATAGAAACTTTCAAGTCCTTATTTTTCGAAATGAATGAAACTTGGTATGCATACGCTAAATATCCAGGTCTTTAGTTAGTGGAGAACATTTTCGAAAATGAGAATTTGGTATTATACCTACTCAATTAGGCTGCAGACAAAATAATGCCATTGTTAATTTGTGAAATATGAAAAATGGCAAAAAATATAAAATACAGTGTTTCAGAAATGCGTCATATGCTGCTAAAACAACCTGTATAATAATGAACTGGTTATTCTCAGAAACTGACTTTGGATTCAGTGTTCAGACAAAAATAACACCTTGTAGGTAATAATTTTAGCTAACAACGTGTAACAGAATAAACGCAATACCTCTTAAGGGGTCATTACACTCATAATTTTGAACAACTTTTACTATAGGACCAAACCCGAAATCGCGAAAAACAAATCAGCAGTTCAGTACATTTTGTCGAGTTATGCGCACAGAAAAGTATGGAGCAGTCGATTTTTTTTTGCGATTTCAGTGTTGGTCCCTTAGAGAAAGTTGTTCATAATGACCTCTTAAAAAGTATTGCGTTTATTCTGTAACACGTTGTATTATTAAAATGTATAATCAGAAAACAGTATTCGTATAGTAAGAAAATACTACACAATTAAACTCTCATATTTATAAAAATCTAACGCCTGAACAGAAGGCTTAAAATCACCCAAAGTTCAATGGAAATGAAGATATCCGCGGGAGAACTAATATAAGGTCATCGACATGGCCCGAAGAATTGCCAAGAAAGTGACAGTGGCTTCATTTCAAATGCTGAAGTGCTGAAGCAATGATTGTTTTGTTGTATATGTTGTTGTATGGTTTCACTAACATAGTTTTAAGTTTATGTTTGTTACTAACACTATTTGAGTCTTGTTGGTACTCGTAATAAATAAATTATTATTTCCTTTAATTATGGTATATACATATAAAATACATTTTTAAATATTAAAATACAAAGATATAAAATTATTTATTATTATTATTATTATTATTTCAAAGCATTTATAAACGTCAAGTTTTTTATAAACATGGGGGTCGGATTTAGAAATATAAAATTATATAATGACGACATGTATAATCAGGAAACGGAACATAATATTGTATATTTCCAATAAACATATTATAATGGTCAATGATAATGTACTTACATAATTCCATCAATGTCGACTGTGGGCTTATGTAGTTTCAACAAAAAAGAAGCTATTGCATAGCATTTTTTATCGCAGCGCAGTAACGCCGATACAACCAATGCCACCTAGAGGCGATTTGCAGAACTAAAGAGACAAGCGTGATATTTCAAAAAGTCATTAAAAGTTCTGCTATTCATCGATAGATGGCAAAACTAAAAACTAAAAAGTATCACCGCTGTGCCGGTCGGAGTGGGGGGTGTTAGGTTATTTTCGTTACGGAATTTCTGGATTCGGTCTCCACGCTCAAGGCCCGCGATAGAAGCTATGCAATAGCTTCAAAATGTGTCTAGGTAAAATATATGTTTAGTGCAATTTACTTCTGAATACTTAAACACCACTTTAAGAGCGGATTTCACCAATGAAACTGAACGCGATCAGTACATCTAAACTGCGTTCAAGAGCTGTCAGCGTCAATATTCCATAGACAAATAGTGACATTGACAGCTCATAAACGTGGTTTATACGCTGATCGCGATCAGTTTGGCTTGGTGACAATGGCCCTAAGAAGTTTGTAATACTTAGTACATTTTGATGCGACGGGCAAACGTTGTTGTTGCAGGCATACATAGATAACGCAAGTATCAAAATCTGTATGAAAACCAAGCGTGCCATTTTTAACCGACTTCTAAAAAAGGAGGAGGTTCTCAATTCGGATGTCCGTATTTTTTTATGTTTGTTCGCGCATAACTCCAACGCTCGCCAACCGATTTTAAAAATCCCCAAATGGTCCCATTGAAATTTTATCAAAATCGGTTCAGTAGTTTGGTTTTTAAATCCAAATAGCTGGAAAAAATATGTGGAAAAATCGTCCATGTATACGAAATTGCCTACTTTTGCTTTCCTGTGACTTTCCAGTGGTGTTGTTAGGGGTGGGGACGTACCACAAAAAAGTGAAAAATAAAAAACTTTAAAAAAAAAAGAAACCGACTTCCAAAAAACACTACAAACTTCAAAATAACTTTAATTTCGGAAGTCGGTGTCAAATAACGAAGAAGCAACCAAAAACACCGACTACCGAAATTAAAGTTATTTTGAAGTTTGTAGTGTTTTTTGGAAGTCGGTTTCTTTTTTTTGTTAAAATGTTTTTTGACTACCTACTATGACGTCAACACAAGCACTATTAGGTGATGGGAACATAAAAACGATTCAAAGACGCCGCCACGTGTAGCACCTAACTGACCTAACCACATAACTGACACCTAACTGACGTTCGACTAGCGTACACCGATGCAGACTGAGCACGAAAGTGGTGGCTTACGATTTTTGTACGTAAGCTGGGCACCGAAACTGGCACGCGAAGTTGCTCTTGCGTTATCTATGTCTATTTATATCTGTGCAAAAGATGTATATTAACGCATTCGGAAACAAAAATCATTAACATAACATTTGGAACAAATTTTAATTACTGTCCGAGTAAGTCTGTTGAAACACGTTGGTTCATAAACGCACACATAACAGCCTCAACGGCTCCGTTTGCCCACATTTTGATGTAAAATGTACTAGAAATTTTTTCTTAGGTTTTTTGCAATTTTTCAGGTCAGTGTCAGATTCTATCTTGGTCAAAATTTGATTCGCGGCCGTAGCAAGTATGTATTCATAAAATTATAATCATCAATACAACTCTTTCAGTTAGAATTGATGTCAAATGTAGTATTTCAATGAAATCGTAACATTTGGCATCATCTCTAGATGAGAGAGTTGTACTGATGATTTTAATGATTATAATTCTATAAATACATACTTGCTACGGCCGCGAATCAAATTTTGACCAAGATACAACCTGACACTGACCTGCAAATTGCAAAAAACGTAAGAAAATTTAAATTTCGCGGGCTACCCTGGAGCTTCCAAGTGACATAGCCAAAAATTGAGTGGCGTTTAAGAATTCGGTTGCTAGAAGAATAAGTAGACTTAAATATACATAATCAATTATTGTTAATAAAACTATGTAGTTCATCGTTCAGGGGCCCTACCATGACGTGTTAAAGCGTGAGTAGTTCGAGCGAGAAGGAGGGATGGAGTTATATAGGGTGTATAGCTCCATCCCTCCTCGCTCGAACTACTCACGCTTTAACACGTCATGGTAGGGCCGCAGAACCGATTTCTGAATTGAACAACTGGAGCTAAGATTGTAGCAGCATCAAAGCCGCCACAAGAAAACAAAACTAACGAAACGAAATTTGTACGGCAACAAAATTAACTGCAACGCCATCTATCCTGCCAGCAGGGAACTACTAACGAAATCCTGCATCGCGGTATCAGAGTTTTCCGGGCGATTTGAACATAGATATTCGTACTGTTGTATATTATACGACAGTACGAATATCAACTATCGGGCAGTTGCCCACCGGACACAACAACCGTCTGGTCGGAGTGTCCTCCCTTTTCTATGGAGGTTTGCGGGACTTTACTCTCTGTTCCACATACCTTTATAAGAGCATTAAAAAAATTGTATATCTACAAATTCTTAATTCAGAAATCGGTGTTTATAAATCAATTAAGTTGAATGTTGTTGTTGCTCGTTTATTTATAAATATAGTTGTTTAGATTAGCTAGATTACAATTTTAATTCTACTTCACTGATGTTCAAAGAGCCTGTATTATATGGTAGATACCAGATAAATGTGCAATAAGGGCCAGTGACCCACATAAATTTATTAACTTTCTTAATATCAAAAACAGAAATCAAGACAGCTGTCCTGAATCGACTTATCGTGATCCTTTACTTTCTCTAGTAATGAAAAACGGTTCATGATTTATTGTTCGGGTATCTGCGAAGGCATATTAGATAAAGGTTATTGTACTTTATTGCAATTTTATCTGGCGCCTACTATATAAAACATATAAGCATATTAAACCAATTTTTGATTGGTATAGTTACTTCCACAATTTTACTTCGTTCAAAGAAACTGCATCATAATACCGTACGGTGTATAATGAAATGTCGTACGGTAGAAACGCTCGTAACGCAAACACGCGTGACGTCACTATGATAGTACAATTTTTACCAGCAACGTGACGTCATGCGTATAGCATCTTAATTTTTTGTTTAAATAAAAAAAAAAATACATGTCCAATTTGTTTTTGGAAATCTATCTGACGGACTACCTAATTTGATTTTTTTTGTAAAATACCTTATTATCCGGGGACATAGATAGATATAGATTCAATCTCTTAATTATTTAAATTATTTCATGCAGTAATATAGTTTCGTGAATATGTGCTGTTTTAAAAGAGTGTCCGTGGAGTTTCTTGCACGTTCTCCTCCATAGAGATCTACGCTTTCGAACGTGATACTAGTTTCATCTGACTGTTTTTGTTAAGTTTTATTTTTCTGTAATCGTTATCGATTGTATAATATCAATGTATCTTGGACCTGTACCTTTCGGAATACGGGTTTTGTATGTAGTTAAAAATAAATATTTCTTGTAAAAAGTTGAAATAAATTGAATTTTAGCGTGCACATAAATGATTGTTTAATTTTTATCCGATTGCCCCAGAACGAGGGCAATGTTTTTTTAGTTTTATCATAATAAAACTAAACAATTTAAAACTACCGTTTATAATAATATTAACGTATAATCTTGTGGATCACTACTTAACATGTTTATTTTCTGCATTTTCATTCTAAAATAAAAGAAATAACGAAACAAACGATGAGGGAGCCACTGCGCGGCCGGCGTGTGCACGGCGCCCTCAGTGCATGCACAAAACATACAAATGCCCACAGAATATAATAGGACAGCTCATGTATAAATAAATAACCCAGTAATTGGGTTGTCTAAAAGCAAATTTCAGTGCGGCAGGAATGTTTACAAGTAAGAATGCTAAGTGCAAAACAAAACCTTAAAATTAATTAATATTTAAATCCTATTAAAGAAATATGCGTAAAGTACGTATATTTATTTTGGCCCACGTTGGGCGCCAAGAGCAACATTTTTCTTTCACCAAGCCAAACTGATCGCGATCAGCGTATAAACCACGTTTATGAGCTGTCAGTGTCACTATTTTTCTATGGAATATTGACGCTGACAGCTCTTGAACGCAGTTTAGATGTACTGATTGCGATCAGTTTCATTGGTGAAATCCGCTCTAAATATAACATTTGAAATACCGCAACCATTTCACCTTTGAAGTGACGCTAATACTAACGAATCAAATCAAGTTTTAATATATTTTTGTGTTAACTATTCTAAGAGAAATGTTGTGACCGTTTCGATGGCGCGGCCACGACGTTTTTTTTTTAAAAAAATTATGCCGCGATTTGTAAAAGTAGACTCCCAAAACCATAAATTTGTCAAAGCTATGGTTAAAAAGTTATAAGGGTTTGAACGTGGCCGCGCCATTGAAACGCTCCAAACCGTGAGGCCAAGGAGATCTTTAAAACTAAGCATTGCAGAGACCTGTTTTGGTAAGTTACAGATTGAATTTATATTTTTTTTTTTTAAATATAGAAAAAAATCCTGGGCTTATATTTTAGGAGCTGTGAGACTAATACGCCATGGCCGCGCCATTGAAACGGTGAAAAACACATTTTCGCCGATATCTCGCTGAAAAATGATTTTTTTTTTAAAAAAAAAAACGTCGTGGCCGCGCCATCGAAACGGACACCTGGCCCCGGGCGTCCGGAGTGCCCCGGTTATCGGGAGTCGCAGGTCTGCGGACGGCGAGCGTTAGTGGCTCGCCGTCCGATCAAAGCCAGGCCCGGGTCGACGGCGCGTTGTGTTCCACGCGCGCCTCAAAGAGATGTCAGCAAAGTAGACGGGGCCTGTTAGGGCCAGAGCCTGCCAGGGTTGCAGATTTTGTTCGAAAGAGTTACCTCGGCCCTGGAAAGCAAAGGGCACTACGAGGAGCACGGATGGGTTTTAGTCAGTAAGAGTCTGGCATTCCCTTCCGCTCCGCCCATTGCGGGAGGAGTCATTTGATGATTTCAAATCCAAAAAAAAGAAAAAAAGCGACCGTTCTGAATTCCGGATCGGAATATTTAAGATTATGATTTTACATCGCGCGTTTATCTATACATTTGAACACGCGAACACACACCGGAATCACATTATGAATAGTTTCAGTTGACACTGCGAGCGGTAAAGGGGTTATTATACTATTCAATTTGTAGGAAACGACGTGTCGAAAACAACGTCGTGTCGTGTGAAACTTTTTGAAGCGGCATTGTGCGTTACGCCTCGCCTGCGCCGCGTCTTCACCACGCCTTTTCTGTATAATTCAGGCCTTAGATGCGTGGTCTGTACGATTAAGAGGGCCCTTCCTTGTCCGTCTATCGTCAACGCGAGCATGGTTGAAAAGCTTATTGTTTCATCTAGCGCAATGTTGTTGACTAACAAGCAAGTGCGAACGCGATAACATTGAACAAGAATAGTGTTCGAAAATTCTATAAAACTTGATCCAGGAAATACGTGTTTTTGAGTAAGCCTAACCAGTTTGTAAAATAAATATTATTCATTTAGAATCTCCATTACATGTGCAAGGTTTCTATCAAGATGTTTTCTTTACTTTTGTTATTTATGAGTACGTTATGTACGGCCAAAGTTCAGATAAAATATGTACTATAACTGCAGATTATTGGAGGCTTATACTGAATTTGATTTTCCAAATTTTAATTATTTACTTGCATTGAAACCTAGATATAGTGCATACCTTTTAGTTCAAAAAAATCAAAGATGTGTTACAACGGCATAATCACGTGCGAGTGTTTGTATGAAAAGTATGACGGGTTGGCCGCTCTTAAGAATCCAATTTAGTGTAGTGTGATCACTAGCTAACAATTTGGGTTCCTAACTGTTCTTATTTAGATTTCCTACAACTTGAATAGTGTAATAATACCTTTACGGTTAGACGTGTTGCAACTAGTGAAGTTGTGATCTGGCATGCCAATCAAATTTGCCAACAACAATATAGAACGGCACATAGGCCAAAAAGTGGTTTTCGCATGGCTCCAAAAATTCATCTATACTTATAATTTATATTTAAATAATAAATTTCCGAAAACCTGGAAGCAGTTTTGTGATGTAGCATTCAAAAGTAAGTAATTCGTAATCTGGCAGATAAGGCTTATTATGATAAATTCTGATTATAAATAATTTTCTATTATTCTCTATGTTTTATTATTTATAATATCATGACAATGTTTTGAATAATTTGACTCAGAGTGACATTATAAATTATTGTATTTAATATTTGAAATGACATTCAAATATTAAATACAATAATTTAAAGTTGAAGGAAAACGTGATGATCTGTTTTTATACTTACTAAAACATCTCTTGCATGCTGACAATTTGTTGTTGTACGTGTTTCATGCAAATAAATAAATTATTATGATCATGATTATGATTTACTGCAGGAGTAAGTTGCTAAATACCTAATAAAAGCCGACGGTCGATGTTCTCAGTTAAGCAGCAATTCCTGACTTCGACACGTGGATAAGTGACCAAACTTTACATACCGAGATGACCCCGTACCTTGGAAAGCACGTAAAGCCCCGGCTGTCATTTGTAGATCTTTGGCAGTCGTTACGAATTGCCAGAAGCCAGAAGGTCTGACACCAGCCTTGCCAAGAGATATCTTGGTAACTAGTTCCTGAGTTGTGCAGTTCAGATAGGCAGTCACTCCAACATAGTTGGGAAAAGCCAGGACATGATGAGGAAATAAAATAAAATTTACAAATTATTTTATTTTACATTTTTATTGTTGCTTACTTATGCGATAGCAGAAGAATCTTAGTTGAGTTATTTACCTAATAATAATACTTAAGTAAGTATGTAAAAGTTATCTTGGTTACCCATTGATAGGAGAGGGGAAGATAGTTTGACTCCATTACAAAATCAGAGTAAGAAAGCCAGTAATGTGGCCTGGCCTGACACAGGTGGTCACATCATTAACGTTCTTATTAACTCCTCCTCTCCTCTCCTTTTGTGAGGAGAAGTGTACACTACAATAGTGATATTTCATTGAAATATCACTATTCTCACTTAGTGTGTAACTGCATTATATTTACCGAAATATCATGCAGTTACATATTATCGCAGGAGACCTCAGGCGGGAATTCAAGAATTTTAGAGAAAATCAACGGAACAAAATTTGTATGCGTTTATTGTTCCTATGATCTTCCCTTCTTAAATCCGCGCCTGTTATTGTTACCTCACTGCGATTTCAAAACATAATTTTAAAAGCTGATAAGAAATATGGCAAGAAATCATTTTGACACGACTGTTACTACATTTCTCATCAACTTTGTTAGAATTGAACATAATTTTCGTCTCTCACAAACTGCTTATTTCATGAAAATGAGTAGTACGTGAAAGACGGGAGTGGTTTCTTCCGTGTGTTGACGTTGCCAGGTGACCAGTTTGGATGGCTCGCCGCGGGGCTTCATCGTCACACATCAGTTACCAGAGACGAGAGGATGGTGGTACTCGTCTTGGACCTGAAACAGAATGCCGTAACAGTTTAAAAAAAACTTAGGTACTTCAAACGGACAAGTTAGAAGAGAGAGACAGAAAAGATAGAGAGGAGAGAGAGAGTGGTAGGTAGAGGGGGGAGGAGGAGGGAGCGTTAGTAAGTTAGTTGGTTATTTGTGTCTGCAATAAAAGTGACTATTTTTTGTCAAAGTAGTGTCGCTCTTTGAGGTTAAGCAACGCTTGTCGCGGTCGGCATCCATGACGTTCCGTGGCTCCTCCGTGCCTCGGAAAATAATTAAGCCGTTAGTCTCGGCTGACAGAAAACCTCACACCAGTCTTGCCAAGGAATACCGCGTGAACCCATTACTGACTTGTGGACGTCAGATTGGCAGACTCTCCATGTAAAATAGTCAGCTGCATCCAGTCAGACTGGAAGCCGACCCCTACATAGTCGGGAACAGGCAGGCAGATTTGATTTATGAAACTTTTACCTCGGTCTTATGGTCCTGGAGTGCGCGGAACTGCAGTCCGTAGCCAGGAGGCTACGGAAACCAGATCTACGATGGTGGGGTGAAGAAATGAAGATGGAGTGATGTGGTGGATTGAAACATCGGCCGCCATCACTGACGGGTGGCAGATGGTGATGCCCCATGGACCTGTGATAGAGAAATACGATATTTTCATGGTGACTTAGGAGAACTGAGGAAAACATCGTGTGAACACTGATATATCACCAACACATTTGGGAAGATTATTAAAAAAATTAGGCATCATAAATCCTTCCCACGAATGCCACTGTCGAATTAAAAACATTGCCTTGAACGATTCACAGCGGCCTAGATTATCTCGTCCAAAGTTCCATTTTAAAATATTGACTATGGTTAATAAACAGACAGATGATATTTTCCCGATCGCGAGCAGAACCGGATTGAGCTTGGAACAGGAACAGAAATGAGAAGCTCATGCTCAATAATGAGCGAAGCCGGGATGGCACAATGGAAATGATTAATAATAAAAATGTAGCGAAAACAAAAACACTCACCTTCATCTCTAAAACTGGCATGTGGTGGAATAGCAGTACCCTGGAGCCTGAAGATATTTGTTGCAGACGGAAGCAGCAAATCGTCTTGCACGCTAGAGGGTGGTCGGCGCACTGCGGCATTGCACAAAGGGAGTCTAGTCTAGAACAGCTAGCTGCACTGCGCAGGTCACAAGATGCCGGTCGATATTTCCATGTGTGATATACGTTGCGCAATTAGATATCTTGTATTTAGTGCCGTGACATAAAAAAGATACAGAAGGACTGGTCCTTTCAGTGTGGTGTAATGACGTAGATGCGAGGCCTTGCTAGTCTTTAACTATGTATTAATGTATAATTTTGCCAAATACGGCAGGATGTAAATATAAAATGAAGTTGATTTTAACTGAATATTGGCATTGTAAAAGGCCCAAAACAAGTGTGGGTTGCCAAGGTGTTTGAACTTTGTGACGTGAGTCATAAGAGAACTTGTTCCTAAATTTGAAAACTAGCTCGAATTCTGTATACAGGGTTACTGGTAATTCGACGTATATCCGTCAAGGGCTGATAAGGGGGCCAAAATGCAACAAATTGAACCCCCCATATGTATGGCCGAAATTCAATAGTTTTCGAGATATTTGAATTTTAAGGGTTTTTCGAAATTTACCCAAAATTTGACATTTAATTCCAAATAAAAGAACCCACATACCCATTCAAGGGTACCATTAAAAATGATGTTGTAGCTGGCACTTCAATTAAGCTATGGGCATCATTAAAACTACTTAATTTAACAAAATAATTAAAATAATGACCGAAGTAAGAATAATATCTTACCAATATTTTCATTTTACGCTTCAAAAATGTTTTCTCGTCAAAAAAAATTCTATGACATTAATCGTACAAATAACTAAAACAACTTGCCTATTCAGTAGGCTTTCCAAAAAGGTATAAAAGTCAATTTTAAAATACATAATTCGTGGCATGGCATGTGTTTGAACCGGCGTGGGGAGAGAAATCATCTGTGTTCTTAGTTTATCATCCTCGCTAAAACAACCGATTTTACTGGCGAAATTCTACCTGATGGGGCGAGGTGTGCGGGCCGGGGAGTACACGGCGTTTGCTGCGCTCGCGTCGCCTTCCTTAGTACAGTTCGCGTCAAATAACTATGCCCCTCTGAAGTTAGCCATTTGCAAAGATCGCGTAGGTGCAGTCACGTAGACGGGAGCAAGCGGGACGCAAGCATGCATCGAACGTAAACGAGCGACTGAGACATAAAATCGCGCCGTCATAATCCCCGCCCGCGCATGTGCAGTTGCAGTTTGTTCGTTTTTTACAGTTCGTGTCAAATAACTGTGCCCCTCTGAAGTTGGCTACGAGTGGCTGCGTAGTAGTCAAAATTATGAACAAACTGCAACTGCGCATGCGCGGGGCGGGGATTATGACGGCGCGATTTTATGTCTCAGTCGCTCGTTTACGTTCGATGCATGCTTGCGTCCCGCTTGCTCCCGTCTACGTGACTGCACCTACGCGATCTTTGCAAATGGCTAACTTCAGAGGGGCATAGTTATTTGACGCGAACTGTACTAAGGAAGGCGACGCGAGCGCAGCAAACGCCGTGTATTCCCCCACCCGCACACCTCGCCCCATCAGGTAGAATTTCGCCAGTAAAATCGGTTGTTTTAGCGAGGATGATAAACTAAGAACACAGATGATTTCTCTCCCCGCGCCGGTTCAAACACATGCCATGCCACGAATTATGTATTTTAAAATTGACTTTTATACCTTTTTGGAAAGCCTACTGAATAGGCAAGTTGTTTTAGTTATTTGTACGATTAATGTCATAGAATTTTTTTTGACGAGACAACATTTTTGAAGCGTAAAATGAAAATATTGGTAAGATATTATTCTTACTTCGGTCATTATTTTAATTATTTTGTTAAATTAAGTAGTTTTAATGATGCCCATAGCTTAATTGAAGTGCCAGCTACAACATCATTTTTAATGGTACCCTTGAATGGGTATGTGGGTTCTTTTATTTGGAATTAAATGTCAAATTTTGGGTAAATTTCGAAAAACCCTTAAAATTCAAATATCTCGAAAACTATTGAATTTCGGCCATACATATGGGGGGTTCAATTTGTTGCATTTTGGCCCCCTTATCAGCCCTTGACGGATATACGTCGAATTACCAGTAACCCTGTATAAATCGATATTGAAACTCCCCAGAGTAAAAAATCCAACCCAAGTCCCGCGGTGGGCGCCAGTAAGATGTTTACATATTGGCGCCCACCGCGGGACTGAGTTTTGATTTCACAAAAGAGACGGAACCGCTGTCATATAATCTTGGGCCTAGATGTATAAGGATGAGAGTGGTGTCAATCAATAGATTATGTATATATTATCAACCAATCTCTGAAAATTCAGCGGATTTTGGAAATCTGAGAGCAGAGATAGAAGAGATTTAGTATAATATTGCGCCTACATTACAACATAAAACCCCGATGTACTCGACATCGCTCTCATTAAGAATGTCAGCCTTCGGCTACATTCAATGGAAACAGTGGACGAGCTTAACTCGGACCACCGTCCCGTGATTCTGGAACTAGCTCCCAGATCGGGACCAATGGACCCATCCCAACCCCCTCCTTCCCGAGTGATCACAGACTGGAGAAAAGTAAGCGAAAAGCTGAAAATCACCACGTCTCCTCACTTGGATAAGATTCCAGATCTCATAGAGACTGCCGCCGACACGGCGGCTGCGGTTGACTCGTTCACGGATCACATACAAGCCGTCCTGAGCGAATGCTCCAAAGAGGTTCCAGCGATGAGCGATCACCGCTGGAAACTCCCGGACGAGGTGCGTGCTCTGCTGACCGAGAAGAACGCGGCGGTCCGTGCCTATTCATCCTTTCCCTGCCACAGTAACAAAGTTCACATGCGCTACTTACAGCGTAAAGTAAGTCGCGCCATCGCTGAACTGCGTAACAGTCGCTGGGATAAGATGCTTGGCGACCTCGAACCCAACCACCAGGCCTTCTGGGAACTCCAGAGGAAGTTACGCGCCTCTGAGGTTACAACCATGCCTCCTCTCACCCGCCCTGACAACACCATCGCCTTCGATGACGATGAAAAGGCAGAGTGCCTGGCCGACAGCCTAGAGACTCAATGCTCCCCTAGTACCTACCCGGTTGACCCGGTTCACCTAGCCAAGGTGGACGCTGAGGTCGAGCGTAGGACTTCTCTCCCCCCCGTCGAGGACCCCGAGGACCCCCTCCCCCCCATCACTCCAGATGAGGTGAAGGATATAATCGGGAAACTCAAACCCAGGAAAGCCCCTGGGTCAGACGGTATCACCAACAAGGTGTTCCGTTTCCTCCCAGCTTCCCTTATCATGTTGATGACTGCCATTTTCAACGGCGCTCTGTCCAACAACATGTTCCCACAATCGTGGAAAGAGGCTACCGTTATCGGTATTCCTAAACCGGGAAAGCCAAAGTCCTCCCCCACCAGTTACCGTCCCATCAGTCTGCTCAAGGTCCTAGGTAAAATCTATGAGCGACTTATATATAAGAGACTCAGAGGTTATGCCGAGGCAAAGGGCCTCCTACCTAACGAACAGTTTGGCTTTCGAGCTAATCACTCATGTGTCCAACAGGTTTACCGTATCGTTGAACATATCAGCGGCCGCACTCAACGCGGTTTAAAAACGGGAGCCGTGTTCTTTGATATAGCGAAAGCTTTCGACAAAGTCTGGCACAATGGCTTAATTTATAAGCTATATAAACTTGGCGTGCCAGATCGTCTCGTGCTCATCATACGAGACTATTTGTCGAACCGCACTTTTCGGTATCGTATCGAAGGTGCGCTTTCCTCCCCCCACCCTATACGAGCCGGCGTCCCTCAAGGCGGCGTGCTCTCCCCTTTATTTTTCACGCTGTTCACTAGCGACATCCCTAAGAATAATAAGACGCAGCTAGCTCTATTTGCCGATGATACGGCCATCTATTGCTCCGGCAATAGTGAAAACTCAATAGCCAAAAACCTCCAAAAGGCGGCCAGCGACCTAGGCGCTTGGTTCCGTCTCTGGAGATTTGAGGTTAATCCCGAAAAAAGCCAGGCGGTTTTGTTCTACAAACCGCGGGCGAAATTCATTCCCAAACCACCGAGTCCGATCACTATGTTTGGTAAGCAGATCCCTTGGGAAAAGCGAGCCAAATATCTAGGTGTGATATTAGACCATAGACTCACCTTTGCCGAGCACATAAGTGCGGTACGTTCGCGTGCTGCATTCGCTCTGGGTAGACTCCATGCAATGCTGAATGCACGCAGCAAGCTATCACTTAAATGTAAACTGCGCATCTACACTACGTGCATACGACCGATTATGACTTATGCGTGTGCTGTGTTCGCACACACAAAGCCAAAGCAAATCCACAGGATGCAAGTAATCCAAAACAGATTTCTCCGAAAAGCCACGGGCGCCCTATGGTATGTACGGAACGAACGACTTCATGTCGACCTTAAAATCCCGACCCTAAAACAGTTTATGAAACGCCTTACAAAGCGTTTCTTCGAATCCGCTGAAAAGCACCAAAACCCTTTGATTTCAAAGGCAACCCAGTACACTCCCTCTCGCATTAGTAAGATTCGCCGTCCTCGGCATACACTCGTCGAATCCGACGACGAGATCACAAAGATACAGGAAAGTTGTAGGGAAACCAGCACCCTTAGAATAAACAGATACAGACCGCGTTCCGTATACCGACCTCGCCGCCGAGGTCCGTCGCGACGACCCACTCAAAACCCTCCCCGACTTTTGCAAACGAGCCAGCCCGCGCCGCTGAGCCTTTAGCTTTAATAACCCCTAAATAATAAAACGACCCAGCCTGATTGTCCCTTGCTGTCCCAAACTGACGCCGCTAAGCCGAGGTCGTATTCCACAGGGAATGCCCTTAGTGAGCGGTCAGTAGTGTTTTTAGCTTGTAGCTAGTTTTGTTGCCTTGGCTGGGGGCTTTAAATTCATTTGAAGCCACCACAGGTTAGTCCGGTTAAGCAGTTAATATCCCACGTGTGTTAACTTGCTAGTGGTCATACCTAAAAAAAAAAAAAAAAAACAACATAAAACGGAACAATGCCCGAAAAAGGTTTTTACTAAAAAAATACACTGGCCGGTATCATCAACCTATCTTTTTTCAATATCCTTGTCCGGAGGTATATATGTCGTGTCATAAATAAGTTCTGTCATTATGATTTGTCAGTGTTCATCAACAACAATTAATATTCTGTCAACCAAACTACTGTTTCACATAAAAACAATCAACCTTTCTAAAGAATACGTCATTAAACTGCTAAGAAAGCAACATTGTTGCAGGTTATTCGTGATCTAAACTGTTTTTTTAGATAACTTGTCTTCTAGACTGTGAATTGTGCAATTTTTTTGTATTTTGAAATAGAAAATAATAACTATTTTTTTAAACCATATCTCTACTCTGTACGTTTGGGCCCATTAGTTTCCGTCTCCTTTGAGAACTATTTCGAATTCTGTATATAAATCGATATTGAAGCTCCCTAGAGTAAAAAATCTAACCCAAGTCCCGCGGTGGGCGCCAGTAAGATGTTTCCTTATTGGCGCCCACCGCGGGACTGAGTTTTGATTTGACAAAATTGTTTCTACTCTCGTATTTGTAATTGTGGCTCACTGGTGGCTTTAGTAAGCGCTTACACTACTACCGATGATGAGGTCTTGGGTTCGATTCTCGGTTTGGGTGTGATTGGGTTTTTCCTATCTGGAATATCTCAAAAGCAGCTTGGAGTCTAATTATGTATGAACCTGTTTTCGTACACTGATAGACATATGGGCCTTCTGCAATGTTATTGCTCAAAGAAGCGTTCTAGAAGATTCGAAGCTGCAATGCGCAATTCTCATTCAGAACTTCATTAAACGATGAACCTGCGAAAGTTCCCGGTGGACCAATTTTCAACCTTATTGTTAAAGACATACGAACGAAAAGTAGACGGCAGGGAACATTCACGGTAGCGTCTACCTAACCTACCTAATAAAATATTCATTTAGGTGTTAACGCGAAAAAAGAGGTCATACAATTTTCGATCTTAGGTTCTTAGCCATAACGTTGAAAAGAATGATGACGTTCTAGAACATTCTAAACCCTACTGCGCATGCCCGGATCTTCCTACGATGTGTCTACAATGCGGCATGCAATATGGCAATACTGAAAATCTACTGAGTTGCATGCTTTAAAAAAAAATTAAATCAAACAACCGTTTCCGCTAAATCTTTGTAGATTATTTCGTCATATTTTTTTCTCATTGTTATTTTATTTAACAGTATTGTTGATTCCAGAATAAATTTTTGCTACAACACCATCTGTTGGTCAAAAATGGAACTTCTTTACCGCTGCACCTTCTTTTTAGTTTTTGTCTACGTTCCTATACATTTTAGTTACCTTGACTAAAAGAGCAATTAAGAAATAAGGCACTACATATTAATTGGTTTATTGAAGTATTAAACATTGTAACATTCACTTAAAGTAGATCAAAATTGTAAAGTGTTAACATTCTGCCTAGATTTCCTTAGTGCTTTAAATACCCCGCTCGAGGGCGCTGTTGAACCTAAACCATTTGTTATCTGTGTAATCATTTAAAACTTACCCTGACCTAAAACAAGAGTTAAGAATCAAACAGTTTTATTCATACAAGTTCCCTCTTCGCCCCTTCAAAAAAATCTTTTTAGCGGAAGCGGACGTTATAAAATATCTACTTTCCAAATTTCGGCTTCCTTAACTAAGCCATTTTGGCAGTGCGTCGATGGTCAGTCAGGACAAAGATTTTATAAGTCTAAATTTAATCAGCGGAACATGATTGCTCCGTTGTTTGTCTTTAGGAGTTAATCAGATTTTTAAAGTGACAACATTCTGTTTGAGACCTAATAGATACAGTAGGAAGTACAATAATCTAAGACAAAGGGGGCGCTGTTGCTAAACATTTTTGTGAAATTGTCTATGAAAATTATTGTTGTAAGTACTGAAAAACAAGATGGCGCCATTGCTTCCGGCCCACAAAAAGTCTATAGGTACAGCTATAAGTGGCCATATTTCACATCGAAGTATTGATCGTGACCTGCGCAGTGCGCCCAGAATTATCTGGTTTAGACTTGTTTTGTCTTCTCAATGCGGTCCCAGTTCCCAGAGTTTGCCGTGTGGCACGAGTTGGTCCTTCGAGCCGGATACCAGAGCCCCAGGGAACTATGAAGGTGGGTGTTTTAACTTTCCTCCTCTTATAAGTAAATAAATTCTGCCAGCGACGTGGGTTTGTCGACAATTATTCCAAGAAAACGTTCTGTTGGAAGAAAAAGTATTAAAATTGGTAGACCATGTCTTGTAGCAGAATTTATAACACTTGTTGTCTCGGCAGTTCCTCTAAAAAAAAAGTAGATTTATACGCGGCCACATCCGCTGGTAAGGGCTACTCTATAATAATGTTTTTTTTTGTGATAGTGATCCAACATTGAGAGGGTGCCAGACGATTTGTAAGGGACGCCATTTTGTGTAACATTCCTCTATAGAAAGGGCTTGGCATTAGATTAAGGGTGAATATCTTTTAACACAAAGGGGAGTGTAGAAAAGATGCAATAAATCATTTGACTCCGCCCCGGCAAAGCAAACAATAGCTAGAATCAACGTTCTAACATAATTCCTCATTCTCCTGACCTTTACCCCAATTTATGGTCAGTGGGTCGTCTTAGAGGTCGATGCGCCATGGGTACATAGTGGCCATCCAATGATGTGCATAAAACGTTTTGGAAAAAGTTTCATTGTGCGTAGGTACAGCTAAGGAGTGGACTTCCCTGCTGGAGTCTGTGTTGCCTGATAGCTATTACTTGAGGCCTTGAATCAAGAGTGAATAGGTTACTTTCAAGCAACTGTGCTCCATCGTCGACCACATCATCGCTTACCATCAGGTCTAACATGAACCTAACAAAAGCAATACTAAAGAAGAAGAAAAACAATAATATTTAGTTCGATCCAGCGCGTTCCTAGCTGTCCTCCCCGAGCGACACCCTAAGCCGAGCTCCGTATCCCACAGGGGGTGCCCTTAGCATGTAGTCGCTTAGTTTGTAAGTTTTTATAAGCGCTGGCTGGAGGCTTTAATATTTATATTAAGGCCACCACAGGCAAGTCCGATTAAGCAGACGACCACCTAATAGGTTGACCTGCGAGAGGCCACTCAAAAAATAATAATATTTGGGGTCATACATTTTTCAAACAATCCATGCATCGTTTGTTTGGCCTTTCTACAAACGTTCTAATATCATCTTTGTAATGTTTCAGGTCCTTGGGAAACAAGCAGTGTCACCTTAGCCATTCAAGTTTAGTTATTCGTGTCGACAACATAGCATCGGAGTCTACTAACAGTCTAGTAAGAATAAGGTTAGTTATTTTAAGGTTTAAAACTTCCGTACGAAAAAACGAAATCCATTTAGGGTCACTTGTGTGCATGTCTTTATGTCCGTCAGTCACTTTGCTCGGAATCTACTGGACCCCATCAAAAGAACTTCTGTGACCCGAATACGGACCAGTAATGTAATTAAAAACATTTTGAATATTCTGTAACAGTCAACTTTTGCATGAAAATGACTACACTGTAGTAGGTGTACAAAAAATAAAGAACAATGGATAAAATGTATGAAGCTGGTACACCCCTCCAATAGCAATGACATATACATCGTTGGATAGGTCTTTTTAACTGGAACAACATTTACTACGACAGTTTTATTGAAATGTTTGTCCGTTCTGAGTTATAGGTTAAAAACATAGTAGGTTTAAATACGGATCTAGAGTCGTAAACTTGAACCTCTGATCCAAATCCAAATTAACTATTCATGAGCCATGTTTGGCATATCCAAGGGTGTTACCACGCCAATCGAATGATGAGAGCCGCACAGAATTCGCTTCATCTTTCTCCACACTTAGTACTTGCTATCACCGGCAGATGGCGTTAAAACAAACACCTACACTTTCACCAATAGATGGCGTTGGCTACAGCGAAAAGAAACACTCGCAAACTAGGACAAAATACATAACAAAACTACATAATAGGTACACCTATTTCAAAGTATTGATCGTCAAGTGTGACCTGCGTAGTGCAGCTAGCTGTTCTAGACTGTACACCCTTTGTGCAATGCCGCATTGCGGCGCGGCGGCCGCCGTCTACCGTGCAAGTCGAGTTAGGCTTCGTGTCAACATCGGAGGTAATCAACTTCCGATGTTGCCTCGAAGAACTACTCTACAACTCAACAATACTGCGCATCCCAAGAAAGAATTTGGTAAGCTTTTAATTTTTTTCCACCTCTTGTCACAAAACTCCACTTGCATTCATAATTTATCGATTTAACACTGTAAATTAATTTCAAACAAGTTTTCTGTCCGTGCTGAATAAACAATTACTGCTCAAGGCGTATTGTGTTACCCAGTTTCTGGGTTGTGGAGGTCATACAGGCTGTCGCTTTATGTGAATTCCCTCTCGGTTTCTCTTTTCGTGTGCCGATTCCCTCACTACTGTGCCAATTATATTTGGATTATTCTGACATGTTTATTGTATGTTTCAGGTCCCTGGAGGGAGAGCATCTCTGAAGCCTGCTGATGGCTCCGCAGTCAGCATGGCATGGACCTTCAATACGGCATTCAAGCATTGCATCCGCCTTACAATTGGTAGGTGTCTTAGCATTTCTAGTTTTACTTTTTATTTAAAGATATTGGACACCTGAGGGAGGACGTCGCCGTCGAGGTTGACCGCGGCGAAAGTGGTGTGACGAACACCACACGATGTGATCGCGTGTCGGAGTCAAACTTCAAACATACAAAAAGGGGACTCAGAAGTGGGGACTAAATTTGAGTTTTTTTTTTAAGCCTGTTTAGTTTCAATTTTCCACTTCTAAGGTTCCTACATAGGTTATTTTTTCAGAGCTAAGGACTTCTGAAGAGGCGATTTTCCATTTTTGTTTAATATTTATTCTCTTTACTTACTTCAAATCTTAAAACACCCCTGTTTTTTTTGCAGCGGATAAAAGATCATGTGTGTTTTATATTTTATAGTATTTTTTTTTAAAAGTATAATTCTAATCTTAATGTTTTAATTCTAGTACTTATTTAACAATTGTTATTTTGTTTTTGATTTTTTTTTTAATCAATGATTTGTTCTGTTTTAAATTATTTTTTTTGAATCATCACTACGAGAATAAAATCTTGTTAAAACTAATATTTGTGAATCTATTTTTTATGTAAATACTGTGTGTGCCTGTAAGTGACAAAATCACCATAACTCAATATATTGTTTTTACTATGTTAATGTTTCTAGTGAATACGTCGTTGGTGTACCTTTCAAATAAATAAATGTATATGTCTAAAAGATTAAAACAAATAACCATAATTTTCAGATACCAGCGGCCCTACCATGACGTGTTAAAGCGTGATTCGTTTGAGCGAGAAGGAGGGATGGAGCTATATAGGGTGTATAGCTCTATCCTTCCCTCTCGCTCGAACGACTCACGGTCGTCGAGAAGCGTGCTCCATACGCCGAAGTTGATGCTGCTACCTGCAGACCATTCATGACCCTTCTTGACCAAACACCGATGGGGTGTAAGTGGCTCTACCAACACCTGCATTGCCAAAGTCAATCTCACCTACCCGCGGTGCACCCTGGTGAAGATACCGACGAGGCTCTGGCGCAACACGTATATACTTAGAAGAGTGAAACGCAGAACCACACTCTTCTCTGTGTATACAGTGTGTCTTTAGTATGTAAGATGTAACATCTGAACTCCTAATCTCTCTCTTGAGGTTCGGGAGGCTATAGGATAACTTAAATGAATAATAAGCACGCACTTCAATTAGTATAAGTACTAGTCTTAAGCATAGATGAGTTCTTTAGTTCTTAATAAAAATCAAAAGTCGAAATCAGGCAAATAAGCCACAGAAAAAATCAAAAATATAAAATGTAACCAATGCTTTGTTTTATTTTGAAAATCCTAATCGCAGTATGTACCCCAGTTGAACATTTATAGTAATTTAGCTTATTTTGCTCAGCAGAAGAGATACTGAGTTTAGGAGGTCTGCTACATAGTCGATCCACGTAAAATACAGCAGTGCGATTATGTAAACATGTCGAAGTGAACACTTGGGCACTTGTGCACGATGGTGAGTTGTCAAACCATACAAATAAGTTGGAATGACAGCTCACGTGTCGTTTACTCCGCCTAGGTGTACACCGTGAGATGTCAGCAGAATCGACCGCCTGGTTCAGCTGAATCAGGTGGCGTGGCGGCAAGCAAAATATTTTCTCTATTTTCCTTAACACTTAGTCCTTGCTGCCACCGGCAGATGGCGTTAAAACCAATATCAAAACCATCACCCATAGATGGCGTCATCTTCAGGAAAAAGAACTACACTTGCAAAATGGGACAAAATACATAACAAAACTACATAGTAGGTATACCTATGTCAAAGTATTGATCGTCAAGTGTGACCTGCGCAGTGCAGCTAGATGTTCTAGACTGTACGGCATTTGTGCAATGCCGCATTGCGCCGGCCGCCGTCTACCGTGCAAGTCGAGTTGGTCTTCCTGACAACATTAGCTGTGGCCAACTCCCGATGTTTCCTCGAAGAACTACTGTGCAACTGAACAATACTGCGCATCCCAAGAAAAAAATACGGTAGGTACCTGAGCTTTTAATTTTTTTCCACCTCTTGTCACAAAACTCAACTTGCATTCATAATTTATCGATTTAGCACTGTAATTCATTTCAAACAAGTTTTCTGTCCGTGCTGAATAAACAATTACTGCTCAAGGGATATTGAGTCACCCAGTTTCTGGGTTGTGGAGGTCATACAGGCTGTCGCTTTATGTGAATTCCCTCTCGGCTTCTCCTTTCGTGTGCCAATTCCCACACTCCTGTGCGAACCATTTCTAAATTATTCTGACATATTTGTATTGCATGTTTCAGGTCCCTGGAGGGAGAGCATCTCTGAAGCCTGCTGATGGCTCCGCAGTTAGCATGGCATGGACCTTCAAGGCGGCATCCAAGCATTGCATCAGCCTCAAATTTGGTAGGTGTCTTAGCATATCTAGTTTTACGGTTTTACGGTTTTTCCTTCACCAGATTTTTCAAAGGTAAAGATTTCTTTAAAGACAATTCCTCATTTTTGTTTGTTCTCGTTACGTGTTTACAATCTTAAAACCAGTGAATGCGGCTATGGTTTCTTGTTTTTGGTGAGGCGAATAGAAGGTCAAGTGTCTTTTATATTTACATCTAAATAAATTAAAACAATTAACCATAATTTTCGCATATGTTTCAGATAACAGGTCATCGAGCAGCGTCCTCCATTCACCGAAGCTGATGCTGCTACCTGCAGACCATCCATGACCCTTCTTGACCAAGCACAGATGGGGTGTAAGTGGCTCTACCATCACCTGCAGAGCCAAAGTCAACCTCACCTGCCCGCGGTGCACCCTGCGATACCAACGAGGCTCTGGCGAAACACGTATATGCTTAGAAGAGTGAAACGCAGAACCACACTCTTCTCTGTGTATACAGTGTGTCTTTAGTATGTAAGATGTAACATCTGAACTCCTAATCTCTCTCTTGAGGTTCGGGAGGCCATGGGATAACTTATATGAATAATAAGCAAGCACTTCAATTAGTATAAGTACTAGTCTTAAGCATAGATAAGTTCTTTAGTTCTTTATAAAAGCCAAAGGCCAAAGCTAGGAAAATAAGTCACAAAAAAAATAAAAAATGTAACCAATGCTTTGTTTTATTTTGGAAATCCTCAGCACAGTATGTTCCCCAGTTGCCCACGTACAGTAATTTAGTTTATTTTAATTAGCAGAAGAGTTACTGAGTTATGGAGGTGTGATAGCTAGTCGATCCACATAAATACTGGTATTCAGCGAATCAGGTTTCACTGGAAACCGGTACCAATAGATTTGGAAAAAGTCTAGGCAGTTGATGAGAGGAAATTTCACAGCTCAGTTTTAGGTCTGCACACAAGTATGAAAAATTACTTCAGCAGCTCAGTTAAACTGACTGAATGTTACTAGTAGTCAGGAGCCCTAAAATCTGACACCATTCCTGTTTAAGGGCAAGCTGCAGCCAACCCCACCATAGTTTATGTATTCCCCCTTGTTTCCGTTCGCTTAACCTGTACAGCGCACCCAAGTGACTAAAGTCCCATTTTCGTCCATTTTCGTTTTGACAGTTGAGAGCACCAAAGGGACATTTGTCCCTTTTCTGGAAACGTCATCCCTCTTGAAATTTAAGTCGTATTGCTCTAATACTACGTAGTATTTTTACATGCCGTAAATTTAGTTTACTCCGTTATGGAATTCCGCAAAGTTTCGTATATACAACACCACTACAATTTTGAAGCATTATGTACCTACCTATACATATAATATGATAATAATTATTAGCTTGTAGTACATAAGATCATTCATGATAGGCCGCATTGCAAAATTTTCGCAATAAGTTCATTTTTTAAACATATTTTTAATCATCGAAGCATTCACCTTAAAACAATTTAAGTTTATTAAACTGGCAACACTGAAAATGTCTATCATAGCAACATTCTCCATTCGCGTGCGGAAGGGTGGTTATGACGTATGTTATGACACCATTTTGTTTCTTAAATATCGGCAAGTAATATTGGCCTCTCACTCACACACTATCGCTATCCATACTCACAAACAGAAGAGCTCTCTTTCTAATTCATGGAATATTTCGAAAGGAAGAAAGAGGCGGATGTATTGCAGTAGCTTTCTTTATAAAACTTCTATCCCTGTTTGCTAATGGTCTGAAGTTAAGTACGAATAAGATTGATGGCGCTTTTTAAGTCCGTTCATAGATATTTTACCTCCCTCAGGATCCTTATCGCTATGAGAATAAAGATCACTAATGCAAAATCAGAGGTACAATTAATGAGATTGGACTGTAGATTAATTTACCTGAAGAGAGACGCGATAAGACAGCCCGCGAGATTTAAATTTTCGGACATTTTGTTGCAATTTCTAGCTTTTTATTCAATAGTATGTTGATCATACTGTGTTCTGCAGAAGTATTGATGTTTGCTGATTTAGTATACTTCAGAACAAAAAACAAGCTGTAGTATACAAAAAATACATAAGAAAGTATTTCGCGTTCCACCACGCCACCACCAGATGGCGTTGCCGGTGCAGATCTTTCTAAAATAAGTCCCTCCATCTTCCACGTATTGATCCGGCCTGCAACATTGCATTGCAATGACACTGCAGAAGGCTCAAATGTCTCAGTATATAATAACAGTCACAAGAAAAGTTCATACTTATTATCTAAATATAGAACGTATAAACGCAACAACTCATTTGGGGTCATTGTTCAACACGGAAATCGCGAAAAATAAACTGACTGCCCCATAAATTTCTGTGCAAAAACTATGCTCCATTCTTAGCCTCAACTCGTTTGGCTAATAAATAATTATGAATTTAGTGAATGACCCTTCGGGAGCACCTGTTCCTGTTCCTGTTCCTGTTCCTGTTCTTGTAATGAGGTGTACAATAAAGTATAAATAAATAAATAAATAAATAAATCATAGGTATATCTCAACTGAAAGCATTGATCGACATTTCGGACCTGCGCCATGCAGCCTTCCTAGATTCCTATGTTCCTGCATTGTGACGCCCGAGCCCTTTGAAGTTGGTTCTACAATTCGTACGTACCTGGTTACCTGTTCGCTGCCCTGAGTTCCTGGTAACCAAAAGTCGGAGAGAACGGTCAGTAATACGCAAAATTTCATTCATTTACATTATTTTCTAGCGGATGTACCAATTTATTAGAGATCGGTGCATCTGTGACGGTGTGTGTGTCACCTGTTCGCTGTCCTGAGTTTCTGGTAACTGAAAGTTCCAGGGAAAGGCTAGTAAATACACGAAATTCTGTCATTTTCAATCATTTTCTTGGCGTTATTTATAAGCCGGCACACAACCATCCGGTTTTTAGGATATGCAGTGCGATTCGGTAAACATGTCGAAGTGAAAACTTAGGCGAAGTGAACGACAAGTGAGCTGTCAAAACATACTTAAACATGATGGAATGACAGCTCACTTGTCGTTTACTCCACCTAAGTGTACACGGGGAGATGCGAGGCGAGTAAGGGACCAGAGAATGGGCTCTGGTCCCTTACTCGCCTCCGACACCCACGGGAAGTGATGGGATGGTGCTATTCTTTTACCTGCCTCATCTAGCTTGTAATAACCAAAAAACATTGACGTGTCATTCATCATGAAGAATGAAGAATGATGAATGATGAATGATGAATGATGAATGATGAATGATGAATGATGAATGATGAATGATGAATGATGAATGATGAATGATGACACGTCAATGTTTTTTGGTTATTACAAGTTAGATATTGAGGCCGGTGTTTCCTAGCTGACTACCTGGTCAAAGTCTCTTTTAAAGTCCATACAATCCGTACTGGTCAAATGTGGAATAACTGCCGGTCGATTCTGTCGACATCTCACGGTGTACACCTAGGCGGAGTGAACGACAATAGAGCTGTCATTCCATCTTCTTTGTATGGTTTGACAACTCACCCGTCGTGCACTCCGCCCTAGTGTTCACTTCGACATGTTTACAGAATCGCACTGCTGTTAACTTCAAAGTTAACATGGTGAGACGTTGTCTTTTTTTTTTTTTTTTTTTTTATTGGTGATGGGTTTGCTCTTGACTCTAGTCGATGTCAGATATGACAGAGACAAAGTCTACGATGGAGCGAGCTTACCCAGAAGGAGCCTGTTCACTCTAACTTTGAAGAGATTAGGGCTGTAAGCTTTTGGAAACACAGACGCAGGCAGAGAGTTCCACTCCTTTGCTGTGCGCATTATAAAAGACGTTTGGAAACGCTTAGTGCGAATTGGTGGAATATCTACAAGGTAGGGATGGTAAGATGCAGTGCGTCTGGATGTCCGATGGTAGAAGGGGGCCGGTGGGATGAGGTCGTGGAGTTCTTGGGCACACTCACCGAAGTACGTATACGTTGTCGGAGTAGAACAGCTGGTCCTCAGAAAAAGTGCGTTTTTTTAAATTTATTATGTGGTTAAATAGTTTTTGTAATCGGTTCCGTACTTCTTATTACTTTACTGTTAATGATTTACCACGTGTAACAGTATAAACGCAATACCTGCTAGGGGTTAATTGTGTTGCGGAATTAGTTCGAAAGAGTTACCGCAGCCCTGGAACGCAAAGGGCACTAGGAGGAGCACGGATGGGTTTTAGTCAGTAAGAGTCTGACACTCCCTCCCGCTCCACCCAGAGCAGAAGGGATCATTTGATGAATTCCCATCCATAAAAAAGGGGTCATTGTACTCAGCATTATGTACAAATTTTGGGACCAACCACGAAATCGAGAAAAAAAAACTGCTGTTCAGTACATTTTGTCGTATGCGCACATTTTGTATGGGACAGTCAATTTTTTTAAGAGGTATTGCGTTTATTCTTATTAGGAGCGCTCGAAGTTTGAAATTAAATAAAACATGTCAGTCATTTCCTTCAGTTGTTTTTTTTTTTAAATTAGGCATGACATTAAAATGTGTAGGAAATAATGTCGGGGACAAAATTGCCGCCACGAATACGCTGTAGTTGCCACATTAGTGGCCCACGTTGGATGGCATCTTCGCATGAATAGAGCCCAATTTCACTATTGATTATAATCATTTATATCAGGAAACACAGACACCGGCAGGGAATTCTACTCCGAAAGTATTTGCAAAACATTAAAAACATTTTTAAATCATCCCCATTCAGGATTCACAATCATCAGAAACATTTTCTAAAACATAATCCTTATATTTTTCAGGTCCAATCCATACTCATCTCTGCAATCCAAGATGGCTCCTCCTAACTTGATTGAAAATACGACGGCCTCAAACGCCAAAAAGATTAGAAGACAACAAAATCGACGCAGGATGGACGCCCTCAAGAATACAAAAGCAATGATGGAGTTAGCAATTGAAAACCTTAGAGCATCTTTAGTAATACAAGAAGAATTCATCATGTCGAAGAATCCATCTTTAGTAGAGGTCCCTGAACAAGAAGAATTCATCATGTCAGAGAACCCATCTTTAGTAAAGGTCCCTGAACAAGAAGAATTCACCATGTCAAATAACCCATCCTCATCGTCCAGTGCAGCACTGGACGATGAAGATGGGTTCTTTGACATGACTTCAGTTCTTGACCAGCTGCTTAATGAATGCATAAAAAGTTAAGACACACAAAGTTAAGTACGGTAAGACGAGAGAGCTTGTGATATTTTAAAAACTACTTTTGCAACTTGTTCATCTACATGGAGACACAACTTTCTTCAAAGAAGTAAAATACAACGCCCCGGAAAAACTTGTACTTCCCCTAACAATTTTAATAAGCAGATAAAGTTGTTTTATCTTACGAGTGCGGGCGAGCCATAGTTCTAATTTTCTTAGTGTACGTAAGCTTGGGAGCAACTGACTTTGAGCGCCGCACACTAAGACAATGTGCACGGACATTTACTAACACAACTATGGGCTCGTGAGATAAAACAACTATGTAACAAATTTGTACGAAAAATCCAAATTACTTTAGGAATTATTACCTACCTATGATTTCCTTGAAGAAAGTTGTTCACCTACATTGGCAGAAGCAGTTCTTAAAATATGACTACATCTTTCCGTAACACCCAGTACACAAAGTGTAACAGAATAAAAGACAAAATAACTGAAAAGGGGTACACATCATTCTGAACAACTGTTACTATGGGACCAACACAGAAATAGCGAAAAAAAATCGAATGCCCCATACATTTTATCATCATCATCATATCAGCCGAAAGACGTCCACTGCTGGACATAGGCCTCCCCCAAATGGTTTGCCATAACCGCCACGCTTGTCAGGCGGGCAGGGTATCGCAGTGTAGCTGTAGCAATGTACCTACAGAGAATGCTGCTGCCCATTCTCTGGTGAGTCCCTTAGTCGCCTCTTACGACACCCACGGGAAGTGATGGGATGGTGCTATTCTTTTACTTCCAACACCATACAGAACTACGACGGACTATCATACATTTATATGTGCATAACTCGACAAAATGTACCGAACAGCTGATTTTTTTTTACGATTTCGGATTTGGTCTCATAAGATAAGATAAGATAAGATAAGATAAGAAAAGCCATAATAAAAGTTGTTCATAATAATGAGTACAATGACCCCTTGAGAGTTATTGTTAATTCTGTTACACGTTGTATGTTGGGATCGGCTTACAGGCTAACCTGATGCAGCTATGCGTTCGACTGCCTATGTAACCTTCACAGTTGAGGTACTGGACAGCACGATACTCTTTGGTATGGGATTATCAGGCTTGATATTGTAGCCGGCATCAATGCTACAAGAAAAACCAACGTAGCAAAATCTATGTCGCATCAAAAAGAACCGCGATGCCATCTATCCCGCCAGCTGCGAACTAACTTAACGAAATCCTGCATCGCGCTGTCAGTTTTCCGGGACAGCAACAGTCCGAATATCAACTATCGGGCAGTTGCCCACCGGACATAATGGTCTATAGTAGATTCCAGATAAATGTGCAATAACGGTCATTGACCCACATACATTTATTGACTTTCTTAAAATCAAAAACAGAAATAAAGACTTAGAGCAGTCCTGAATCTACTTCTCTCGTGATCCAGTAATGTAAAATGGTTCATAATGTATTTTTCGGGTATCTACGAAGGGATATTAGGGAAAGGTCAATGTACTTTATTGCAAGTTTATCTGGCACTAAGTATAGTCGCAGGATCCTTTTTAATGGAGGTTTGCGGGACTTTACCTGTATAATATAATCCTGATAGAACGAATGCCAAACGTCGAAATCCGAAGAGGTACAAAAATCTTCAATTCAAATGGATTTGGCCTGACAAAGGAAAGTGATACGATAATAGATGGAGTAAGGCCCAGTGGCGTCCAAGGACTGGAAGAAGAAGTGTTGGTTGACTGACTGCGAGATGGGCAGACGACTATGTCGCCATCGTGAGTAGAAACTGGTGGAGGGTGGAACAGGAGCGTTGGAATCGGCAGAAGGAAGGTGTAAGCCAATAACTGTAGATGATGGTGATGTCTTTGGTGAACCGGAAGATAAGCATCTTATTTTCGTTGCGGGATCCAAGGAAAAGTTTCTAAGGGCTAAGCCTCTTGACAAGACTCGCCAAGTCAAACTGTTGATTCTGACTTTCGGGCCTTGCAGTGGAATCGGGAATAAATTGGAAATTCAGTGGCGAGCTTGTCCCAAAAATAAATGTGTAGGTTTTTATTTGTGTTAATGTTTTTTTTACTTTTGTTATAGTCTGTAAATGTGAAATTATATTTTAAATATAAGTACATTTTTGCCTCTAAGACGGCTACTGGTAATGGTACATCAAGGTACAATGATATAAACATAATATATTCTTATATGATTAGATCAATATAATAAATTGTAAATCTCTGATTTGAGAAATATTGAAAACTTACACTACTCTCATCTTAGGTAAGTTATTCTTCTAGAAAACACTATAATCAAACGAGCGATTTACTATGTTTAGAAAATTATAAGTGTCTAATAAAATCTAAAATTCGTTTAATTTTGACACAACCCAAGTTCCCGGCTGTCATTTGTAGAGCTTTGACAGTTAATACGCTAGTCAGATGCCAAAAAAACTGATCTGCGGCCCTACCATGACGTGTTAAAGCGTGAGTCGTTCGAGCGAGAAGGAGGGATGGAGCTATACACCCTATATAGCTCCATCACTCCTTCTCGCTCGGACAACTCACGCTTTAACACGTCATGGTAGGGCCCCTGACCAGGGGGTCGAGTCTGCTATTGCAATCGTGTCTCAATGACCGGTCAATGATCAATTTTTGACGTATAACGTCAAACTTATGACACATTTCCCATACAAAAACTGTCAAAGTCGTCAAATATTCGATCAATGACCGGTCATTGAGACACGATTGCAATAGCAGACTCGAGCCCCAGTATTGCCAAGAGGTGTTATGTCATCTACCATCGGGTAGATAACACATGATGTGATCCCACTGATTTCGGCAAAGGCAATTGCTTTAGGTCCGCTGTAGTTGTCGTTCGTGAGCTCGCATGTTCTTTGTGAAGATCCTCGCACATTGCGGGCACGTGAGGACACCATCTTTTTTTTTTATTTATGAATGGGCTAGCTCTTGACCTCGATCACGCCTGATGGAAAGCGATAGATGAGGTCCATGATGAAGCGAGCGCGCCCAGACGATGCCTTGAGGCACTGGTAGTCCCACGCATCGACGAAATACAGCAGGCTGCTTGAAGCCGAACTCCGGTGGGAGGGTGGTCGCGAACCAGGCGGGTGTTAGCCCTACCACCGCAAGGAAAATTGGCCAGTCTTATAAGGTGTTAGGTGAGACTGTCCAGGATACGCCGAGCGCTTGGTTCAGTTGAGTGTGTGATGGAACAAATTGTGCTACACGAGGAGGCTCCTTCATGCATCCCGAAATCTATGTGATTAAAGTTAATAACACACATATACACAAGTAACCGTACTCGGTTGTGGAGGCACAGATAGGCAAATGCTCCATGTAAACCTTTTAAACAAAAAAATACAACTGACTTCAAAAACCGAAGAAACAACTAAAACACCGACTTCCGAAATCAAAGTTATTTTGTACTTTGTAGTGTTTTTTTTTTAATTTGGAAGTCGGTTGTATTTTTTTGTATAAAAGTTTTTTAATTTTCACTTTTTAGTGGTCTAACATAGCAACACCACTGGAAAGTCACATTTACTTGGATGATATATTTTTTCCAGTTATTTTGATTTAAAAACCATATTACTGGAACGACGACGAAAAAAATTAAATCGGTTCATAAATGACGGAGTTATGAGGTTTCAAACATACAACAAAAATTAAAGTCGGTTAAAAAGTTGGACCCGGTTAGACTGGATGCATATGGATACTGGATGGATGGATTCAACATAGTTGTGAAAAGGTTGGGCTGATTGATTGCTTGGCAAACGCAGGTAGCAGGAAAAGTGTTATCAGCAGTATGATCTTCAAAAGGCAATAATTTTATATTAGGAGACATGTTACCGACCGAAATGTAAATGTCAATTGGCGATGCAAAGATTACGCGCGCGCCTCTAGTGGCGGAACTTAGAACTTGCCTAAGAATGACACTTGCAGCGTTGTAAAAATACTATATGCAAAAATAATATTTAAGATAAGTATTTCGATTTCTTGAAAAAGTCCGTTTTATGCATGTATGTACACCGATTACTCCGAGGTTCTGATTCGATTTCTGTGATTCTTTTTTAGTTCGATGCGGTGTACTTCATATTTGTCATTTGGTCCCGCAAAAATGTACCTACTTGACTTTGGCAGCAGCAAAATAAAACCAACCAAATTGAGAACCTCCCCTTTTTAGAAGTCGGTCAAAAATCCATTGTAACATTTGTAACAGAATTTTACGTCTAAATCCTTTCTCAGTTTCTTGGCGTTTTTGGTCACCCCATAAAAACTCCCCTTATAAATAAAATTGTAGGGTCTTTATTGGGGTTCCGTACCCAAAGGGTAATAACGGAACCCTATTACTAAGACTCGCTGTCCGTCTGTCTGTCCGTCTGTCTGTCCGCCTGTCTGTCCATCTATTTGTCTGTCGGTCTGTCCGTCTGTCTATCCGTCTGTCCGTCTGTCTGTTCGTTTGTCTGGCCGTCTGTCCGTCTGTCTGTCCGTCTGTCTGTCCATCTGTCTGTCCGTCTGTCTGTCCGTCTGTCTGTCTGTCCGTCTGTCTGTCCGTCTGTCTGTCCGTCTGTCTGTCACCAGGCTGTATCTCATGAACCGTGATAGCTAGACAGTTGAAATTTCACAGATGATGTATTTCTGTTGTCTCTATAACAACAAATACTAAAAACTGAATAAAATAAATATTTAATTGGGGCTCCCATACATAGGGCCGTTGTTTATAGATAATGGTACGGAACCCTTTGTGCGCGAGTCCGACTCGCACTTGGCAGGTTTTTTTTAACTAGGGTCTTTATAGGGTTTCGTACCCGAAGAGTATAAACGGGACCCTATTACTAAGACTGCCGCTGTCCGTCTGTCTGTCTGTGTGTCTGTCCGTCTGTGTGTCTGTCCGTCTGTCTGTCCGGCTATCTGTCACCAGGCTGTATCTCATGAACGTGATAGCAAGACAGTTGAAATTTTCACAGATGATGTATTGTTGTTGCCGCTATAACATCAAATACTAAAAACAGAATAAAATAAATATTTAATTGGGGCTCCCATACAATAAACGTGATTTTTTTGCCGTTGTTTATAGATAATGGTACGGAACCCTTCGTGCGCGAGTCCGACTCGCACTTGTCCGGTTTTTTAAAGGGCGAGGCAGTGACCAGAGGGCCAACAATTTTTATTTTATGAGCATTTTGCTTGTATGATGTAATATTTGCGTGCTTGTTTATTTATGTTCCCCAATTACTCAAAGACAACTGGACACCGATTAGGAACAATCTTATTTTGTTGGAAAGGTGCTTCTCAGGTGGTCCCATGGTCAGGATTTGATTATGGAATTCTGGAGTAATCTTCAACTTTTATAGGCACTATAATCTGAACTGGATTTGGTTTGCGAAGGGGCGAAACGGAACTCCTTATGGAATACCACAGTATTTGCTTACTATTAAGTTTTAGTTTATGGGGGGTACCAGCACTGAAAATTAAAAATCTTTTATTACAAAAACCAAAAAAAATGCAACTGAATTGAGAACCTCCTCCTTTTTTTGAAGTCGGTAAAAAAATACTACCGTGTTCTAAAACAACCACTACAAAGTACAAAATAACTTTAAATCTGTGCAAAAACGAAGAAACAACCAAAAACACCGACTTCCAAAATTATAGTTATTTTATACTTAGTAAGTACTTAGTGTTTTTTGTTTTGAAGTCGGTTGTATTTTTTTGTATTGAAACAGTTTTTTTATCATAGATTGCAGCTATAATGGTCATGCGAACGTTATAGTATTGATCCTCTGGTCTTTATTCTATTGTTAGGCGGATAAGTTAAGAGCGTGTACGCCGTATGTCATTTCATATAAACTTTCAAGTCCTTATTCTTCAAAATGAATGAACCGATTTTAACGAAACTTGGTATGCTTACGCTAGACATCTAGGTCTAAATAGTTATCAGAAAACATTTTTGAAAAAGAGTTCAGGGGGAAAGATATAGTGATTTTTCACTTTCTATAGAAAACTTAAAATCGCTCTCTCTCTCCCTCTGAAACCTTTTTCAAAAATGTTTTCTGATAACTATTTAGACCTGGATATCTAGCGTATGCATACCAAGTTTCGTTAAAATCAGTTCATTCATTTTGAAGAACAAGGATTTGAAAGTTTGTATGAAAAGCTGTACCGCGTAAACGCTCTTAAGTACAGCTCAAGGCCAGTGTACCCTCATGAATGGAACACGATAAAAAAACCCTTCTTTTAATTCATAAGGGGCACATGAGAGGGTGAACCAAGGTCAGCATATCATTTACATGCTTGGCTCGGTCTGAGTCAATGCATGTGCAGAGAAAATATTCTAGACATTTTAGTATCTTATTAACTTGCACCTGCGACGAGTGACCTCAAACAAATTGAATTTAAACACTAAATAATAAATTTGAATTAAAATTATCCTATTCTAATTATAAATAATCAAATACTATAAAGTTTAATGTCAGTAAATATAACGACTAAGACTTAGTGCGTAGGCTAAAAAGAACTAAACCTTTTGAATTAGTGTCGTGTACAAAGTGAATTAATAATAGTAACAATGATGTGCTATACATATAACACGTGAACTTAGTGTTTTTATAAATTTATCAGACTCTAAGAAAGTGCTACGGACTTGTGTAAAAGTGCAAATGGACACTATTCTTAGTTTTAAAATAATCTATCACGTAACATATTAAGTTAGAGTTAAATTGCTTATTAGTCTTTTAGGCTAGATCGTAATTAATTATTAAGAATTTTGTTCTTACTAATAAAACACAAAAAGTAAATATAACAGAATACAACGCAATAGCTCTTAAGGGGTCATTGTACTCATCATTATGAACAACTTTTACTATGGGACCAAACCAGCCAGACCACAAAAAAAACAGCTGTTCAGTACATTTTGTCTAGTTATGCGCACATAAACGTATGAGGAAGCCGATTTCTTTTTCGCGATTTCGGTGTTGTGAGTTCGAGACCTGCGCAGCGTGGTTAGAACTTAGCTAGCTAACTTGCTTTATGCTCTTAATGCGCCGGTAGAGGGCGCTAGATAACACAGACCTTTACGATTCTTCGTTTAGATACTTATCTACGTATTAATTTTAGCAACTACTTTGATTGAAAACTAACTTTGACTGAAGCAAAAGTTGCATGAATTAAAAACTAAAATAATTAAAGCAGTTTTATTGGAAATTTAAACATCGAAGCAGTCACGAGTTAATCAGACTGTATCTCCTATAGAGCTTTATTTGATACGGTAGTACAAGTCTTTGGCAAAGAGGGCGCTTAGTAAACGTTCGTGAAATTGTCTATAGAAATTATTGTCACTGAAAAATCTACTGAAACAAGAAAATGGCGGCACTAGTTTCGTTCCGCAAAAAGATATTTGTACAGCTATAAGAAGCCATATTTCACATCGAAGTATTGATCGTGACCTGCGCAGTGTGATCAGAACCATCTAGACTAGACTTCCCTTGTCCTCTCAGTGCGCCGCCCAGAGTCTGCCGTGCGAGACGAGTTGGTCCTTCGAGCCGGATAACAGAGCCCCAGGGACCTATGAAGGTAGGTGTTTTACTTTTTCCTCCTCATATAAGAGAAAAAATTATGCCAGTGGCGCGTTAATGTCGAAAATTATTACTAGAGGAATGTACTGTTGAAATAAAAATTATTTCAATCTTAAAATGCTGGTCTACTAGTTTTTAACTTCATCCAAATTCTCGAACCACGTCTCAACAGCTAAACGGATTTAGATGAGGATTACTGGTAGATCATGTCTCGGATTATGCCTTATGATAATTTGTGTGTCCGATGATCCAACATAAAGTTGAGGGGATGCAAGAGGGACGCCATTTTGTGTGACCATTCCTCTATTGAAAAGGCATGGCGTTAGTTCTAAGGGTGAACACCTATTACAACAAAGGGGAGTATAGACAAGATGTAATAAATCAATTGACCCCACCCCATAGAAAACCAACAATAGGTACCACCGTTCCTCATTCTTCTGACTTCACCCTAATTTTATTTGAGATGGGCAATTTGTCTTTTTTTTTCTTACGTCTCTAGAAATGAAACCATAATATTTTTTTATTTTTTTAAACCCGATCGTAAAGAACGACAAAATAAATCAGTTTTCAACCAGTCTTATGCAGTTGGTAGCTTCAAATCTGTGATTGAATTAAATAAATAAATTCAAAAGCTAATAAATGTTGTACCATTATTATATTTTACACAATCCATCCATCGTTTATGTGAGCTTCCTATCGACGTTCTATGATATTATTTTTATCATGTTTCAGGTCCCTGGTGGCAAGCAGTGCCACACATTAGCCTCATACGACCCTGTTCTGTACCAGTCCAGGCCGAGTCTGCTACCAGTCTAGTAAAAACTAAGGTATGATATTGAGATTTTATAGTTGTATAGTGATCATAGTGTGACAGTCTGAATGTCCTTCCGTTATATGCAATATGCTCCGAATTTATTGAACCACAATATAAACTTCTGTGATCTAAATACGGACACGTAACGTAAATAAAAACATTTTGAGTATGGAGTCACTTTTGGGGAGCAAGTTAGAAAATGAAAAACAAAATGTTTATATTCAACACTGCCGTGTAACAGGTAAGAGGGCAAAATCTACAAATGCTACCGCTCGAGTACTGCCGGCACACCGGTGTGCCGCGAGATTTTCGCGATTTTAATGTTTATTATTACTATTACGTAAGATTTATTTTTTATTTTGGAATTTTCACATGTCAGTGAGCAGCAATCGCATTAGTTTCTCAATCGCAATCTGTCAAAAATGTAGAGAAAATGAAGCTTCTTTGACAGTTTACAATTGACATGCGAATGGGAATTTTGTTTAAAAATTTGTGGAACTTGCACTCTTGTGTAAAACATGAATAAAGTTTAAAATGTTTTTGTGATTAATTATCAAAGTAACTTATAATTTGGTTGTAGTTTTCAGACTTGGCACGTGTGCTTGGACTTCAACTTTGGTCTGAAAGCAGCAATCCTCAGTACACCACTCCTCTATGCTGTGCTCTACGATGCTAAGCACACCAGGCTTCTCCTGCAGCTATGTACTACAATAAAACATGGCCTACTGTAAATAGGTCAGTATTTCAGTCACATTCCTTTTTTTATTATTGACTAGTTATCCCGCGGCTTCGTTTAGGTTCTAGTTTTATTTTCGCAAAAAATAAGCCGAAAAGTTCTGGAGTGGCGACCCCGGGAAGACGCAGCGTTGGAAGGCCTCCCAAAACCGGACCAGGTGGGGGTCCCGAGTAGCCGATGAATGCGAGACGAACAGCAGGCCTACACAAAAAAGTTTTTTGTCTAGGCCCCCAGGACCGGTTGTTGTGGCGACACTTGGGGAGGCCAATGTCCAGCTGTGGACGTCTTTCGGTTCTCAGCTATCTCTGTATAAAAAATCATTGATATTGGTTTCGCTAAACCACTTTGGTATTTATAAATAAGCTCGAGTTAGTCCACTACCTCAGCTGATGATAAGCGACGATGGAGCACGCAGAACTTCTTCGATATTCTACACCGATAATCACTTTTAAAAGTCCAGATTTATAAGTTATCCGGTACTTCAACTTCTAGTGCATCGTTATTCAGATCATTATCTGCCTAGCCTTTTCCTAACTATAATGGTGTCGGCTTCCAGTCGAACCGGATTCACCTGAATACTAGTATATTACGTGGAGCGGCTGCCTACCAGACCTCCACAACCCATTAACTGGGTAACACGGTACTTTTTGACAAGACTATGTCTGAATTTCTGGCTCCTGACAATCCGTAACGACTGCCAAAGATCTCCAAATGACAGCCAGGACTTACGGCTTAACGTGCTTTCCGAGGCACGGAGGAATCTCGCCATGGTCACCCATCCACAGAACAACCTCGGCAAGCGTTGCTTACCTGTGCGGCTGTTATTATTTAGCCATGAGCTTCTTCTTCTTCAGAAGCTTATCCTGGACTTCTAGTTCTAGTGCATCACATCATTATTCCGGTACTTATTCATTCAGTTTTAGGTGTCTAACTAAGTTTTTTCACTTTCCAGGTTCGGTTGACACGTACTGTCAACAATGGGGTGTAAGTGGCTCTACGAACACCTGCAGAGCCAAAGTCAACCTCACCTGCCCGCGGTGCACCCTGCTGGAGATCCCAACGAGGCTCTGACCACCCCTGATCTCTTCAACTTATCCTTGAAGAAACCAGGGTTGGCAGTCGATCTTAATTCTGAGAGGTCGAATTTAGGTCGACTGTCTATAAAATTTGGTTTGAAACCAAAAAAAAGTCGCACTATTTTATATTTTTATATAGAAATGATTTTATGGTACATTTGAAAAATTTACATAAGATAGGTTAGTTTAAATATAAGTTAGGTTAAGGAAACTGTCTTTTATTATTCTTATCATCCTACCTCATCAATCTCACACCTTGTTTAACTATGCTGGAGTCGGCTGTCAGACTAATTAGGTACAGCGAAATACCACACATCTACAGGGAGAGATTGCCTAACTGAACTCCACATCCCAGTAACTGGGTAACTCCACTACCCTTTAGCAAGCCTAGTGTCGAATTTTCGGGTTTCTGGCTAACCCGTAACCACTGTTCAAAATTTACAAATGATAGCCATGGCTTAGAGCGAGTTTTTACCCATCGCGATCGGTTGCAAATTAAGGTCACGTTAAAATGCGTTTTCTCATATGGGCTAGCTCTTGTCCCCGATCACGCCTGATAGAAAGCGATGGATGAGGTCTATGATGGAGCGAGCGTGCTCAGAAGATGCCTTGAGGCACTGGTACTCCCACGCGTCGACGAAACACAGCAGGCTGCTTGACGCCGGACTCCGGTGGGAGGGTGGTCGCAGGCGCTATCACCGCAAGGGAAGGATTGGCCAGTCTTATAAGGGTCCAGGATGCGCCGAGCGCTTCGTTTAGTTGAGTCCCTGATGGAACAATTAGCGCTACACGAGGAGCGCTCATCCCTAAAACGACCATTTAATGTCGTTATGTTAAAATGGTCACCCATCCACCGACCTCGGCATGCGTTGCTTGACCTCGCAGATCGACCCATGCGGCTGGTGCTATTAAGCTCCTATCAAACCTTTCCGAGAATGTTCAAAAACGGAAGAGGTCAGTTCTCTCGCTCGTGAATTGTACATGTTCCTGTTTCTTGAGGAATCTATTATTTTTGAGCACACCTGGCTCTCTTACATTACTCTGCATTGTATACTATTTTTGAACAGAGATAAATTCATGTTCCAAAAAGGTCACTTTGTATTTTTCTTTAATATGCTAGTATAGTCAAAGACCTAAGAATTTCTACAACAAAAGGAGTTCTATACAAATTTAAATACGCAGCAATAGGGCAAAAAACTAAAAATACTGTTCAAATATTAAAAAGCTGGCAATACCGGTCTTTTACGAGGGGTCTGGCAACACTGACGACAGTACACTAAGGAAAGTTCCAGAGGGTTCTAAAAACAATGCGCAGGTCCAGGTCCAATACGTTGAGACGAGGTCTGTCTGACGGGGAAGTGGGAAGGGAACACTCCCCCTCTCAGTATAGTCTGCGACAAAATAATAACGTCACTAGGCCAAATTAAAAAGCCATTTTCACGTAGACGCTGGTCTAAATTGTTGAAATGCAATAGGATTTAGTAATTTTGTTGGTGTAAATGCTGAATTTTTAATTCGACATGACTACTTCAAAAGATAATCGCTGTTAAATCTTCCTTAGTGTAACACATTTTTGAAGTTGACTGTACACAAAGATGATGCATTCATTTGCACAGGTTAACCGCTAGATGGCTCTTTTAGTAACAGTCTACAAGGATTTAAAATGACAGTCACTGTTATAGTAGCGTCTCTGTCTTTCCAATGAAACATTTGTAAGTTAGAAAGAGTGCCGTATATTTTCCCGCCTGTTTAATTTTGGCACTGTGTTACAAAACCAAAAATATAAATACGATGTTGCCAATATATCTAGTGATAGACAATCATGTCATTGACTAAATTCTTAATTGTTACTTACTTAGGTAAATGATTTATACGAAAACATAACACTCCTTTTTTTGGGCAGTCGTGTGCCTAAAAATCAGTGTTGAATTTTTGTTTTAAAATCTCCTTTCATAAAATTTTTAATATTGGACATTCGAAGCAATCACCTTATGGTGAAAGCGCCAGGGTAGCCCGCGAAATTCAATTTTTCATAGGTTTTTTGCAATTTGCAGGTCAGTGTCCGGTTATATCTTGTTCAAAATTCGATTCGCGGCCGTAGCAAGTATGTATTTATAAAATTATAATCATTAAAATCATCAATACAACTCTTTTAGTTAGAATTGATGTCAAATGTAGTATTTCAATGAAATCAAAACACCGAAATTCAGAAAAGCGTCGGTCGTACTTTATGATATCTGTCGCAGCCAACTAGCTTAATCAGCCGTTTAGTTGGCTGCCTGCCTGTTTTAGTCAGTAAGTCTGACTCCCTCACGCTCTACCAGAGCGGAAGGAGTCATTTGATGATTTCCCATCCATAAACAAGATAAAGTTATGAGGGTTAAAAATAAAACTATAGTTTGACCTACTCGCTACTTTAATTCTAATTATCCTAATTCAAATTATAAACTCGTCTGGACCGTTATAGCTAATTATTTTATTATAAGAGTAAAAAACTTAACCTAGGCCGATGGTAAAAATAAATTATCCAACGAAACTTCGCAGACTGTGATATCAATGATATACCAGGTCAAAATAAATTATGTAGCGCAACTCCGAACACGTTATGGGTATCCGTATGAAATGATAACAAAACGAAAATAAAACATAATTTCAAATAACTAGGTACAACCTTACGGGCGGCGTTTGTTGACCCCGTAATCAATTTGAATCATCACCACCACGAAAGACATCCACTGTTGGGAGAAAGGCCTCCCCCAAGTTGGGGTTGTTTGCTATAATCCCCACGCTTGGCAGGCGGGTTGGCGATCGCAGTGTAGCTGTAGCAATGTACCTACAGAGAATGCTGCTGCCCATTCTTTGGTGAGTCCCTTAGTCGCCTCTTACGACACGCACGGGAAGTGATGGAATGATGCTATTTTTTTACGTCCGACACCATACGGATCAGTTTGAATAGTTAGTTGAAATCAAGAGTTAAATATCGATTATATCATCAGAAGATACCCATCCTATCTGAGGAGATTCTCTATCTATTTAATGTGACCCAATATAAACGCGATAAAACAAAAAGTCTAAACTCATTTCAAGTCAGCTGCTAGTAGTTGAAATCATTGAGTAAAGATTGTTTTTTGTTTATCACAAACTGAACTCATCCCATCTGTGAAGTTTGACCAATTAATTTATCTTTACCATGATCTTAACACTAAGACCTTACACACACATCTGCTGTACGGACAGCATCCTGAAGCAAAGGCTTGCAATGAAAACGGAAATCGAGAGCAACTCGATTTGTTTCCTTAAAGGTGACAAGAAATTCGCCACCCTGCTCAAGTTGCAAGGGAATATCCAAGGGGACTTCCACCTGAACTCCTCAAGCTGATTCGAGGAGATTGTAGGGCCAGGGGCTGCTGGTGACACCTCATTTGGGGCCTTTTGGCTCCCATGAAGGGTATCTACAAAGCTGACCGTTGATAAAGGCTGGACTAGGCTCCCGTTCAGTCGTAAGGTTTTAGACTGAACAGCGAAGGGTGGTAAAAGCTGGATAAGAGCCAGGGCACCCTGGATCTGATGAAAGACTTTGCAAGAGGCACAGCCATTAGGGAAATGATCGACAAAGTCCTCCTCAAGTTGGTCAGCGGAGTTTGTATTTCCAGAGCTAGTTGGTAAACTCTTGGCTTGAGCTAGGGCGTCGCTGATCTGATGAAAGTCTTTGCAAGAATCACAGCCATTTGGCGAATGATCGTAGAGGTCTTCCTCAAACTCTAGATCAGAGTACTTCGAGGCTGAGACGTAGGAGTTGGTATAACCAAGGCCAGTTGAATGCTGGTCTGGTTCCCCCTGGATCTGATGAAAGTTGTAGCCAGAACTACAGTCATTTGTATCCGGTGAATTCTGCTCCTCAAGCTGGTAGGAGGTGTTGGTAGAGCCACTGTCCTTTGGTGAATGCTGGACTGGAGTGGTGTCAGGCTGAAGATAGCGAGATGTTAGTTGAGTGCAAACACCATTAACTGCTGGAATGCTGCTGATGGATGAAGGACCTGGAAATTAACAGAGCGTTATGTTAATTGAATTGGAAGAACGTTAGAACTTATTTGTTTCATTTCATTTGGGTTTATAACTTTGTTTAGAAAGACGTTATTAGTATTTTTGATAAATAATTGGCTAGTTGACACTTTGAAGGCAAACTATCACAATTATGTCCAGCTTTTTTCTGATTAATGTTGATTAAAGTCAGCTCTTTGCGTAGCCCTTTTAGTAAAATAACAATGTTAGTAAAATCAAAAACCTTTGTTTCGAACAGACCATTTACAGGCACTTTTGAATTGTCTAGAGCTATGAGTCAAATGGATGAAGCATGTTCAGGGGGTGTACTCTCTAAGCCCGAAGTCCGTAGTTTCGGCCTTAGTGTCGAGCGTTTTCTACTCCGTATCACCTACGGACTTACGATTAGTCCCGAACAAAAACTAAGAACATGTGTCAAATCTTGTTGTCATTAATTCTTCAGGCTTAGAGAGTAAACCCTCTGCAGCAAAACCCACTCACTAACCCTATCTCTAGCGCGGCAGTTGCTGTTCTTTACAGAGAAGTGGAAGTAAAAAGTGACACCTACCTTCATCTCCATTGCCAGAACACGGCATGCCACCGGGCTTCCGATGCCGGAGCCCTGGTGGTGAAGGAGGATTGTGGATCCAATAATCCATCTCGAAACCCGTCAAGATCGGGAGACGCCGCTGGAACTCTGGACTCCTGAAAAAAACAACAAAAATGTTTAATAAAAGCTTTTATTAGCGAGACAATCGTAAGTGAAGTCACGGGAACGAGCTCGAAGAGTCTGCCTAAACCTGTTCCCTAATATGTCGGGGTTCGGCTTCCAGTCTAACTGGATACAGCCGAGTACCAGTATTCTACATGGAGCGTCTGCTATTCTTTTTCTATTGATAGGCACGCGTTTGACCATTATGTCACCTAATGGTAAGATGTGGTCGAAGATGGAGCACGCTTGCATAGCAGTATTCACTCTTAACTTAAAGACTCCCAGGTTGTAGCTATCAGGAAACACAGACTCTGGCAGGGAATTCCACTCCTAGCTGTACGCATAATGAATGTGTTCCCAAAACGTTTCGTGCATGTGGCTGGGATGTCCACCATGTTCCGGTAGCACGTCGTACGTTTTGTGGTCTGATGATGGAATGGGCCTGGCGGAATCAAATTATGTAATTCCGTCGCACATTTCACAAAATGCAACCGATAGAAAACCGACAGGCTAGCAACTCGTTCTATTTGACCTCGTGGAGAGGGGAGCCAGAGAGTGTTTGTCTACAATCAATAAAATTACCACGTCATTCTTTGTTCTAATTGGTCACCAGAGACACGGCCTTGACAGTTATAGCGAGGGTGAAAATTGATTAATGATAAACGAAAGATAGCGTAGGCCCGACATTCTCCAATAGGGTTCTTGTATTTACTCCATGGATATGACGTGCTTTCGAGCCGTTTCTGCCACGCCTCCACTGGGCCATAAAACCCTTGAATTTTGTATGCTTTATTGGTGAGCTCTGTTATGACTTAGTTAGATAAGTCATTGGACTCCGCCTCCACAAAGTTTCACCCTAAAAATTGTCTTAAATAACCATGACTTGAGCATAACTGGCGAGATATGGACGTACTGTGGGTACACAACCTTTCGGGGAATACAGGGATCATGCTAGGTTTTTAGGAAAAACTGTATCACTTACCTGTAGAGGCTTGGGAACCCGGTAGAACTGCAGAGGTGAAGGCCAAACCCGACCTCCGAGGCGGACGACGGGCGATGTACTGGGGGACAAAGGAAGTCTAGCCTAGAACAGCTAGCTGCACTGCGCAGGTCACAAAACACGATCAATACTCGGATGTAAGATATAGCTACCTAGATAACAACAACATTTTCAGAGGACGTAGTATGGGAAAATGGGTATACTATGTTCGATGCTTCGTTTCCAAACGTATGAACAAATTAATTGTTTTTGGAAAAACAACTTCAATTTCCACTCATTAAGTTCAATATGCACGTTTTGCTGCGGTTGGGAGTGTAATGCTCACTCAAAAGTCTGGCTGATGGTGGCGCATCTTAGATCATTTGGCACCCTGCAAAGTGGTTGAGTTGAATGGTGCTAGTGCAAGCATCATGTGCGTGAGCGAGCGCCGTCAGCTGGGACTGGTTCTCACAGCTACCACGGTTTATTCTAATTATTTGTTCTTTGAATTGTTGGTTTTTTACTCCAGACGCTTGATCGTGCAAGTTTTTCTACATCGTTCTCATTACATGTTTTTATAATTTCGACACGAATGATGTAACCATATCACTGTAAAAAAAAATATTTAAAAAGTGTCCGTGGAGTTTCTTGCACGTTCTTCGCCATGGAGATCTACGCTTAGGAACGTGCAAATAGTTTCATCTTTTTTGACTGACCGAACTTGACAATTCAAAAGTGGTTTTTTTTTAAGAAGGTAAATATTTTGAGTTTGAGAATGTGGTTTATCACATAATTTTCTATTCCATAGAAATCTTTAAAATAGCTCTCTACCTTTTAACTGGAGGAGAAATGTTCAATTCCTTTTGTCGGATTGCTAAATATTACTTATTTGCTAGATTTTGAGAATATCGCTTCTGATGTGACGATAGACAGGTCGCCACAGTTGTAATGCCAAGAAGCAGGGTGTCCAATAGTTTGGCTGCCAGTGTAGTTACAGGCATAGTACTCATTGAAGCTTAGACTCGCCTCTCAGGACCAGAAGCTCTTGACAAAGTGACATTTTACCATTGAAAACGATATCAAAAGTTCTTAAAAATGCCTGGACTTAACATTTAGGTAGCGCATGTCAATCGGCATTTTGGCAATCGAAATCACTGTTCGAATATTAATTTGTTTCGGCCGCTCAGATGGTTAAGAGCGTGTACGCCGTATGTCATTTCATACAAACTTTCAAGTCCTTATTCTTCAAAATGAATGAACCGATTTTAACGAAACTTGGTAAGCATACGCTAGAGATCCAGGTCTAAATAGTTATCAGAAAACATTTTTGAAAAACAGTTCAGGGGGAAGGATATAGTGATTTTTCACTTTCTATAGAAAACTTAAAATCGCTCTCTTTCTCCCTCTGAAATCTTTTTCAAAAATGTTTTCTGATAACTATTTAGACCTGGATATCTAGCGTTTGCTTTGCATACCAAGTTTCGTTAAAATCGGTTCATTCATTTTGAAGAATTATGATTTGAAAGTTTGTATGAAAAGCCGTACCGTGTAAACGCTCTTAAGACAAGTGAGATTCTGTCAGCGGTAGCGTGGTGAAGGCGATTATCAAAACGTCACAAATGTACCTAAAGGATTGAAAACAATGTCGACATTCGATACGGAATTTCAACAATCGCCATCTCTAATAGAAGGGCACTTGTCTACAAGTCTACGGACAGTAGTGCTTTGAGAGCTGCGCTCAGGTATTCAAAAGTAAAACGCTGGAATTATTACATTTTTTTATTTTTATAATTTTGTTCTGAGGCGTATTTGCCTGATACCGACTTTTGATTTTTATTAAGTACTAAAGAACTAAAGAGCTTAAGACTAGTATGTTAGGGTGATCTCCTCGTCTCCCCAGATAACAAGAGACCAGGAGTTCAGACATTACATCTTACATACTAATGACGCAGTGTACCTACAGAGAAGGGTGCGCCCCTGTACACTCTTCAATGTAGGTAGGTACGTGTCTCGTCAGAGCCTCGTTGGTATAGCAGGGTGCGCCGCGGGCAGGTGAGGTTGACTTTGGCTCTGCAGGTGTTTAGAGCCACTTACACCCCATCGGGGTTCGGTCAAGTGGGGTAGCATAGCGGATGGTATTCTTCGTCAATCAAGGACCTGAAAAATAAGAGCAGTTTATGATGAATTATTGAGTAGAAACACCATGTAACTGGTGAAGAACTGCCGAAGTATAAAAAAGTTACTTTATGTCTATTTTGACAAAGTAGATTATTTAGCCAACTAAAAAGATTTTAATTTAGGAATGAATTTCCTAAATTAAAATCTTTTTAGTTGGCTTTACAATAAAAGACTCCACAGGCTTCTGGTACTGAAGCAACAGAGCTGTTGTTTTAGTCATTTGATAACCTATTCACCTCAGAAAAGAGTCTATTTAAGCTTTTTCCCTAGAATTGCTACGTACATGCGATGTCTCTAGTTTTGGAGATGTCCAAGGGTGAAGGTAGGTAATTAAAGAGTTTGGAAGTTCTCACAAATATTAAAAGCTAGAAACAGCGAGACCGCATGAGGTGCCGCTGTATACCACGAACGAGATTGTGCCGTGACGACTTTGATGACTCCCATGGCAATTGGCAAGAAGTGGCGCAGAACTGTAAGCGATAGAAAGAAACGAGGCAGGCCTTTGGCCAGGAGTGGGACCATACAGGCTAGCTATAAGCCAAAAGAGACCTACCTATGTGGTATAGTAAAGCAGCCGAGCCCGGAACCCCGGCTCGTAGAACCATGCTGGCTGCGTGCTGGAATATCCACCGCATTCAAGACACTGCTCGGCCCTGAAAATTTTAAGAACCATCGTTAAAAAAATCCATCCATACTATACTCGTATACTACAAATGTCCGATTAACTGTCTGACTGCCTGTTTGTAACCTCATCACGTTGTAACATTACCATCAGTTCAGCAGAAAGACGTAGCCGGACATAGGCCTCCCTTAATTGACGGCACATTGACTCAACGAAATCTGCGGATTCCCGCGCCCTTCACCAAGCCATCAGTCGACCTTGTGGGGGGTGTTACAACTAAACGGCTTGACAACATCGGATAAAACTTGATACAAGAGAAGACCATGTCTTGGATTAAGGTATAAGTTTTTTACAGGGGTCGGTTCAAGGGGATCAATTTCCGAGCTTCACGCGGGTGATGCCGCTGGTAGAAGACAAGACATAATGCTTTAAGTCAAAAGAAAGGCCTACCTTGGCTGTGTGGCAGCCGAGCCCGGTGTCCCGGTGACCGCTCGAAAAACCAACTCGCCGTGCAGACTGCGAGCTGGGACATCAGCCGCATTCAGATACCGCTAGTCCAACGGGCACCTGGAAAATATAAGAATGATAGTTATGAAAGGGGTTCTAATGTTGTAATCTATGTTAAACCCTTTATGCGTCGACTCTCTGTTTACCTGAATACCAATACCGCAATCACGTGATTACGTCACGAAATAACTAAAACTATTTTACGAATCTTCATAATTAACAGAACTGCTATAGCAGTGAGCCCTTTATAAATTAGCAGGGGTGAAGTCTAATGCTAAACTTTTCAAATCGTCTTCACTCTCCTCCTCGCCGTTGAAATAGTTTCACTCTACGAATAGATCTGCCGCCATTCTTGTGTCCATCCAACAATGGGGAAACAAGATGGCCTCCCACTGCAGCACTGCCACGCGTTACTACCTCCTCCCCTCCACCGATCGAACCCCCTCGGACATCCGAGCCTTTACCCAAAAAATGATTCTGTATCACTCAAATCTTATCAGGATTATATAAACTAAGAAAGTTTTCTTACAATCTACATAAAACCACGTCATATTTAAAAACCTTCAAGAAAAACTACCACAAATTATGCACTTCGAAACTATGTCCGTTCGAGTCACGTCATTTGAAGAGCCTGTTAAAATAAACAATGGTAACCTGTTACAAATAGAAGGAAAACTAAGACACTTACCTTTATTTCACACGCGAAAATGCAGGACTGCAGGGGCCCGGAGCCCCGGCGGCAGCAGGCAGCAGCAACTCGTCATGCACGGGACTCGCTGGCCGGCGTACTGCGGCATTGCAGTAATGAAATCTAGTCTAGAACAGCTAGCTGCACTGCGCAGGTCACAAAATGCCGATCAATATTTCGATGTGATATAAAATTGTGTAGATATTAAATACTAGCGATCTTCGCGCGGAAGGTATTTATACACACAAACATTCCTTGTTTATCGTTCTTTATACATACGAACATTTAAGAGCGTTTACGCGGTACGGCTTTTCATACAAACTTTCGAATCGTTATTTTTCGAAATTAATGAACCGATTTTAATAAAACTTGGTATGCGTACGCTAGATATCTAGGTCTTAATAGTTATCAGAAAGAAAATAGAAAAAGAGTTCAGGGGGAAGGATATAATGATTTTTCACTTTCTATAGAAAACTTAAAATCGCTCTCTCTCAAAAATCTCCAAAAATTTTTTCTGATAACTATTTAGACCTGGATATCTAGCGTATGCATACCAAGTTTAATTAAAATCAGTTCATTCATTTCGAAAAATAAGGATTTGAAAGTTTGTATGGAAAGCCGTCTCACATACCACAGTGTCTCAAGACGAAAGTCTATGACCAGTGCGTGTTGCCAGTGGACTTATGGACCTATGACCTATGGACTTGAAACGTGGTCGCTCACAATGGACCTCATCAGAAGGCTTAAAGTCACCCAAAGGGCAATGGAGAGGGCAATGCTCGGAGTTTCCTTGCGTGATCGAATCAGGAATGACGATATCCGCAAGAGAACCAAGGTTACCGACATAGACCGAAGGATCGCCAAATTGAAGTGGCAGTGGGCAGGGCACATTACTCGCAGAAAGGTCGATGGGGCCGAAAAGTTTTGGAGTGGCGACCGCGTACCGGAAGACGCAGCGTTGGAAGGCCTCCCACAAGGTGGACCGATGACCTGGTGAGGGTCGCTGGTAACCGATGGATGCGAGACGCACAGGACCGGTTGTTTTTTCGTTGAGTGGCTTGTAAAATCCTAAGATTGTCTATTGTTGCACAATCGTACTTCAATAGTGAAATTGACACTAAGATTCAATTGAGTGTCCATTGATATAAATGTCAAACAAACGTCAAATAAGAGTAGAATACCGGTATAGTCCACAATCGATTTACAATTGTAATACGATTGAAGAGCAGACTAGCAAATATTCCGATAGCAGTTCAATGGAATGTCACTGGAAAACCATTGGTCTTAAATTAGTAGCGGAATACCAAATTTAGTTAAAACTGCTACTAAGATCCAATTGATATTCAATTGAGCCATTCTTAAATTAGCAGACTTGGGGCCCAGCAGTGGACGTCTTTCGGCTGATATAATGATGATGATGATGATGAAGATGATAAAAAGCCGTAAAGCGTAAACGCTCTTAATCCGGCGCATCTTGGCAACTGCAGAAGTAAGCAGCAAAATAATAAAAGCCGCACGCACAGTCGATGTTCTCAGTTAAGCAGTACTTAGTGACTTCGACACGTGGATGACCTTTACATACCGAGATACCTCCGTGACTCTGGAAGCGTTGGTCCCAGCTGTCATTTGTAGATCTTTGGCAGTCGTTACGGATAGCCGGAAGCCAGAAGATCTGACACCAGTCTTGACAAAAGGGTTTATTTGCGCCAAGCGTGACACATGTCAAAAAATAAATAAACAAAATTATGTACTTAAGTTAGGCAAGTTTGTAGGATATGCGCCCCATCCGCGCAAAACAGCCATCTCTCAGCTTAATGCTGGGACTCGTTACGAGACAGAGCCACAGGGCTGGTTTTCAGCGACAGCCGGCGTTGACAGAATGACGTCGTTTAGAGCAGCATAAAAAGTAATTCAAACGAAGTAAATAAATAAATAGAAAATATACAACGTTTAACAGAATAAACGCAATACGTGTTAAGGGGTCATTGTACTCATTATAATGAACAACTTTTACTATGTATATAACTTATACTATACTATTGGACAAATATCATGAAAAAATATCAGCTGTTGCAGTCAATTTTTTTTCGCGATTTCAGTGTTGGTCCCATTGTGAAAGTTGTTCACAATGATGAGTACAATGACCCGTTAAGAGGTATTGCGTTTATTCTGTTACACGTTGTATTTATTTATTTTATACTTTATTGTACACCTCATTACAAGAACAGGACAAACATTTATAAAAACAAGTGTACAATGGGCGGTTTTATCGCACAAGGCAATTTACAGACAACCTTTGCATGGACTGAAACGAAAGGAGATAGATTTTTGGTTGTCAGTGTACAAAAGTTCTAAATATTACTAAATATACATAATAACATAAAATACATTAATACAATAACAATGCAAGTTGTAAATGTATGAGTGGAAATAAGTATAATAAATAATCATCAAGTTGATGTATAATAAATAATCTTGTTAACCAGTGCCTCAGTTGTGCAGTTCAGATAGGTAGTCAGTCCATATAAAATTCTGCATCTAGTCAGATTGGAAGCAGACTCCAACATAGTTGAGAATAGCCAGGACATGATGAGGAAATAAAACAAAATTTACAAATGATGTTATTTTATATTTCTATTGTTGCTTTTTAACCGACTTCTAAAAAAGGAGGAGGTTCCCAATTCGGATGTTTGTATTATTTTTTTTTATGTTTGTTCGGGCATAACTCCGTCGCTTGCCAACTGATTTGAAAAATTCTTTTTTTGTTGGAAAGGGTAAACTTCCCAAATGGTCCCATTGAATTTTATCAAAATCGGATAAGTAGTTTGGTTATTAAATCCAAATAGCTGGAAAAAAATATGTGGAAAAATCATCCATGTATACGAAATTGCGTATTTTTGCTTTCCTGTGACTTTCCAGTGATTTTGTTAGGTGTGGGGTACCACTAAAAAGAGAAAAATATAAAACTTTTTCACAAAAAAAGGAAACCGACTTCCAAAAAAAACACTACAAAGTTCAAAATAACTTTAATTTCGGAAGTCAGTGTCAAATAACGAAAAAGCAACCAAAAACACCGACTTCCGAAATTAAAGTTATTTTGAACTTTGTAGTGTTTTTTGGAAGTCGGTTTCCTTTTTTTGTGAAAAAGTTTTTTTACTTACTCAAATTCTAAATGTTAGTATAATGAATGTGTCATGGTCTGAAGAACTTCCAGTATTTAAATATATAACCATTTATAGAAGAGGGGAAGAGAGTTTGACTCCATCACAAAATCAGAGTAAAAAAGCCAGTAATGTGGCCTAACACAGGTGGTCACATCACTAACATTCTTATAAATCGTCCTCTCCTATCTTTATGTGAGGAGTAGTGTACACTACAATAGTAAGATTTCATTGAAATATCACTATTCTCACTGTGTGTGTAACTGCATTATACAGGGTGAAATTTAATTCATGGGCATCCTTTTAAGGGGTCATTGTACTCATCATTATGAACAACTTTTACTATGTGATCAACCTCGAAATCGCGAAAAAAAAATTAGCTGTTCAGTACATTTTTTCGAGTTACGCGTGCAGAAATGTATGGAGCAGTCGATTTTTTTTTCAATGACCTCTTAAAAGGATGCCCTTGAATTCAATTTCATCCTGTATTTACCGAAATATCACGCAGTTACAGGGTCCTAAGCGCAGGAGACCTTAGGCGTCAATTTTAAAAATTTTAGAGAAAATCAAATTAGTTAGATCAACATTTTTATGCGATCCTGAAGATTGCGGATGGAAGTATCACCTCATCTTGCATGACAGGTTGGGGTCAGCGCACTGAAGCACCGCATAAAGGGATTCTAGTCTAGAACGGCTAACTGCACTGCGCAGGTCACAAAATGCCGGTCGATAATTCCATGTGTGATATACGATGCACTAAGATAGGTATGTTAAATAGATTGTGTCGTGTCATTAAAACGATACAGAAGGACTGATCCTTCCAGAATGGCTGCGGATGCGTGGCAGTGTTAGTCTGTGACTACATTATATTTATTTACTTTGCCAATGGCAATGATAGGCTCGTCTAGTCGAAGTTCCAAAGTCTTGATCATCGACGCCTCGCATCGGTTACATTTTGGGCAGTCGGCAAAGGAACTCCATAGTTTAATTCCGTCATCGGATTACAAGACGTACTGCGTTGCGTTACCGGTACATGGTTGTCATCCCACCCACACACTTAAAACGTTTTGGGAACACATTCATTGTGCGTTCAGTTAAGCAGTGGAATTCTCTGCCAGAGTCTGAGTTTCCTGATAGCTACAACCTGGGAGTTATTAAGTCAAGAGTCAAAGAGATTTTGTAACTTTCATGGGCATGTTCTCTAGATTGGCTTAGAATTCGTGATACCAGATTTTTTTTGGGGCAAGCCCGCCTCACATTCCCAAACCACTGCAACTCTTCAAAGCCAGAATCAACAGTGGCGACCACCAGAAAATCGCCGAGTCAATGAAACTCGACGAGTCCCGGAGAAACGATTCAATTGTCTATAGGATCTCGCAACGAAATTAATCAGAAAATAACAGCGGAGGCGTCATCATCATCATCATCATCATATCAGCCGATAGACGTCCACTGTTGGACATAGGCCTCCCCCAAGGTTTACAATAATCGCCACGCTTGGCAGGCGGGCTGGGTATCGCAGTGCAGCTGTAGCAATGTACCTACAGAGAATGCTGCTGCCCATTCTCTGGTGAGTCCCTTAGTCGCTTCTTATGATACCCACGGGAAGTGATGGGATGGTGCTATTCTTTTACGTCCGACACCATACGGTACAGCGGAGCGGAGGAGTAGGAAAAAAAAATGTCCACTTTCCTCCTTATCAAGCAGGAGACAGAACAGAGCTAGGCCAAGTAGGCACCAAGGGACATATACTCTGTTTTTATATATGAATAATTAAGAATATTAAGAAGGGCAAGCGAAATAAGTCATCGCGCCTAGCCAACAATGGCGACCTCCTGACAACCGCTATCTATTCTACCAGATCAGGCAAACCGGATTGCTCACCGATAACCACTTCACAGTTCAGGCCATTTCAGAGCTCGAAATGAACCTGTAATACCAACCTTGTGTAGCACCACAGGGCTACGGCCTGTGTGATAAAATAACTATTAATAAAACTCGAATTTAGGTTTAAACTGATAGTATATTGGAGCCAGAAGCTAGACATTGCATCCGTCAATATAACACAAACACGTTCTAGAACATTATTTCCTAATTTAAAATATAAACTTATTCTTCTACTGGACGCTTCCAAAGTAGCAATGACTAATTTGGCTGCCAGAGGTTGCAGCCAAGGAGTTAACAATAGTTATATTCAAAAGAGCTAGAGTCTGTCAAGCGAGTCGTGTCCACGATCATTTATGTAGCTGATTTTTTATAATGGAAATCTGTCAAACGGATTGTCTCAAGTTCTGTTCTAACCTTTTTGTTGAATGTTTTGATTTTATAATGCCAAAACCTATGAAATAGTGTCAGGAGCATGTTCTTTTTTCGATATGACCACTAGCAAGTTAACACGCAGGAGCTATCAACTGCTTAACCGGACTATCCTGTGGTGGCATCAAATGAATTTAAGGCCCCCAGCCAAGGCAACAAAGCTAGCTACAAGCTAAAACTGCAGACCGCTCGCTAAGGGCATCCCTGTGGGATACGACCTCGGCTAAGCGGCGTCAGTTCGGGACAGCTGGCAAGGGACAACAGGCTGGGTCGTTTCATTAATTAGGGGTTATTAAAGCTAAAGGCTCAGCGACGCGGGCTGGCTCGTTAGGCAAAAGTCGGGGAGGGTTTTGAATGAGTCGTCGCAACGGACCTTGGCGGCGAGGTCGGTATACGGAACGCGATCTGTATTTCTTTTTTCTAAGGGTGCTGGTTTCCCAACAGCTTTCCTGAATCTTTGTGATCTCGTCATCGGACTCGACGAGTGCATGCCGAGGACGGCGAATTTTACTTATATGAGAGGGAGTGTATTGGGAGGCCTCTGAAATCAAGGGATTGCTGTGTTTTTCAGCTGATTCAATGAAACGCTTTGTAAGGCGTTTCATGAACTGTTTTACTGTCTGGATTTTAAGGTCGACATGAAGTCGTTCATTCCTAATAAACCACGGGGCGCCCATGGCCTTTCGGAGAAACTGGTTTTGGACTACCTGCATCCTGTGGATTTGTTTTGACTTTATGTGTGCAAATGTGGCACACGCATAAGTCATTATCAAGAGCATGTTGTTGACAATGATTAATAAATATAATCATGTAAAGATTGAATCTTATGTGATAATGGAAAAACCACGAATTTTGTATGAAATCGTTTCAACATCAGGTAGGTTACCAAAACATTTTGATACTTTTAGCTCAATTATACAATTTTATGTATTTTCTGTGATGTGATCACGATTTTGGATTTACAGCTTGGCAAAAAAGAGTATGATGTGGTGACAAGTGGAACTAAATATTTTACTAAATGGACACTACTTGGCCACTTGGCCGACAAGTGTTAGATTTTGAGTAACGTTTATTGTTCCACATTTATTTTTAACGATTTGATTAAATTCTCTTACTGATTTCCCATATTATGGTGCGTTAAGTGAGATAGTGGCGCCCTCATTTTTCCAAACTCTTTTTTGCCAAGCTGTGGATTCAGACGTCGTAGTGACGTGACGTTGAATCTTATTGGGGCACATAATAGTGATACCCAGAGATTGTTGTTTGAACTGAAATTACTGTTTTTCTACATTTAAAAAAAAACATACTTTTTTTTCAGATTGATGAAGTACTTAATAAAAAGCACGATTGATAATTAGGTTAAGCAACTCATAGCCATAGAAGACAAATCTGAAACAAACTATCTGACGATAATCGCTCGCAGAAATGGCAGATTATCATGATGACATGAGTAGAAATAATTTTATGAAATAAATAGGTGGGTACTTAAAATTGCAACTATAACTGTATACACACTTAAATAAAAGACTCAACTAAAAATAATCTAAAACATGGCGTCGAAAAATTCCTCTGCATCGCAAGCCACTGGTACTTAAATAGAAATACATTTTTTTAATTTATCCCAAATATTTTTTATCTACAAAACCCAAGTATCAACCAAGTTTTCAGCGTACTATATCAGTGTCGGCACTTGTAAGATTTTTTGATTTGCCGTTTTTTTATGGGACACGACTCGCTTGACAGACTCTATAATAGTTGATTACACATCTAAAAAAGAGTACCTAATGTAGGTACTGTTACATATATTTTGATACTTGTAACTACTCACAAAATCTACACATATAGCAATTGAGAAATTAAAGACTAAATAAATGTTCTAATACTAAAATATTTTCATATTTCCATAGATGGGTAGGCCTTTAGTGTGGGACGCAACCTGTGTCGATACTCTTGCGCCATCCCATCTTCAAGGTTCATCGTGCTGTGCTGGCGCTGCCGCTGCGGCTGCGGAAAACCTCAAGTGGCATAAATATAGTAACCTTATTGGTAACTATATTTTCGAGCCGTTTGGGCGTGAAGCCCTTGTGCTCACAGCCTTATCAAAGAAATTTCGAAACGGCTGGTTGGCACTTCCCGTGACCCAAGAGCTGGTTTTTACTTTGGGCAGAGACTAAGCATTGCCATTCAACGTGGCAATGCCGCCAGTCTCTTGGGCACATTACCAGCTGACAGCGTTGAGGACGAATTTTTTTATACTAGATATTAATTTGTTGTAAGTTTCGTGTATTTTTTTAATTTAAGTTATTACTATTACAAATATTAAATTAAGGGTGCCCTAGTCAGTCGTAGTTTCATACAAACGTAGTCTAGCGATTACTCTACTGATTGACGGAGCACGTTCAGAAAAATAGTCACATTGTTTTTATTTCGGCGTTATCTGGGCCTGTATGGAAACAAAACAGAAAAAAAATATTGATATGCAAGTTATTTGTGTCGAAACTTTCAAATTTTAACACAACTTTGGGCGTAAATAAATAACTTATGTAATACGAAAACGGCAAAAAATTAACCATACAGGCATAGATTATTTCCTAAATTAAATATAATAAAATATTTTAAAACAGATACATTCAGTACTTTTTTCATAATATCCTGACTACCAAAATGTCTTTCAATAAATTTTACGAGCTCATTTTCGTTATAAATCATCATATATGATATGAAACTGTTTTCTGTGCGCACTAGCTTCATACGATTATTTCTTCCTTTAAATGATTTTTGATGAGATATCATGCATTTAACCGCGCCCGTCAATGAGTTCAGCCGTTCGACTAGGGCACACTTAATGTTACTGACTACAAAATTCAAACATATTAATATGATACATTACCTTTTGTTTATACTCGTAAACAAAATATAGGTACTTAATACTAAGTGAGGCATAGAAATACATTAGAAAAGGCAGTGAAGCAGATATAATACCCAGTAGATGATACACAACAGATAATTTTACGACCTAAAACTAGTCAAAAACAAAAGAAATCACAGATAGTCTAAGCACAGCCTTTAATTTGAGAAAACGTTAACTTAAACCGAAGAGCGGTCGTCAAAAATACATATTTAAATATTAATCAGATTTAATTTTATATATATAGGGTCCAATTAAAATAGGTGGACAAATTTTACCACAGCGCTCAGTAGGTCTAACCAAAGATATCCAAGCAAAAAAAAACATTGATTAAAATGATTTTTTTCATGGATGTGTTTATTCTAGAGTGCCAGGTATTTATACCTGGCACTCTAGAATAAACACATCCATCCAATAGGGGTAGGTATGCGGTGAGGTGGTCACGTGCGCCTGCACATTTGTAGTATCAAGGGATGTGTTTATGCATTGGGTAACCAACATTTATAAGTGTATTTTTGTTCGCTGATTATTTTGATTGTAGGTATCTAATGCGATTTTCTTATATTTTTTTTACCATTGTCCTTATTTCGATGGTCTTAATGATTCCTAAAAGTTTGTCCACCTATTTTAATGGGACCTTATATATTGCAGGGCACTAGTAAACAGGGTTATTTGTAAAACACCAAAAACCTTTCAGTGGGTAGTACTGATTATAAACAACTTTTGTTAAGAGACCAACCCTTAATGTTTTTTGATATTTCAGAGTTGGTCCCATAGTAAAAATTGTTTATAATCATGTGTACTTTCACCCACTGAAGGGTTGTTGGTGTTTTACAAATAACCCTGCATAACATAATATTGATTATGACGCAATCGCTGAACCAGAAAAATTGGCAACTCGCCATAGACTCTGGTTTTCGGAAACTGTGCTTCGTCAAAAAATTCGTATTCCTTGAAATCTACCACCATGACACCCTGCCCTTCGATATCATAATTAGATAATATAGGTAATGAACACAATTAGCATACATGTTATAGTTATTCAATATTATTGTAGCTGAACAGTTGTCTATCCGACATTGAAGATTTGACATTGGCGAATCAGTTGACATAATTACCTCATTATATACTTCAAGGATCTCAAGTCAAAAGTGTCGCTCGCGGTTACAGAATGTGCGTTAAACAATAAAATAAATATCATTGATTTTATTTATTACTATTCCAGAAATCACAATGATTTTTTGTAACGATACACAATAATAACGTCTGAGGCGACCATTTTCTGATGTATTAGCAATATACATGTTAACCAAACACAACTCTTGAATTGTGTTCCGTACAAACAGTTTTGTTTTTTAGGTAAACATTTTTACCAGCGAGAGCGACGTGTCTACTCAACTTATTTAGCTTGTCCGGAATACACATAATACCATGTAGACTTGACATACATGAAATTTGAAACGAATAAAAGCTTGAAGAGATTGTTAACATGTTATAATTTACAAAATATGTTGAGAAGTAGTAGATAATGCACCGAGGGGATAAAGCGGTGTCTTATGTCACAGGCGTCATAATGAATCCCGAACGATATGAAGGATTCGGGAGATAAGACTTTAAATCACGAGCGAAACCAAGGAGTTAATACAAGAATCCTGAATGCAGCGAGAGATTCAAGCTACCCCAAGGCAAAGACACCTTTATCACCACGCTACGGCAACTTAGAACAAAATTAAAATTCCATTTTTTTATTGAAAACAGCGCCATCTAGATTTTAGTTAAGGGAAACAAATTGTGGTGTTGCTACGGTTAATAACATTTTTTTTTTCTGGGAGTTACTTTATAACATTAATCAAGAAAAATAATATAATTTCATGATCTTCTTATATAAAAATAATATAATATATAAATTAGTACATAATTAGGTTTTTATTATGAGCTTTAATAGTGAAGAAGTTATATTTTGGTATTTAAACGTGCAAAAGTTTGTTTTTGAATGGCCACACTTGAATTGCAAATGGCTGCGTGAGAGTGTAACTACTCGTGCGCATTTATTTTCCTTTTACAATAGAGTTTTTGTTGTTTCGCTAGTGCATCTGCAGGTTGAGTTGAGCTTTCGTTTCTCCATGTTGTTGAGCCACGTTACAATTCGTTTGAACGTTCGTGTTGTGTTGTGTTGTGTGTGTTGTTGTTGTAAATAACTGGTGCAAAGATATCAATAATGTTCTCACTGGCAAAATAACCTTTTGGGATATTAACGATTCAATGAAAGAAAAGGCTTATCGGCACTACCCTAATCATAAGGGACGAAAAAGGCGAACAAAAAATTTTATTGTAAATGTGTGATGTTTTTCTAAATAAAATGGTTTTATTCTATTATGTGTTTTTTTTTCCTTTATGTAGTACGTATGTTTGTAGTATATAGCGGATACACTCATCTCTCTACCTTATATCATAAAGGATCAGACAGCAGCTATATACCTACCAACCTATACATTTATTTATATAAATTAGTTCCCTTAACTAAAAACTAGATGGCGCTGAGTTCGACCACTTCCTAATATTAAAAAAAATAAGGTAGAGTTGCCTGTCTACAGCCAGTATACTATTGTAGTCTTTGTTTATCACTGAAGAACATACTCTACTTCTCACACCTACTGAAAGAAAATTGTGCTCAAGCCATAAAGAGGGGGCTGGGGCTCGAGCGGCGTGCGTCAGCCTCCGCTGCTAGGAGCAGGTTGCGATTTTCAGTTAAATAATATTGAACTGAAAATCATTATAACCGCAATAATCGCGGGCAATAATGTGCACACCATCTGCACCTCGCTCGCGGTCAATAATGACGTACTTTAGGTTTGCTTTGCATGACATATAATTTGACGTTCAGGTGGTGTGAAAAGTACATAACTACCCACCGTTGAAAAAACTTGAGTTAAATAAATGCAGTACCCTATAAAACCTATTTACACCTAATAAATAGCACGACACATTCACATGCTTCCACAATTTAGAATAAATTAAACACTACATAATGCTTAGAACTAGCGAATATCCATTGAGAAAATGATATGATTTTTATTGCACAGAGCAGTGTTTGAACGTTATTGTCAAATATTATTGACTACCTACACACATACATATCTAAAGACTTAAAGTTAATATCGTATAACAAATCTTCCTTAAATATCAAATACCTACTTACACACATCGCTTGCAATTATTATTGAAAATGCGGAATCATTATTCGTGTCAAGAAAAATTTACAGGAATGATCGGGATTTTACTAAGAGTCAGGACACACCAAGACATTCTAATAAACAGAAATATAATAACATGACAGTCTCAAAACATTTGAAATTCAAGAAAGTAATACATCATGGAGAACGACTGTAAAGCCAGGCCAGTTATCTGAATTAGGGATGTTACAAGCTATTTTGACAGCTTTTCCCATAGCACCGGGAATGACAAGTGAAAAATGGCGATTTATTACTCCTATCATTGGTAACATCCCTGATATAAATCCATAAATAATTATCGGTTATTCCACGAAATATGTTGGGGTGATTGACTTTACATAAGACTTGCATACCCAACAAATGGTGGACTCAGTCATCATTATCAAGGTCCATGAGTTCCGCTGCCAGGCGCCCTTTAGAGCGACAGCACGCCGTCAAGCAGAGTATCCTCAGCGCGATCCTGAACTGCGGGCTGAACGTCAGCAGTATAACAATCTTCCAAAATGAATTCATGATGCCCAACCATACCACTCCGAAATGCAACATGGGTACCTTTATTTCCGTGTCAGTGCTATATTCGTACAGTTTAACGACGACGTAAGGGGTCCAGCTCAGCCAGAACGTGCAAACCATGACGAAGCTCATCCAGTGGCTGGGGTTGGACAGGTTCTCGGCGAGCGCCGTGGCGTACTCCTTGTCGTGGATGGGCACGCCACTATTGAGGCGGCGCTTCATGGAGAAGATGTAGTAATAATTGTACACGATGGAGATGACGCTGGGGCCCAGCACTAGGATGCCCAGCGTGGTCGTGTACGCGTACGTCGTGCCCCAGTCCAGCATGCAGATGAACGACTTCTTGTCGAAGTTGGCTTCTTCTTTGTAACCTAGTAAAGGCGGACAGCAGAGCATAGCCGCGGATATCCACGTGAAAACCATCCAGCATTGGCTTCTAGTGCGTGTTTGTACCTGGTCCACGAGAATTGTTATTAATAATTAGCCTAAAACAGTTGCGGCCTACACTAATCTGACTTTTCTGAGATTTTATTGGAATAGGGACAAAATCATTTAAAATACTAGGAATATTCATCATTATCATCATCATATCAGCCGAGACGTCCACTGTTAGACATATATGCCTCCCCCAAATGGCGGGGTTTGCCATAACCGCCACGCTTGTCAGGCGGGCAGGGTATCGCAGTGTAGCTGTAGCAATGTACCCACAGAGAATGCTGCTGCCCATTCTCTGGTGAGTCCCTTAGTCGCCTCTTACGACACTCACGGGAAGTGATAGGAATATTAATATTAGAAAATAATTTTTCATGCCAAGGAAAAAGTGGGTTTATCAATTGCTATATCTATATCAAAGGAATCAGAGTGATCAATTACTAATGCGAATGCATTAAAGATGCAAGCTAGCTAGCTAATAAAAAATATTGAAAAGGATAACTACCGTTGCACTAACTGCCTCATATCGGAGAGGCTTCCGAACTGCGAGATAACGGTCAACGGATATCCACATGAAGGTGTAGACGGAGACAGACCAGAGCGTGACCTCGATGTAGCCGGCAAGGCGACACATAAGATCGCCAAACATCCAGCGGCCCGTGATGGCGGGGTACACGGAGAGCGGTACCACCAGTATGCCGATCAGCAGGTCAGCCACCGCTAGCGACAGCAGGTAGTAATTGATCACTTCGTGCGACAGACCTGCGTTCAAAACAGAATCAATCTACATATGAACCTAAATCGCTAAAGTAAATCAACGAGGCAGTTTTTCCCCTGAACCTAATTTTCTCCCTGAAGATAAAGTTCTTCTCTCTCTAATAACTACATGTAATTATGAAACATTTTATTTTGTCTTGTCACGTCACTATGACACTTTAGGTGTAAATAGTACGTATAAACCGTATATAAACCGTTTGAAAGAAACCTACCAATTCATGAGATTATCCACTTCAGCACGGATCAAATTTTCCTTGGGATATATAGACTAAAAGCGCTTACGAATCGGCAATCTATTCTAGTGTTTTGTACACGGACTAACGACAGTTTACATAATACGTACTTATACAATCTTTTGATTCATCATCATATCAGCCGAAAGACGTCCACTGCTGGACATAGGCCTCCCCCAAGCGTCGCCACAACAACCGGTCCTGTGCGTCTCGCATCAATCGGCTACCCGCGACCCTCAGCACGTAATCGGTCCATCTTGTGGGAGGCCTTCCAACGCTGCGTCTTCCGATACGGGGTCGCAGCTCCAGAACTTTTCGGCCCCATCGACCATCTGTTCTGCGAGCAATGTGCCCTGCCCACTGCCACTTCAGTTTGGCGATCCTTCGGGCTATGTCGGTGACCTTGGTTCTCTTGCGGATATTATCATTCCTGATTCGATAACGCAAGGAATCTCCGAGCATTGCCCTCTCCATTGCCCTTTGGGTGACTTTAAGCCTTCTGATGAGGCCCATTGTGAGCGACCACGTTTCAGTTCCATAAGCCTTACCTACCTTCCTACCTAACCTTTTGTTTGTATACTTGAAAATAGAATGTGTTGTTGTTGTCATCACAACAACTTAATTGGAACAGCGGTTAATGCTAATTAGGTAGGTGTTTTAATTACATAGTAGTATTCAATTACATCATCATTATGATTATGTTTTGATTCCTTAGCAATATCGGCACGTTTGGCGCTGTGGTTTAGCGATTGACTGCTGCGCTAAAATAAATATTTTTATGGCCTACAGATTGTTTTTCCGGGTCTGCGTGTTTGTGAGTGTATATGTTTGTAAACGCACCCACGATGCAGGAGAAATTCCTAGTGTGGGGCAACGTTTTTAAAAAAAGAAAGATTAACATACGTACATCTTCCTTTGAAGTTGAGGAAGGAAGCTATGATGAGTATGTTGGAGACGACGATGACTATGCCTATGACGGTGATGATGGCGGCTTGAGTAAGCGTCTGGAAGGAGGCGAGCGGGCCCTCTGCCACACTGGCGTCGCCGCCCGCCGGCGCGCCCCCGCGCGCACTCATCATCTTAGAAGGCATGGCTGGACACAACACAACTTGCTCACATGATTTACGTTTAATAGTGGTTCCACACGTACGATGATGTTCGTTGAGCAAGATTGAATAATCAAATATAAATTAAGCCTCGTGAACCTTGCTCTTTAAACATTTTGGTTCGATTTCGAGCAACAAATCAAGTTATCATCATAGTCTGTCAAGCATGTATGTACATGTCGCAGCCAATTAGCTTAATTAGCCGTTTAATTGGTGGCCTAGCCTTTTCATTTAAATGCGACCTAAGTGACATCTTTTGTTCAATATCGTTTTATAACTTGTTCATGTCACATAGGTTTCTGATTAAATAGCGCAGGTCAATTAAAAAGTTAGGCTTTTAATGAAACGGCTGATTAAGTTAGCTTGTGTTGTGCTAGTTGTGGCTGCGACATAAATATGGACTTAGAATTCAATTACATTGTTCACTTGCTTCATCATTGCTTCTGTCTAGCTACTGAGAACTTCAAGTTGATGACTTTGGTAAGCGTGTCGCAACAAATAGTAGTTGTTAATATTGTAGTTAATTGAAGTTGTCAGCAGTATCGTCACATCGCTAATTTCTTTTCACTCATTATTTGTTTGCATCAACTGTTCTAGTAATATTCGTGTATTAGTTGATTTGTTTTGGTATATATTATAGTATTGTATTGTATGTATAGTTTATTATATATTTATCTTTGCATTAATTAAATATTAATCGTGTTTCGGTTTTCCCACATAGCACCTACCACTATTATTCTATGCATCACCCAAAGGTTGACTGGTAGAAATTGACTAAGGCGTTAAGTCTGCCTCTGTACATCTGTGTGCGTAATAAATAAATTACCTACTGCCGACTCATTAACGCAACATTCACGACCAATCACGACTGTAATAATAAGGTATGTATTTAACGCGGCGACAAACTGATCTGATTTAGGGTTTTAAAAATAATTAAAATGGGTAGCAAAACTAATAGGTTGGCAGCTACAGTGAACTAGCATTTTAAGTATAAAGTAGCAGCTATTGAGTTGTAGACTTCGTTTAAATTTAAATTGGCAGTGATTTTATAAAAATTAATAAATATTTTTGGATGGTTTAAAAAAATAACGAGAGTCGGGGTGCCCCAAGTCTCGAGTTCGCTTTGATCGCTCTTACACCAATTAAGACACCAAAATGTTTGATATCCCACTGTTAATATTAGCCGCCAAGTAATTAGTTTTAATACCTCACCTATTATTTCATTGGCCCTGTTTAATATATTTGCTATCTTATAGCAGCAGCCATTATTTAGTTTGAATAGGTCCTTGCCTTTTGTAGCTCATAAAATAAAATTGTCCTAAAAATATTTAATCGCTACCAAGTTATTTTTATTTTATTTTTTTTTGTAACCAAGTAGTTAGTCGCTTAAAAAGTTGTTAGTCGGCTCAAAAATGATTAGTCTAATAATAATATCGTTACAGACTAATAAAAATATAAATCGTTAATAAGCGATTAGTTACTGAGGGGACTTACGATTAGTCCCGAACCCGAACTAAGAATGAATGACAACACGATTTGACAGTTGTTCTTAGTTCGGATTCGGGACTAATGATATGATGAATGCCTAGGCTGATTGTTGTTGGTTTTGCAGTTTTTTTTACGGTTTTCCTATCTATCCATATTATTGACCCATGCATTGCCTCCGGACTTGATTCTCTGCCCCATACGACAATAATTATGTGCTGTAACTGTAAAAACAAATTGCTTTCTCTACACGCACATCTTGTGTGCGTGAATTGAATTGTCTGTTACGACTTTCCATCTTCAACCGGACAACAATATCAAAATCTTGAGGCACAATCGGAATTCGTATAGAGATAGCAATTTGTAGTTACTCAATAATTTTCGACGATATCAGACCTTGGAACAAAACACTAGAGTTTGTACCCCTGCAACTGGGTTTATCCACAAATCGTAAGTTTACCTACATATTTATATACCATAAATTCTGTGGAACTAGTATAGTTTATCCATGTATATAATATTCCCTTAACTTTCAGATTACTGATGATGATTATGTTTGGGAAGCATGTTGGGAACTGACAATGGCTGCTATAAATCGGAATTTGCAGCAAGATATTTCTGCCAGTGATGAACAAGCTGGACCAAGTCAACTAAAGCCCGGTCGCGGAGAAGGAAGAATTTCGTACAATGACCTCTTATTACCTGTCTCCTTCGCTCCGACGTAAACATAACGCGTCACGCTCGCACAGAAGCAATGACGGCCGTCCTCAGGGATTGTAAACCTTTTACCGCATCTAAGGTTTGTTCTTGTTTGCATGTGGATTTAGTTGGCCTTGAGTTACAACAAAAACCCACGGCTTGCTTGACATACTTAGTTAATTTCTTGACCTGCCTTTTAACTCATTTAAAGCTAAAGTTAAATCAAACCTTTGTTCAAAGGCATACTATTCTATTAATGACTATTTAGACGATAAGAATAGTTGGTCACAGTGTTGAACGCAAGACAATGTAATTTTATCATGTTCTTTCTCTATTAGTTAGCTTATGACAGGTTATATGAGTTCATATAATTCTTTTTTTATACATTTTTTTTTATATTAGACTGAATGTCAATCTGTCTATTACTTATTGACTTAATTTACTTATTGACTTATTCTACTCATTACAAATGTTTAATAATTATTGGTATAACACTTGTGGTTCGAGTCATAGTTCTATCGCAAAATTCTACCATTGCCCGTTTTTTTAATGGTACTCGTATAATGGAGTGTGCTAGCTAACATGTTGTAAATAATATTTAATTTTATGATTTCCATGTTGTTGGATACATATTTATTTTTTTTGTTCGTGTCTTAAAATACTTTGCGTACTATTGTTTAATTGAAGTTCTTAAAACGTAACAGACAGATGTGTTGCTGGGGAGTTTGTTGCGCCACTTCTTCTTCCCAGCTAAAACACTAGGAAGTGGTGACGGGTGGGCGTTTTGGGGGACTGGCTTTATGTAAAATTTGACGTTCAAAATGTACTGGCTCTCAGCCTAATTTGAATAAATGACTTTTGATTTTGTTTTTAATAATTTTTAAATAACGCACGAACAACATTCCATCTTGGGATGCGTTAGTGATTGCTCAGTTTTTGGACACAGTTATACTTACTAAAATTACGTAATTATTTGCGAACAATTTGGTGGGAGGAATACTAATACTTCGACGCCTGATTGTTTTCTATTTTTATATATTACTTATTACAATAGGTACTTCGTAATTATTTCGTGATGATTTGGTAACAGTAATAAATCATTTAGTTTATGGGTGACTTTAGTCACCTTGCGCGTTCGAGCGGCCGCACTTAATACAAAAATGTCTGTGACCACTGTCAGTAGGCAAAGAGGTCATTGTACGAAATTCTTCCTGTTTCGCGACCGGACTTTAGGCCATTACAATGTTTGTCTTCTCATTCTTGTTTGTCATCTTCTTGTTCAATTGCAAGAAGCTGCAATTGTTTAGTTGGTCGGCGTACTGTTGGTTGTTGCGCACACGCCATGACTCTCGAGTCTCATATGGTATCTAGGATGGGCTAGGCATCAGGATAATGTCATCAGCACCGGCAGAGATCCTAGACGATATTGTTATAAGAGAGGATGAATAAAATATAATTAAAATCTTGATACCTAACTGTTTTATTTTACACCTAAGTTCTGTATAACAGTATTATCCCTGTTAGCCTTGTAATTGTCATCTACCTAGAATTCATAAATATTATGGGAAATAAGGAAAGAGTCTCCATGAGTGCATTGAGGTCAATAAGCCTAATCTTTTCACAACAGCATGAGCGTTTTTAAACTTGAGTAAGTTATAGAAGATGAGAGTGATAGAATATAAGGATCCCATTGTAAAACTTGGACCTATTTTATTTTATAACAATACAATACATAGCTATTAATTCGTATTTTAAAGTGTTTTTCTTTGAAATAATGCTTCAATCTTATGCAGACTACTCAATTTCATATTTTTCATAACCTCAAAACACAAAAATGTTAATATCTTTTTTTTAACGTCCCTAGAAAGAAAAATTTCAGTGATTATGTTTAAGTAATGAAACCCCTATGGTTTTATATTTTTTACAACATAGACGCTTCAAATAGATGTCAGATAAATGTAGTATGGCATTTTGCCATTGTTCTTTAGAGTTGGTATTGATTTTACATTGAATGTGTTTTTTGTAACAAAATTTCTAGATAATTCGTAATGAGTTATTATTAATTCATTGTATTTAATAATAGTAAGTGGCGTAATGTTAAAAATGAATGAATTTACTGCTAAAATTATGTTTTTGTTTACTCACAAAGGGGGACGCCATGATGTCATTCGGGCGGTTGCTGAAAATCAGCGCCGTTGATAGCTGGATCTGGCCAGAGTCATATTATTATACTGAGCAACTACCTATGCCATTATTGTTTATTTTGTCCTCACTGTCAGTAGCTGTTGGAACCAACCAATAGGTTATGCCATAGACAACTGGAACTGTGTTCGGATATCGGTTCTGTCTGTGATGTGACCAGAGCACAGAACACATATACTGAACCAGAGAGCCGTGGCTAATGCCCGGTCCTCACATGGCCTGATAGTGAAACTTATTTTAGTTTGTTTTAATTAGTCGACTCTTCACGTGACCAGAGAGCTGTCCTTTAATTTGGCCAACGAATCAGCATTGCCATTAAACGTGGCTATGCGGCCAGTGTTCTGAGCAATTTTTCTGTTGACAGCGATGTGGACGAATTTTTCGATGCCCTGTGAGTTCCCTCTCCCCTTTTTACTCCGCTTGTACATTTATACATAATTTCTACTAGCTTATAATAACCAGTGATCGGAGTAGGTAGATTGAAATGGGGTCATTGATCCGAAACGTATATATTAATATGGACATTCCTCCGGAATTGGTGGATTATTAAAAAAAAACCGGAACTTATGTAGGAATTTTATTCTGCCAGAGTGGAAGGAGTCATTTGATGATTTGCCATCCTCAAAAAAAGGTAGGAATTGTAATAAAATGAGCAATATTTCGATCGGAATTCGATTGTTTTTATTATTCAACAGATAAATAATGAATTAATTTAGTTTTGATACCTTCCTTTAAATTTTGAATTGAGTAGGAATAATATCACTACCAACATTAACAATATTTAATTGAATCCGGAAATACCGGAATTACTTTCCGGGAAAATGGCTTATCCATGTTATTCTTTCTGTGTGCATTTATGATACAAGTACCAAAAATCAATCTACCTACTCCGATCACTGATAATAACATACAAAATAAACAAAAATATTTAGTTAGTTTTGCTCTTTTAATTTTCTCTTTTAATCTATTTCTATTTTTTGTGCGTCATTTCGAGCAGAATAAAAGTGTTTTCTTTCTTTTTTCTTTCTTTCAAAGTGAACTGAAGAAGTAAACAATAAATTACAAAGCACTTTTAGCCGTTTGTCCCGGCTTTCATTAGAACATTCTGACGGTCGTTACGAAAAGTCAGAAGCCGGAAATCTATCACCATGCTTACCAAGAAATACCGAGTTACCCAGTGAGATAAGGAGGGCAGTCGCTACATGTAAATACTTGTACACAGTTGCATTGTGTTAGACTGAAAGCCGGCTCCAACATATTTAGTTGGAAAGAAGCCTCATCATCATCATCATCATCATCATATCAGCCGAAAGACGTCCACTGCTGGACATAGGCCTCCCCCAAGTGTTGCCACAACAACCGGTCGGAATGAGGCCTATTCCCAACTAAATATGTTGGAGTCGGCAGGGTCATTAAAAAAAAAACCGGCCAAGTGCGAGTCGGACTCGCGCACGAAAGGTTCCGTACGTATCTATACGTATCTATAAAAAAATTGTTGTATGGGACTGCACTTAAATATTTATTTTATTTGTTGTTATAGCGGCAACAGAAATACATCATCTGTGAAAATTTCAACTGTCTAGCTATCACGGTTCATGAGATACAGCCTGGCGACAGACAGACGGACAGACGGACAGCGGAGTCTCAGTAATAGGGTCCCGTTTTTACGCTTTGGGTACGGATCCCTAAAAAACACAATTTCAAGCTACTTGAAAGTAAAGAGTTTAGACGTTTGCGTGCTTGACTTTAAACTAAATAATTATTACCATTCCAACTGGGAGTTCCGCTACATAATTTCGGTTAATTATTTTTGAGGCGAATTACAACTTATTAGACGACTAAATACTTGGTTACAAAAAAAATAGGCTTAAAGTCACCCAAAGGGCAATGGAGAGGGCAATGCTCGGAGTTTCCTTGCGTGATCGAATCAGGAATGATGATATCCGCAAGAGAACCAAGGTTACCGACATAGCCCGAAGGATCGCCAAATTGAAGTGGCAGTGGGCAGGGCACATTGCTCGCAGAACAGATGGTCGATGGGGCCGAAAAGTTTTGGAGTGGCGACCGCGTACCGGAAGGCGCAGCGTTGGAAGGCCTCCCACAAGGTGGACCGATGATCTGGTGAGGGTCGCGGGTAACCGATGGATGCGAGACGCACAGGACCGGTGGTTGTGGCGACACTTGGGGGAGGCCTATGTCCAGCAGTGGACGTCTTTCGGCTGATATGATGATGATGATGATGATGAAAAAAAATAACTTGGTTGCGATTTAATATTTTTTAGCACAACAATTATATTATATGAGCTACAAAAGGCAAGGATCTATAAAATCTAATTAATGGCTGCTGCTATAATATAGCAAATATTATATACTAAACAGGGCCAATGAAATAATAGGTGAGGTATTAAAAATAATGACTTGGTGGCAAATATCAACAGCAATTTTGGTGTTTTAATTGGTATAAGAGCGAGCGAAGCGAGCTCGCTTGGGGCACCCGACTCGACTTTTTTAAACCACTCAAAAATAATTATTTATTTTTATGACTATTTCATATTTTCTTCTCATCTCATTTAATTTTTATAAACAACCCCATTTTTTAATTTATGAAAGCCTATTTTCTACTTTTTACGTTGTCGCCTAACAATAAATTCATTTGCCACACCAAAAAATCACTGCTATTTTAAATTTAAACAAAGCTTACAACTCAATATGAAGCCGCTACTTCACTGTAGCTGCCAACCTTTTGTTTTTGCTACCCATTTTATTTATTTTTAAAACCCCAAATCAGATAAGTTTGTCGCTGCGTTAAATAACCCTTAATTTGTGACCCTGTATAGGTATTTAGTGCAGCATAGTTTCATGGGGATCAGGGATAATTTGAAACAACAACATTTAACTTTTTATTTACAATATATTTACAATTCTTATTACCTATTCAAATGTCTCTAAATCCCCATTAGTTAATAATAGTTAATGTACTTAATAGATGTATCAAGAAGAAGCTGACCAAGACCAACCTTAAAATTTGGAACCATCATATCTCGCAACCCGTCATCGCAGTTACAGAGATATGAAATAAAAGTTAAAATGACTTCGTTGTCAGGTGCGGATCCAAGGGTTTAGAAGGAGTCCAAAGGACCAGGGAGTCTACTCACTAAGCCCGAAGTCCGTAGTTTCGGCTTTCGACACTAAGGCCGAAACTACGGACTTCGGGCTTAGAGAGTAGACCCCCTGATAACACTCTGAGACATGTTCAGATGTGCCTATGTACCCTCCGCTTAAATCCGCCCTGCCATGAAAACTAAACAAAATTTCCCCTAGTTCCCGAGTTTGCTGAACGGCTCCATTGGTGCTCTAAGTGAAACTCCAGAACAGTGTCGTCTCTTCAACTTCGGGATCTAAGGGGTTCGTCAGAGCCTCGTTGGTGTTTACAGCAGGGTGCACCGCGGGCAGGTGAGGCTGACTGTGGCTCTGCAGGTGTTGGTAGAGCCACTTGCACCCCATCGGTGGACTTTTGAGTGTGGTTCAGGGATCTGAAATGTAAGAGGAGAGTGTTTTAGGATGTTGAATAATAATAATTATAACATCGTTACGTTTAAACTGCACTTAGTATTGCCAGAGGAAAGAAAGAAGAAGTATTATATATATACATATCACAGCACTACTAAAGTCTTGAAAGTTTGTATGAAATGCCGTACGGCGTAAACGCTCATAATGCAATATAACTGTGTGTGTGGCAACAAGGCTAGCACTCAGCATGACATAGCTAGGCATAGGCCTAGGGTCGTCTAAAATATGTCGTAAGAAAATTGAAGAAAGTCTGGTGAGAATTACTTTCAGATGTAACGTCGTGTAAGACCCAATATAATTCCTCTTTCAAATTTAATTCCCTTACTGTAATCAGATGATGAGAAGAAAGCAAAACACACTGTAAGACTGTAAGCAGAACAGATGGACGGTGGGGCCGAAAAGTTTTGGAGTGGCGACCGCGTACCGGAAGACGCAGCGTTGGAAGGCCTCCCACAAGGTGGACCGGTGACCTGGTGAGGGTCGCGGGTAATCGATGGATGCGAGACGCACAGGACCGGTTGTTGTGGCGACACTTGGGGGAGGCCTATGTCCAGCAGTGGACGTCTTTCGGCTGATATGATGATGATGATGATGATGAATCAGACGATGTTCCCACAGCTAGGACGCAGGCCTTCGCTCTGTAAGAGTGAGTGTAACGTTATCCAGTGCCAGACCCAGTACTGGTTGGTGAATAACGCAATAGTTGGTTCTTCGCGATATTTCCTTAGCCTTGGAATTACTCAAATCGAAGTTCCTGCCAAGTTTCGAACTGCAGCTGTGTTGACCACAAGGCCACCGCTGCTCTTTGGACCACCGATTCCTCGCCTCAATACTCGAAACTCATGTCGTAACATGAGAAATTAAAAAACTAACCTTTGCCTTTCGATACTGGATGATGTGTTTCGCATAAAACTGCTGAATTGCAGGGTCTGATGGTGGCTTGAAGAACCAACATGATGCTCAGCAGATGAAAAGTGATGGTGACAGCTGAAGTAGGTTGAAGACAGCTATTTTCAGGATTACCAAACTTGTGCACCGGAGATCTGTAAAGTACAAAAATATTATTAGCTTTTGTGCAGTTAATTGTAATATTACCTGTACCTCCAGAAGAGTTACGTAAAATAGTATAGAAAAATATTTCAACGCTTCTTCGTACAGCTTTGTTTGAAAAGTCGCACCGCTTCGCTGCAACACAACGCCTCTTCACACCATTCAACTTCCGTGTACTTCTATTGAAAATACTGTCGTACTGTTCGTCATCCTATAAAGAAAACAAGAGAATAACTTAATTTTGTACCTTCATTTAAAACTAGACTGTATCACGGGCAGGTGATGTTGATTTTGGCTTTGCGGATATTGGTAGGGCCACTGAAACACCCATCAGTGACACCGCTCCTTAAATCTGAAATGAGTTTATAAGAACTTTTAAAAATCTTCATAAATCACAGACCTGCTGTAGTAGTGATTTCTTCGTGAATTAGTACCTTGCGTATTGCAGGGGCGAAATCGAATTATAAACTAAATCGTCTTCCTCGCCGTTGAAATAGTTTCACCCTACGAATAGATCGGCAGCCATTCTTGTGTCTATCCAACAATGTCGAAACAAAATGGCCTCCCACTGCAGCACTGCCAAACATTACTACCTCCTCCCCTCCACCGATCGAACCCCCTCGGACATCCGAGCCTTTACCCAAAAAATATTCTGTATCACTCAAATCTTACCAGGATTATATAAACTAACAAAGTTTTCTTATAATCTACATAAAACCACGTCATATTTAAAAACCTTCACGAAAAACTACCACAAATTATGTACTTTGAAAATATGTCCGTTCGAGTCACGTTACTTGAAAAGCCTGTTAAAATAAACAATTGTTACCTATTAAAAATAGAAGAAAAACTGAAACACTTACCTTTATTTCACACGAGAAAACGCAGGACTGCAGGGGCCCGGAGCCCCGGCGGCAGCACGCAGCAGAAACTTGTCTTACACCGCAGACTGCGGGCGGCGTACTGGCGCACTGCGGCGTACAAAGGAAATCTAGTCTAGAACAGCTAGCTCCACTGCGCATGTCACAAAATGCCGATCAATATTTCGACGTGAAATATAATATTAGTGACACGCCCTTTCTTTATCAATGAAAACTTTATCAAAATCGCATGCGTGATTTAGACGATGTACGAGTAACCGGAGAACAGACAGAGGCATACGACGACTTTGTTTTTTTTAAAATACTCCTTAGAAACTTGAAGAATCACTATCTCTTTGTAATCAGGAAGCATTTACACAGCTTACAATTTTAGCACCATTAATTTAATCAGGGTTGGCTTGGTAACTGCAGGAGTAAGTAGCTAAATAATAAAAGCCGCACGGTCGATGTTCTCAATTAAGCAGCACTTCCATCCCCACGTGGATGGCTGACCATCCATATCATACTGAGATACCTCCGTGCCTCGGAAAGCACGTTAACCCATTGGTCTCGGCTCCTGTCATTTGTAGATCTTTGGCAGTAGTTACGGATAGTCGGAAGCCAGAATATCTGACACCAGTCTTGCCAAGGGGTATCTTGTTAACCAGTGCCTGAGTTGTGCAGTTCAGATAGGCAGGCACTTCATATAAAATGCTGCATCTTGTCAGATTGGAAGCAGACTCCAACATAGTTAGGAATAGCCAGGACATGATGATTAGGAAATAAAACAAAATTTACACATTATGTTACTTTATATGTATTCTTTTTGTTACTTTTTTTTTTCAAACTCTAAATATTATTATTAAGAACAAGAGATCCCGGTTTGTAGATTCATACCCATTTATAGGAGAGGGGTAGAGAGTTTGACTCCATCACAAAATCAGAGTAAGAAAGCCAGCAATGTGTCTGGTGGTTACATCACTAACGTTCTTATTAACTCGTCCTCTCCTCTCCTTTTGTGAGAAGTAGTGTACACTACAACAGTAAGCATATCATTGAAATATCACTATTCTCACTGAGTGTGTAACTGCATTATATTTACCGAAATATCATGCAGTTACAGGGTTATTATCGCAGGAGACCTCAGGCGTGAATTCAAGAATTTTAGAGAAAATCAACAGACCTTAATTTTTATGCGTTGGTCCTATGATCTTCCCTTCTTAAATCCGCGCCTATTATTGTTACCTCACTGCGATTTCAAAACATAATTTCAAAAGCTGAAATGAAATATAGCAAGAAATCATTTTGACACGACCACTGCTACATTTCTCAACAACTTTGCAAGAACAACATAATTTTCGTTTCTCACAAACTGCTTATTTAAGTTTAAATTTAGTAAAGTTAAATTAGTAGTCTGTGGGAGCGGAGAGTGGTTTCTTCCGTGTGGTGACGTTGCCAGGTGACCAGGCTAGATGACTCGCCGCGGGGCTTCATCATCACTCGTCAGTTACCAGGGATGAGTGGAAGGTGATACTCGTCTTGGTCCTGAAACAGAATATCATGACATTTTAGAATTTTTGTCAAACAGAAAATTTGGTGTGTCTGCGCCATAACTATATCTATTTAATGTCAGAAGAGCTCGTGGCTCAATAAAAACTGCCGCACGGGTCGGTCTAAGAGGTTAAGTAACGCTAGCTGAGGGCGCACATAGATGAGTGACCGTTCATGACATACCGAGGCTTCCGAGCCTCCGAAAGCACATCAAACCGTTGGCCCCGGCTGTCATTTGAATATCTTTGGCAGTAATTACGGGTAGTCACAAGCCAGAAAACTGACTCCAGTCTTGTCAAGGAGTATCATATTACCCCATTACTGGGTTGTGGAGGTCAGATAGGCAGCTCCATGAAATACTGGTATTCAGCTGCATCCGCTTAAGGTACTGATAATTATACTTGAGCATTCACTTGTAACAGAACATCGAGCATTCGCCGTTTTTGAATTTTTCGAACCGAACAACGAAAAGAGCCGAGCGTAGAACCAAACATTGCATCGTGAAAATGTTCGTTGCAATGTTATGTTCTACCAAACATTGCTACGAACATTTTCACGATCATTCTAGCGATCGCTCTAGCAAATGCTCGTCAGAAAATGTTTTATTCACGAAGATGTCAAATAACAATAACAATGACAAAATTGCTCGGCTCAGTAAAAATTTTGAAACAAATTTACTGCCGTTTGCCAGAATGCTCGCTAGGACACTCGCAAGAACGCTCGCTAGAAAAAAACATTCGCTAGAATACTCATTGCGAACTGAATGCTGAAGTCTATCAGCGGCTTAAGACTGGAAGCCGACCCCAATATAGTTGGGACAAGGCTGAGTAGATTTGATTTAAGAAACTCTTACCTTGGTCTTATAGTCCTGGAGTGCGCGGAACTGCAGCCCGTAGCCAGGAGGCTGCGGAAACCAATCTACGAAGGTGGGGTGAAGAAATGAAGATGGAGTGATGTGGTGGATTGAAACATCGGCCGCCATCACTGATGAGTGGCAGGTGGTGATGCCCCATCGACCTGAAAGAGAAAAATACGTTTTTATGGTGACAAATTACAACGGCAAAGGTAAAGATCGTGTGAACACTGGTGTATCACCAACACAAGGAACATTTTGGGAAAATTATTAAAAAAATTAGGCATCATATCAACTTCCCACGAATCCCACTGCCAGTCGTTGTACACGTGTACTCTGTGGGTTCGATGTACGCAACGTCCTTCGGGTTCAGTATAATAATGCCTTCAGGATGTTGTTGGGGCTTCCACGTTACTGCAGTGCATCGTTTCAACCATACTTCGAAAGAGGATGGCGTCCATGATGCACAGAGTTCGTGGGAGCGTCAACAGCATTCTGGGGGTCATTAGTGATAAGCCGTGTTGCACCATTATGGCGCATTGGGTGCTTGTACATGTGCGTCAGGTGAGTGCAAAGATATATGAATAAAAAAAAACTTTTACCTTTGTAAATACTAACATAGCTTATAAGTATGTAGAATACTAACACAATATGGATCTAGGTCTGAATTAAAGTATTCAAGGCAGTGTTTCTTATTTAGAAACACTGCCTTGAAAGATACATATTGCGGCCTAGATTTTCTAGTCCAAAGTTACATTTTAATAACCTTGAAATTATGTCAAGAATGGTAAATAAACAGACAGATGACATTTTCCCGATTGCGAGCAGAACGGGATTGAGCTTGGAACAGGAGCAGAAATGAGAGGCCTATGCCCAATAGTGGGAAAAACCGAGATGTGAACAATGAAAATGATCAATAACAAAAACATAACGAAAACAGAAACACTCACCTTCATCTCTGAAACTGATTGCATAATATGCAATGGCATTGGCATGTGGTGGACCCGAGGATACCTGTTACAGATGGAAGCAGCAACTCGTCTTGCACGGCAGACGATGATCGGCGCACTGCGGCATTGCACAAAGGAAGTCTAGTCTAGAACAGCTAGCTACACTGCGCAGGTCACAAGATGCCGATCGATAATTCCATGTGTGATATACGAAGCAGTTAGATAAGTTGTACTTTGTGCCGTGTCATAAAAAAGATACAGAAGGACTGGTCCTTCCAGAATGGCTACAGATCCGTGGCAGTGTTAGTTTGTAACTGTGTATTTATTTACTTTGCCAAATACAGCAAGATATCAATGTAAAATCAAGTTGATTTAAAGTGACGCGTGGCTTTGGACAAAGCGCCATAAGTTTTTTGATTATGACTTTGCATCTTTCATTAGGGCATGTTTTCTAGATCAGCTTAGAATTAATGATGCCAGAATAATATATTATTTTTTATTAATTGGTTTCTGCCTGCGACTTTGCCTGCGTGAACTTTACAACTGGCTCAAGAGAACACAATGACATCAAAATGTGTAATTCTACTATTATATTACAAATGTGAAAGTTAAAATTCTTCTTTGCTGTATCTACTAATACAATCAGGGAGCAGCGGCTCTGGATTTCCACTTTCACCTCAGTCCCCATTAAGGTATGCCATTTACCGGGATTAAAATAGCCTATGTGCTACTCCTGAATGGATTGCACAAACACAAAGTTACAAACTATCACATTTATAATTTTGCTATTGCTACAATCGCCTTCGCCAAACTACCGTTGATATAATGTTTCATAGTTAGAGCTTCATTTAAGAGGCTCAAAAAAGTGTGGTATGCAAATGAGTTTAAGCATTGTCACGTATGAAATGGAGGTTCGTCAAAGGTGATAACTATTTTGAATAATTAGTACTCCTTTAATTTTCCAATTCATTGAATATTCCTATGATAAAAAAAAACATGTTTTGAATCCCAGTTGGGCGCCAGTAAGAGTTTTTTCTTATTGGCGCCCACCACGGGACTGAGAAAAATTTCATAACTTACTCAGTAGACTGTTATTGACTCCATAAACTCATATTAGTAAATATTGCTTCGCTGGTGGCTTTAGTAGACGCTAACGTTACTAGTCAGGATGAGGTCTTGGGTTTGATTCTCAGTTCGAACTATGTTATTGGGTTTTTCTCATCATGCATTTCTCGAAAGCTGTTTGGAGTCTAAATTCATACCCGATTGATGGAAACTGCCTCCTAAAACATGAGTCTTAAACGTAACTGACGAAATGCGGGCGTACTTATACACCTCTGCTTTAGAAAACAGGCGTGATACCATTCCTGAAGGCATCTAATTATGTTTTAACCTGTTTTCTTACACTGATTGACATGGGCCTTCTGCAATGTTATTACTCAAAAAAGCGTTCTAGAACATTCTAAGCTGCAGTGCGCAGGCCCCAGCTAGTACTTTGCCGGAAGCTATATCTGTATTAATACGTGGTCGATCAGTTTTCAACCTTATTGTTAAAGACGTAAACACGAAAAGTAGTTAACAGGGAAGTTTCACGGTAGCACCTGTGTTGGGATGTGTTCCGGTGTGATCAACCTTGATTGTTCAGCTACTACTTTTTGTCTTTTTGATGGGTTTTAGATATTTAGAAATAAAACAAAGTGATGTCGAAAAATGGTCGTTAGCGAATGTATATTCAATAGTTTTTTACAGCGATCGAGGGAAAAAAGGAAGGGAACAAACGGGCCAATCACAGCAAGCCATCGCGTCATTTAGCTGTGCTATGATTGGCTTACGGTGATGCGATAGAATTCCGTTCGGATATTCATCCCAAACATGCCCGCGGCCTTGAAAGCTTCAGCTTACAATTATGTTCACTAGTCCTCGACCAGAGGGCAAATCTTTGTGTATGGCCGTCTCACGATGCCCGATGATGTCCGAATGTCTGCCACTCGCGAGACACCATCGTTGCCAGGTATCGTCTTCATGATCCGGCCCAATTGCCATTTCAACGGCGGAAGGTTGATTTCCTTAATAATGACAAGCGTGTCAGGTTTCAGGTCTGCCATATTTTTCCTCCATTTGATTCTAGTTTGAAGTTCCGAGATGTATTCTTTTGCCCAGCGCGACCAGAACTGCTGCCGGATCTGTTCCACTCTCTGGTAGCGGGTCAATCGATGAACAGGTAAGTCTCGCAGGTCATCTTCACAGACTGGTGCGGTGAGTGGTCGTCCGATCAAGAAGTGTCCAGGGCTTAGGGGAAGATAATCTCGAGGATCCGAAGACAAGGGAGTCATTGGTCGAGAATTCAACATCGCTTCGATTTGACATAATACCGTGGTGAGTTCCTCGAAGGCTAAGTGAGCGTTGCCCACTACTCGGCGAAGATGGTACTTGCATGATTTGACCCCAGCTTCCCACAAGCCACCGAAATGCGGGGAATATGGGGGAATAAAAGAAAATTGAATTTGTTGACCCCTAGCGTAATCAATAATTTCTTTTCTACATTTTAATAAAAACTGAGCAAAATCATTGCTTAAACCTACAAAATTGCGTCCATTGTCCGAAAATATTTCTGACGGCTTCCCGCGCCGTGAAATGAAACGCTTAAGCGCAAGTAAGTATGCATCAGAAGAGAGGTCACTAACTAGCTCCAAGTGTACTGCGCGCGTCGTGAAACAGATGAATAGACAAATGTATGATTTGACTAGTTTCGCGCCTCTGCCCTTTCGGTTTTGTATGAACAGCGGCCCCGCGTAGTCTACACCTGTGCGAAAGAAAGGAAAACTAGCGGTTACCCGTTCTTTAGGCAAGTTGCCCATGAGTGGGGTTAATGTTTTACCACGAATGCGTTTACAGACAACACATTGTTGGGTCACCTTCTTAGCTAGGTTTCTACCTGACATTGGCCACCAATTCTCGCGCAATCGGTATAATAACGCTTGAAGTCCGCAGTGCATAGATTGGTTGTGTTCGTGCCTAAACAATAAAAGCGCAAAGTGATGTTCAGAAGACAAAAGAATCGGGTGTTTTTTACTATAGCTAAAGTCAGGCGAATTTTTTATCCTCCCTCCCACTCTAATTACACCTTCACTGTCCAAAAACAAATTTAAACTCGCAAGACTAACGCTCGACTTGACATCTTTTCCATTTTTTAGTAGACCATACTCAACTGGAAATGATTCCATTTGTGATAATCGTGCAAGTGTAGTAATGGCATGTGTTAACTCACTAACAGTGATTGTACCTGTCAGCTGATTTGTTTTGTTGCGCGCACAGCTGTTGTGAATAAAGCGTAGTACATATGCAGCAACATGAGTCATGCGATTAAACTGCGAAAACCTATTGAATGGAAAAAATGTTTTGAGTGTAGTATCTTTTGCTAATAATGAGTTTATAACATTGGCTTTGAGTTCCGGTAACTCATTAGGCAAGATGTCATTAAAATTCGAAATTAAATGCGAAGAATCGCTATCAAAGTCGAGGCTGTGCATAAAAGTAGGACCTTCCCACCATAATATCGATGAAGACAAGTCTTCAAGACTCATACCACGCGTAACCAGGTCAGCGGGGTTATCCTTTCCACTTACATGTCGCCAAGAAAACTTACTCGTAAGTTCGTGTATTTCAGCCACTCGGTTTTGCACAAAAGTTTTAAGCAAATTAGGTGCCATGCGTAACCAACCTAACACGATAGTCGAGTCGGTCCAAAATATGACGTCATTAAAGTTACGAGTAAGTGAACTGTTAATCCTGTCAAACAGCCTAGCTCCCAGCAACGCACCGCACAGTTCCAAACGCGGAATACTAACGGGTTTTAATGGAGCTACTTTACCCTTAGAAATAAGCAATCTCACTGTCACCTCACTAATACCTACACTACGTACATAAGCGCACGCGCCATATGCAGTTTGTGAAGCGTCTGTAAAAATGTGTAACTCAGTACGAGTAGAATCACATTGAAAGACGTGTCGTGGAACTTTGATAGTAGGAAGATAAGAAAGATTGTCAACAAACCGGTTCCACGTTCGCACGACATCGGTGGGAAGCGGATCGTCCCAATCTAATTTTAACAGCCAAAGTTTTTGCAATAATACCTTGCCGATGATAACAGAAGGGCTTAACAATCCCAATGGGTCATATATCTGAGAAACAGTTGACAGAATAATGCGCTTGGTAACAGGATTGTTGCCACTTTGAAATTGCGTATGGAAATTAAACATGTCCGCGACGCTACACCAACCTATACCTAATGTTCTACATTGACTATTATCACCCAGATTTAAGTCATGAAATATACTGTGATCAGACTGTGATGTCGTTGGAGCTGATGTACCGTTGAGTTCAAAGTTAAAGGTCCATTTGCGGAGCGGAAAGCAGCCAGACTTAAGAATGTCTGATGTACGTTTGCAAATGTCAAGTAGTTTGGCCTTGTCGTCACACGATGTCAAAAGGTCATCCACGTAAAAATCGTCATTTATGACCCTTTTAACCTCGGGGTCCGTACACTCAGCTCCCAATTGCTTAAGACACCTGACACTGAGAAAGGGCGCCGACGCTGTGCCGTATGTTACGGTATTCAGCTGATAGAACTTGAGCTGTCCTGCTGGACCATCACGCCACATAATAAGTTGCAAGTCACGTTGAGAAGGATCAACAAGGACTTGACGGTACATCTTCTCGCAGTCTGCAATTGCTGTGAATTTAAATTGTCTAAAACGTAGCAAAATACCCAGCAAGTCTCCCTGAATAGGAGGTCCTACAAGCTGGATATCGTTGAGAGATTTACCGTTACTAGTCGCGGCACTGGCGTCGAACACTACACGAAGCTTTGTAGTCGTGCTATGGTCTCGAAAAACGCCGTGATGCGGCATAAAATAGTAAGGACTCGTATATGAATCAATCTGGGTCATGTGACCCAAGTTGATATATTCGTGTATAAAATCAGTGTATAATTTCTTATAACTAGTAGGTGCGCGTAATAACCTACTTTCTAAGGACAAAAAACGCCGCTTTGCCTGGGTAAATGATTCACCCAAAGCATCGGGCGACTCTTTAAGAGGAATGTGAACACAAAATCGTCCATCTTTATTGCGCGTAGTGGTTGTGATGAACGACTGTTCACAGGCCTGCTCTTCGTCTGTGTGTGTATCCCGAAGCTTGGGTAACTCCTCCAACTCCCAGAACTGACGTAGCTGATTGTCCATGGATTGAGTGAAGTTACATTGGACATGTCCATTATTATGAGTTGTATTATTGATAGGACCCGATATTATCCAACCTAACTTCGTGTTCTGTAAGAACGGACCGTTCGGTAAACGCATCTTGCCATCGATAAGCAAGTCCCAAAATCGATCCGCGCCTATTAAAACATCTATCTTTTGCGGCCCTAAAAATGTTGAATTTGCCAGCTGCAGGTGTTCAGGAATCCTAAACTGTGTGCTTTGTGTCTGTATAGCAGGCAATGTGGCCGTTATTTCAGATAAAACGAAACATTTAATGTGAATTGAGTAGGAACTAATACGTGATTTAACTTCTAGATCACACGTTTGTGTACAATGCGATACCAAATTACCTACTCCTCGAATTTCGTGAGTGGACTGTATTAGCGGAATATCTAATAATTCGCAAAACGATTGTGTAACAAAGCAGCTCTGGCTACCACTGTCAAGTAATACACATGCGACATGATAATTATTATGTTTATCAGGAATCTCAACTAACGCAGTAGATAAGAGAACCGGTTGCACATCTAAGCATTGCGTGCGTGTGTGTGTATCAGTGTGAACATTGCTAACTTGAATGAATGGCTTTCCGTTATTGGGATCATGTACTGTCTCAGCGACGCGCGGTGGGGGCGCGCATGGTGCGCTAGCCACTGCCGCCGCAGTCGTCGTACTTGTCACGGTACAGCTAGATTGGCTGGAATCATTAGGATGAATGAGTGAATTATGTTTCATGTTACATTGTTTACAAGGTCCCCACAAACAACCGTCTAAAGTGTGTCCGGAGCGCAAGCAATTTTCACACAAGTTATTGTCTTTGACAACCTTTAATTTGCTTTGTAGGTTCATATTAATGAATTGTGTACAAGTGTAAATTGGGTGTTTACCTTTGCACACCACACATAATCTACGTGTTTTACGGCCCGGTGTAGACGGTGGGTTACTTGAGGAAACATTGCAGTGTGTTACATTACCTTTCACATTCTTTGTTTCTGTCTTAGGGTGATCTTTTGTGTGTGATAATGCTAATGTTTCCAACAAATCAGCCTTACTTTTGAGGAAATTAATCAAACTGTCAACCTTCAATTTAGTTCTGGGAGGGGTGTTTGCCAACAATAAACCTCTGTGTTGTTCCCACTCTCGTTCAGTGGTTTTATCTAGCTTAGAAACAACTATGTATATTATGAGCGTATCCCAGTGGTCTGTTGCCTCGTCAAGGGTTTTTAAAGCGCGTAAATTGTTTATAATTGTATCTATAAGTTTTCTAATTAGTGATGGTGACTCTTTCAATGGTTGTATTGAGAACAATGCTTTTAGGTGACTATTCACTAATAATCTATCATTATCGTACCTATTTAGGAGTAATTCCCATGCCACAGAGTAGTTAGCTGCAGAAATCTCTAGCGCATTTACAACTGATTCGGCACTTCCTTTGAGTGAAGATTTTAGATAATGGAATTTTTGAATGTTGCTTATCTCGGTTGAATTGTGCACCAAAGATATAAATGTGTCCCTATATTCGAGCCAGTGTTCATACATGCCGTCGAACGTAGGCAACATGATGGTTGGTAATTTAACGGACACTGGCCTGTTCATATGCTGACACGGTTTGGAACAATCAGTGACCTCTTCACTGACGCTAAGAATGGACTCAGCTCGGGCAATAGTACCATAGTAGGAGTCTTCGAACTGTTGGCGCTGATCTAACTGATCATCTATATCACTATCGGAAACTAGCTCTTCAAGTTTTGATTGTATTTCATTGAATTCACTAAACAAAATCTCAGCACCCTTTACGCGTAATTTTAAATCTATTTTTAACTCACTAGATGTAGTTGTTACACTAATAGTATTTAAATAATTAGCAAATTTCGTTAACCTGCCCTTAACGATGCCACGTTTCCTAACTAAATCGCGCATGATTTGCTCAGTTTTTTCATCACCAATAGTTCTATAAGGGGACCTATCGCGTGTTTTGCTAGGACCCTTCCCATCATCAGCCATTAACGGCATCCCGGTGGCCCGTGAAAAGTGGAGTACTCACGTGCAAAGTGACTACGCGTGAAAACGGCTGATGCTAGTAGTGACACGATCAGCCGGTGTGTCGCTCTGCGCAATGGGCAACCCTCACCATCACCGTCACTGGAATCAGATCACAAAACGGTATTACACTTATGAACTCAGCAGGTCTTGAAAACTGGAACTTGATAAACGCACCGTATGTCCGCTTGTTCTTCCAAATCTTCGATTGTCCTTTCACATCAGATTGAAGGCCCTTGCGTGAATATAATGCTGCTGAATTTGCACTTCGTGTAATTTCGCTCGTCTTAATGTATCTGCGTGGCCGTAGCAGTGTTGCAGTCCAAAGGTCGCTCGACTCGACGATTTGGTTTTGATGCTTCAAATCCTCGAAATATGGCTCTGAAGGTCCAAATATGTTGGGATGTGTTCCGGTGTGATCAACCTTGATTGTTCAGCTACTACTTTTTGTCTTTTTGATGGGTTTTAGATATTTAGAAATAAAACAAAGTGATGTCGAAAAATGGTCGTTAGCGAATGTATATTCAATAGTTTTTTACAGCGATCGAGGGAAAAAAGGAAGGGAACAAACGGGCCAATCACAGCAAGCCATCGCGTCATTTAGCTGTGCTATGATTGGCTTACGGTGATGCGATAGAATTCCGTTCGGATATTCATCCCAAACAACCTGTCTAACTTTCTTAATAAATATTCATGCGAAAAATTCGGGTCGATTTTCGATTTTATGTACTTAGCAATAACGTTGAAAAGAATGATGACGTTCTAGAACGATCTAAACTGTACTGCGCATGCCCGGATCTTACTTTGGTACACGATGTGTCTACAAGCGGTATCAAAGACTACAATAGTATAGCGGTATGCAATGTGGCAATACAGAAAATCTTCTGAGTTGCCTGCTAAAAAAAAACTTTAATCCCGCAATCGTTTCGGTTAAATGTTAGTAGATTTTTAGTTATAATTTTATCTCATAAATTGATGAGGCCAGAATAAGTTTCTGCACTCCATCTGTTGGTCCAAAATGGAACTTCTATTCCACTGCATCTGTCAAAACCACGCATTGGTGAAACAGTCTTCTTTGAATGCCATCTAGCGTGACTAAGAGGATTGGTCTGGGCATGTCGGTAAAGCAGTTCCGTCAAAATGTTAATAAAACAGTGCAGTTTAGCGACCAATCAGGGTCAAGGCGTTGCGATGAAGATTAAAAAAAGAACTGCGTCGGCTGTTTTGGATCTTCGTCATCATTCGCTCTCTGCTCTGATCTCTTTAAAATTAAATTGAATAGAATACATACATCTACTTACTACTTCTATTCGTCACCACAACTTTTACTATGGGACCAACACTGAAATCGCGTGAAAAAAATCGACTGCTACATTTGTCGCATAACGCGACAAAATGTACTGAACAGCTGATTTTTCGTTTTGCGATTTTGGGGTTGGCCTCATAGTAAAAGTTGTTCATAATGTTGAGCACAATGACCCCTTAAGAGGTATTGTGTTTATTCTGTTACACATTGTAGATTCTATGGCCCATAAAATGCAGTCTTGTCAAACATAGCCCTTCTATGGCGTATTGCACGAAGTGTACTTGCCAGCCTGATACCTACTTTTTAACGATTCAAAATTAATAGTAGGTATTTCTAATGTCCAATGTTAAAAATTTTAAATTTATAAAATGTCGTTTACATGTATCAGTTGGTTTTAACGCACATACGGCCCGGATACATTTCTTTTCGGATTTAAAGATAGTTTCTGTATCATGGGCATTCCCCAAAATCATTAAACCATGCCTTAGTGTCGAACCAACGTAAGCAGATAGAAGTGCATTTTGATATACCACTTTACGAAGCATGTATAGGGCATAATGAATACCGACATATTAATATTATAATGAGGTAAAGTTTGTGAGGTTGTACGTTAGGGTAGGATCTCTGGATCTACTGAACCAATTATGAAAATTATTTTTGTTTATGGTAGCCACATTCTGAGGAAGGCTATACGGGAACGGGAAATATGCGTACGAAGTCGCGGCTAAAAGCTACTAATGTATATTAACAGTGTTTTGTTTTGAATTTTTAGTTTTAGAAGTCATGATAAATGTTTAGTTAGGGTGTACTTGTCCATCGCAACTGTGAAATTCCGGTACCTTATTTCTGTGACCCTGTACATTTAGTGCAGCACAGTTTCACGGGGATCAGGGGTAATTTAAAACAACAAAATTAGCTTACTATTTACAATATATTTACAATACTTATAACCTATTCTTAAATAAGGGAATCCTCGTTAGATTGTATTCAATCAATGAAAAGTTTAAATGACTTCGTTGTCAGGTGCGGATCCAAGGGTTTAAGAGGAGTTCAAAGGTCCAGTGGTGCCCATGTACCCCCCGCTTAAATCCGCCCTGCCATAAAAAAACTATCAAAATTTCCCCTTTTTCCCGAGTATGCTGAATGACTCCAATGGTGCTCTAAGTGAAACTTCAGAACACTATGTCGTCTCTTCAACGTCGGGATCTTAGGGATTCGCCAGAGCCTCGTTGGTATAATCAGCAGGGTGCACCGCGGGCAGGTGAGGTTGACTGTGGCTCTGCAGGTGTTCGTAGAGCCACTTGCACCCCATCGGTGGAGTTTTGAGTGTGGTTCAAGGATCTGAAATGTAAGAGGAAGAGTCTTTTAGGCTATTGAATAAAATAATAACTCGTAAAGTTTAAACTGAATTTAAAAAACCAAGAACAGTGGAAGCAAGGAAGGGAGGCCTTTGCCCTGCAGTGGGACAGTATAGACTAATAATAATAATAATAAATGAATATACGAGATAATACAGGATACACACAATCACGTCAGATACATTGTAAAGACACTAAACAAAAACTTAAACAAAAATTTCAACATCGATTAAATACAATACTAAAAACACAACTCTATTCACGAAACACAATAAAAGCAATCAACACCTTTGCTATACCTGTACTCACCTATTCTGTCGGCATAATCAACTGGACCAAAACTGACCTAAAATCTCTACAACGTAACATTAACACGACAATGACCAAATTTCGTAAACATCACCCTAGATCGTACCAGCAAAAGTTGACTCTACAGAGAAAAGAAGGAGGCAGGGGTCTTATCGACATATCAAACTTACACAACAGACAGATCACAAGTCTTAGACAATACTTCTTTGGCAAATCTACATCTTCCATACTACACAAACTAATAGCCCAAAACGACCAACACTTCACACCTCTGAATTTAAAAGACCAAAATGAACAAAAGAATGAGAAGGTGACCGACGATAAAACCAAAATTCTAGAATGGACCCAGAAGTCTCTACACGGAAGGCATCGCCAAGACTTATGCCAAACAAATGTCGATAAAGAGGCGTCGAACGCGTGGCTTAATCGAGGTGAGCTTTTCCCAGAGACTGAAGGCTTCATGCTCGCTATACAGGATCAAGTTATTGAAACCAGAAATCACAGAAAGTTTATTATTAAAAATTTAACCACAGACACTTATAGAAAATGCAATAGTTCTTCAGAAACGATCCAACATGTTACAGGTGCGTGTAAATCAATAGCCCAGACAGATTATAAACACAGGCACGATCAAGTAGCTAACATCATTCACCAAAAACTAGCCCATCAATTCAATCTTATAGACTCTGTAGTACCATACTACAAAATTAAATACAACCCCGAAACGGTGTTGGAAAACGGGACCACGAAATTGTATTTTGATCGTGCAATTCTTACTGACCGAACGATTCATTACAATAGGCCGGACATCACAGTAATAAATAAAATAAATAAAACTGGAACGTACAGACCACAATTGCAGAAAAACTATCCAAATATACTGAACTAAAAGACGAAATAACCCGACTTTGGCATCTTCAAAAGGTTACAATAGTCCCTGTAGTGCTATCTACAACTGGAGTAATACCCAAACAACTGCATCAATCCCTTAATTCTTTAAAACTACCTTCAAGCACTTACCAGCTACTGCAGAAAGCAGTAATATTAAACACGTGCAGGCTAGTAAGAAAGTTCCTGCAATGTGAAGCCGATAACCCGCACTTAAACATCCACCTAATACACCCCAATCTATCATACCGTCTACTGGATCTTCTCATAACCCAATTGATGAACACTTGGCTTAGACCCGTGCTATCAATAATTCTTACCGGTTCGCCGAGGAAAACAAATGTAAAACAATAATAATAATAAAAAAACCACGCTCTTCCGGCGGCGGCGGGAAAAGGTGGGGGGCTAACCTACACCCCAACACCTCCCTATCCCCACCCCTCACCCCCTAATAAGGGACTCGATTCTAAACTTAAAACTAATTCTGCAAGAGGAAAGAAAGAAGAAGTATTTAATGTCACAGTACTGACATGCACATAAGTTATAAGTAAACATTAACTAAAATTCCGTAGCGATGGATCGTATTGATAGTACATGAATATTATGTTAGTGAAGACAAATATCAAGATTAGTGCAATACAACTTTGTCTGTGGCAACAAGACCCAGTATGATGCTTTGCCTCGAGTCGTCTAAAATAAGTCGGACGAAAATCAATATCTGTCTATCTATAAGTCCCACTGTCATTTCTCCTCTCACTGTTGTGATCTTGATTTTGTTCCCACAGCAAGGATACAGGCCGTCGCTCCGTAAGAGTGAGTGTGATGTAAGTGCTAGCCCAGTGCAAGTTAGTGAATATCCCAATTAGCATATACCTAGCTCCGAGTTTTTGGTCCCAGGACAGCCTGTTTTCTCGCGATATTTTCCTTCCCCGTTTTGAGAGCACTGATGACGAAACTACACAAAGCTAAGTCAAAGTCAAAGTCAAAGTCAAAGTCAAAGTCAAAGCCAAAGTGAAAGTAAAAGTCAAAGTCAAGTTAAGTCAACTTAAGTTCCTGTCTAAGTCGAACTGAGGCTATTACCACAGAGCCACCGCTGCTCTCTGGACCACCGATTCCTCGCCTCAATACTCAAACGTCATGTCGTAGTATAAGGTACTTAAAAAACTAACCTTTGTCTTTGGAAACTGGATGATGTGATTTGCAAAAATCTGCTGAAGTGCTGACTCCAAGAATCAACATGATGCACAGCGGATGAAGAGTGGTAGTGCCAGCTGCAGCAGTTTGAAGACAGCTATTTCCAGATGGGAGTAGATGTCCAAACTTTTACACCTGAGACCTGTAAAGTACAACCAAAAATTAGTTTCTTTTCAGTAAACTGTAATATTGCCTGTCCAGAAGAGCATACAATTTAAAAGAATGCAAACAATATTTTAAAGGTTCTTCATACAGCATTGATAGAAAAGTCACACCGCTTCGCTGTACCGCAACGACTCATCGTTCTACTCAATTTCCATGTACCTCTTTATTGAAAACACAACTATAATTACTACTGTCCGTTGTCCTAAAAAAAAATAACAAAAGAAATACGAAATTACGTACCTTCATTTACAACTGGACTGTATCACGAGCAGGTGAGGTTGGGTCTGCAGGTGTTGATACAGCTTCTTATACTATCTATGACATCGCTCCTCAAACTGAAAAACACCAAATTACGGATCTTTTAAAAATAACAGTGATCCCTTCATGAATCAGTAGAAGATCAACCTTGCATATAACAGGGGTAAAATCTTATGCTAAACATATCAAATCTACGTCGCTCCCCTACATGTTGAAATAGTTTCACCCTTCAAAAAATGTCCCAACTCATCTGCTGCCATGCTTATCTATCGAACAGTGGCAAAACAAAATGGCGTTCCACTGCAGTACTGAGCACTGCAGATATCACGCCCACATTACTCCCTCCCCCTTCATCGATCGACTCCCCTCGGACATCCCGAACCCTGGCTCGACTATGTTATGAGTTTAAATACAGTAGTGCGATTCTGTAAACATGTCGAAGTGAACACCCGGATGGGGCGCATGACGGGTGAGTTGTCAAACCATACAAATAAGATGGAATGACAGCTCTATTGTCATTCACTCCGCCTAGGTGAACACCGTGAGATGTCGACAGAATCGACCAGCTGATTATTGGGTTCTAAATTCAACGTCTTCCGGAACATTCAAATTCAAAATCTGCTTATTAGTCAATCCACCTGCCCAGCCTTATTCTATGTTGGGGTCGGCTGCCAATCTAACCGAATGCAGCTCAATACCAGTATTTTACATGGATTTTATCTGATTTACAGAATCCACTTACACGGTATCACGCGGTAAGACAACAAATGCAACGGTACAAGATAGGTGGAGAGGGCGTTCCCCCATCCACCTGTCTTGTACCGTTGCCTCAAAAATGTTACCAAAATTGTATAAAATAAGTAAGTTTTCTTACAATCTACATTATCATGTAGCAGCATTCATGCCGCCATAAAAAAATCAATGTAGCAGAATCAACATCACAACAAATTAGACTTGCAGCGCCATCTATATCGACAGTTGCGAACTATCTTGACAAAATTCTAAATCACGCTATCAGAGTTTACCGTGCGATTAGAGCATATTATACAAAGTCCGAATATCAACTGTCGGGCAGTTGCCCACCAGACACACCAACCGTCTGGTCAGAGGATCCTCCCTTTTCAACGGAGGTATGTGGGACTTTACTCTCTGTTCCGCTACCTCTAAAATCATCTTCCTGCCCTTATCCCATGTTACTTGGGGTCAACACGTTTTTTTCTTCCATTCTGTCCTACCAGTCTTCACACTATCACTAACTCCCTTTTCTTTCATATCGCTCCTTACACAATCCATCCATCTTTTCTTTGGCCTCCCTCTTCCTCCCCTCTCCTGCTTACAATCTACATACTAACACATAATATCTAAAGAAGTTTACGAAAAAGTAAGAATAAAAAATTATGCAGTTGAAAACCTAGCTTAACTCAAGTCACATAATCGAAAGCCCTGATTAATAAAACAACGTTACAATGTGCGTACAACACTTACCTTTATTTCACACACTATGCAGGCCTACAGAGGCCCGGAGCCCTGGCGGCAGCTCGCAACTGCAACTCGTCTTGCACGGCAGACTGCGGGCGGCATATTGCGGCATTGCACAAAGCGTCTAGTCTAAAATTCTAGCTACACTGCGCAGGTCACACCTTGCCGATCAATACTTTAATGCGGCAAACGCCTATACATTTAATAAATTAATATGAGTATAACACATACTATTGTAGTCTTTGGTATAACATCAGAACTTTGTTTCACCAAAACGCAATACCTTTACCGACAGTGACATCTAGTGGTGGTTAAAATAATTAAACTAGCGCCATCTATCTTGTTCATAAGGAACTTATTAAATTCTGACTCCTTCAAAATGGTTACGTTTCTTTCTACGCTAAGTACGTTCTTTAAGTTAGAAAGAGTACTTTATAGATTTCTATGTAGGTTACTTTTATTCTTAACAAGAAGCGTGATATTTTTGTATCATAAAGTCACGACTTGCATTAAAATGCGCCTAGAGTTTGAAGATGCGAAATCATGTAGCCAACCTTTAATGTTTAATTTCTTTATGTCTGTTTTATTCTTCTTTTTCATAATTAATTAGTTCTACAAAATTCTGCAGGACGATTATGAAAAATACTAAAGTGACCAATGAAGTAACCCGTGGAGACCATTGCCAACCTAACAATACTTGATTTTCATCTAAGGTGAATGCTTCGATGTTTGGAAAACTAAACAAGATATTTGTTTAATTTTAAGTAAGAATGTAAATATGCAATGAATTAAATTTGGAATATTTAATTTAATTATTACTGTATTCATATTAATTATCTTGTTGCTATTGGCGCCCAACGTGGTCCTTGTTAGGCCACGTTGGGCGTCAATAGCGACAAGATTTTTTAATGTCATCCAAATAACATAAGAAATTATCGCAGCCCTTTCACCTTTGAAGTTAGGCCAATGCTAACGAATCTAATCATCATGTCAGCCAATTGCCGTCCATTGCGGAACGTAAACCTCCCCAAAGAGCGCCAACCATCCCGGTCCTGAGCAGTCCGCATCCGTCTGCTGCCAACCTTCTTCAAATCATCGATCCATCTTGCCGCAGGGCGTCACACTACGTTTGTCCATACGCGGTCTCCACTCTAACACATGTCTGCTTCATCGACCGTCTGTCCGTCTACAGACATGGCCAGCCCACTTCCATTTCAGCATGCTGATTCATCGCACAATGTCGGTGACTTTAGTTCTCTGGCGAATGACTTCGTTGCGAATTCTATTCACCTGAGAAACCCCGAGCATTGCTCTCTCCATTGCACGCTGAGCAACCTTGAATTTGTGGACCAGACCTGTGGTGAGTGTCCGCGTTTGGGCTCCGTAAGTCATTACGGGTAGGACGCACTGGTTATAAACCCTGGTCTTAAGGGATTGTGGGATCGACGATTCAAAAATATCACGTAGCTTGCCGAATGCCGCCTAGCCCTAGCGTATTCTTCTGGTCGCTTCCTTCTCAAAGTTGTGCCACCCCAGTTAAATGATTTGGCCTAGACATATGTATTCTTGCACAACCTTGAGGGTAGCGCCATTTACGATAACAGGTCTCGGGTTGACATGATCATTGTAGATGATTTTGTTCTGTCCAGATTCATCCCGAGCGATTCTTCAAGGCGGGTGGCGCCTTGAAGAATCGCTCAGACCGTTCAGCATCACTTCCAGCTCTAGCAGAGATTCTGCCATGATGACAATGTCATCCGCAAACTGGAGGTGCGAGATGGACTGACCGTTGATATTTATGCCTCGTCCTTTCCAATCAAGCGTCTTGAAAACGTCCTCCAACGCGTTCGTAAACAGTTTCGGAGAGATGACGTCTCCCTGTCTAACACCTCGACGCAGCTGGATTGGTTTTGTGCTCTGTTCTTGTACTTGGACAGTCATTGTTGCGGCCTTATACAGACATCTCATCACCTCGACGTAGCGGCAGTCGATGGGACATCGCTGCATGGCCTCCAGGACAGCCCAGGTCTCGACGGTGTCGAAGGCTTTCTCGTAGTCCACATACGCAAGGCGCAGAGGCTGATTGTATTCCTCGGTCTTTTGTATTATTTGCCTAAGGGTGTGTATATGGTCCGCGGTGCTGTAACCTATTCGAAACCCGGCCTGCTCCGGCGACTGGAAGTCATCGAACTTTTGGGCGAGACGATTCGAGATAACACTCGAAAACAGCTTGTAGATATGGCACAGGAGAGAAATAGGGCGGTAGTTCTTAAGGAGCATGTTATCGCCCTTTTTGAAAAATAATACCGCCACACTCCTACGCCATGCCTCCGGTGTTACGCCTGTGTGAATGACGGAATTGAAGACCTATACAATCTCTCTCAGGACAGGTGTTCCTCCTGCCTTGAGCAGCTCTGTGGTTATCCCGTCCTCCCCCGGAGCTTTGTTGTTATGAAGCTGTCCGAGAGCTATTCTAATCTCACCCATCTCAATGTCGGGAAGCTCGTCTGTGAGATGGCGAGTATGCCTGGCACGTGGATCATCCGTGCCGAGGTGGGCATGTTTTTTGAGCATATCAGTCTCCGTAGAATTTTTCGACTTCAGCGAGAATCTCTTGGCTTTGAGGTGACGGTGGTGCCCTGTGACGTTCTGAGTTTCGTCAGGTGACAACGAGAGGTATGGGGATTTGCAAATACCTTCGAGCCTTTGTTCCGCGAATTGAATCACACGTATTTATTTTATTACCCGTTATTTAGTAATAGGCACAGAGCACGTTGTACTATACTGAAAGTAATAGGTTATCTCTAGGCAAGCGTGCTCCATCTTCGACCACAGCATCGCTTACCATCAGGTGAGATAGTGGTCAAACGCGTGCCAATGAATAATAAAAAAGAACAGAAAAAATAAACAGGATGATGCATAAGAAGCGAATCAAAGAATTTCTACTGGTTATTTCCGATTCAATGTTTGTTGGAGCATCATTAATTAGAGTAGGTATTAAATGAGCGTTTGATCCTTTTCCATAATATTTTTTATGTCTTGGTACTAACGAGAGTAGTGCTAATATAGTGCTAATGTAGAGCTACTGTAGTGCTAAACCACTTCACTCCAGTAAGCATGTCCAGCGTGTCATCAATTCTTGACAAAGGGTAGCTGAACTGAAGCAGACAAAATAAAACCTCATGCTCCCGTCCTGCTTTCTTACCAGCACTACAGATGAACACCAAGTACTGGATGAAGGTTCTATAAAACCATCCTTCACCATTTCCTCGATCATGGTTTTCACTTTCTTTGTGCTACGTGCAATCTCATTGGCCGCTGACGGATAGTAAATTTTTATCCTGTGTTGAACTGAACCAGTCCTTTGAGTGACAGTACAGACTCGAATGTACCCAAATAGTTGAAAGAATTGAGTCTCAATGTTTCCGAGTATACATTTAAAGGAAGATAACTTGTTCATTTTGCACTCATAGAGACACACAATCCTTACTCCTTCTGAAGTTCAAGCACCTTGAAATTACCTAACGTTATTTTGACAAGAAGATAAGTAATATTGAAGTACATGGTAAACATCCCGCTCATAATAATAATAATAATAAAACAGCTTGTGGATCTGTGGTCCGGCTGTCAAGTTCACTGTCACTAAAAAATTTCATCCCGTATTTTTTGTAATAATTTCAATAAATATCGACTATAAAATGTCCATAATACATGGTACATCAAGAAAAAAATATATATATTACCATCTCTACCATAATGCAGCTCAATAGAAAATTGGAATAGAAAAAATCAAGAACAAATACATGCTGACATGCTGACAAGAAGCCGGGCACGAGCACAAACCGCACAACCATCATCTTCGGGTTCGTCGCTCAGCTCCGCCTCGCAGCCGCCGGGACCTGCGCCAGCCGTGAGTCCTGAGATTCCGGTTGCTGCAGTTGCGTCGAGCTCGAGCGACGAATACTTCTCGCCACCGACGACACCACCACCTGCGCGTCGGCGTGGACGAGGCCGACCTCCGACCAGCTTGGGACCTCGAGGCCCACCGGCCTCTGGCAGGGTCCCCGCTATCGGTGGAAGTGTGCAGCGCATGCGATGGACTCAATCGGTAAACGAAAATGTCATGCGCTCATACTTTGGGGCTACAGAGGGGGGAACTAACCTGACTGCGTACCGTGGTCGGATGCTCTCTCTGTTTCAGGTACTTGAGCCAGCTGTCAACGTATCAGCCCAGCGATTATCGGATCAGGTACGGGTCATCCAGCGTAACCGTATGTTGGATGACGCCGTACTTGATAGACTGCGTCTGGAATCACGGAGCAGCCGCGTCTCACCTGCCTCACCACCGGCCGCGGTGCAAATACAACCTAGTGTTTCACCGCGACCCGACTACTTTGGTGAAGACGACGATGACGGGGCTATATCCGTGAGTACCCAATGCAATGAGCGACTGAGGAGCGCTTTGGAGGATGCTTTCCGGGAGTATCGCTCCACACCGCCTGAGCTTAGGCCTCGGCTACCTCGTTTGCCCATGCATAAGAAAAATAGGGCGCTGATGTGTGCTCTAGATTCGCAGCTAGCAAGTTGCTTTGATAGCAGCGATGATCTCGCCGATACCCACTCGATCTTGTACTGTGCGGCTGCAGCGGCATGTCGTGTAGCTCATGTCAGATTTCCTAATACTGACAGAGCTACACGACCAGCTGTACCAGCTTGGCAGTGCAGGATCGAGCGTCGTATCGGTGAGGCTAGAGCACTCATCGGCAAACTAATCTGCTTCAGGGAGGGCAACACTCGCCGTAGAGTGATGCGCTTTGTGAGGCGGGCATTCTCGGGGACTGATATTCTTCCTCGGGAATATCTTGCCCGCGTCACAGAGCGTATCGACTTCCTGAAGCAGAAAATCTATGCATGGGCAAACCGTATACGTCGGTACAAGCGGCGAGTGGAGCGATACACTCAGAATCGCACATTCCAAAGCAATGAGAGGTGGGTTTATAGGGCTTGGGAGCGACCGGACCAAGGTGAGACTGATACGCGCCTACCCGATGATGACGCCATGTATTCTTTCTGGCGCAGCATCTGGTCGGTGCCTGTCAGTCATACCGAGGGTGACTGGACTCGGGAGGTCGAGCGCGCGTGCGATTTGATACCAGAAATGGGGGCAATCACCATCAGCCCCCAAGATGTTTGTCGTGCAGTCCGTCCGTTGCCTAACTGGAAATCTCCAGGGCCGGACGGGCTGCACAACTTTTGGATAAAATGGTTCAAAAGATCGCACGCTCGCTTGGCATCTCAATTCCAGTCTGCCTTAGAGTCAGGGTCGCTGCCCCAGTTCCTAACTACAGGACTAACCCATCTGCTCCATAAATCAGGTAGTTCCGCGGAGCCTAAAAATTATAGACCGATCACGTGTTTACCGACGGTCTATAAAGTTCTTACATCCATTTTGAGAGCAAAGATTAACCATCATATTGACAGTAGTTCAATAATGTCTGCCTCTCAGAATGGATGTAGGAACGGGTCCCGCGGTACTAAGGAGCTGCTCCTCATTGATATTGCCATTAGCCAACAGGTTCGCCGTTCCCGAAAGGATCTGTCGACATGTTGGATAGATTATAAGAAGGCCTATGACTCGGTGCCACATACATGGCTCTTGAGGGTGCTGGAGCTGTATAAAGTTGATCCAGTCCTACGCACCTTCCTGATGTCGTGTATGGGGCAGTGGAGGACGGTTCTTCGCTATCCAGGGTGTCGACAGATCCAGGCGAACAGCGACCCGATTAGGATCGAGCGTGGCATATTTCAGGGCGACAGTCTGAGTCCACTGTGGTTTTGCCTGGCCCTCAACCCTCTCAGTACACTGCTGGAGGGTTCGGGGCAAGGCTACCGGTTGAGAAGAGGTGGTCAGGTCATATCGCACCTCCTTTACATGGATGACTTGAAACTATTTGCTCCTAACAACTTTCAACTGATGAAGCTACTGAAGGTAACAGAAACCTTCAGTAGCGCCATCAGGATGGAATTTGGTGTGGACAAATGTGCGGTCATGCATGTAAAGCGAGGGGAGATTATGGAATCCGTGGGAACCCAACTCTTGGATTCCATACACCTTAGGTCCCTCTCCTCAACCGAAACCTACAAGTATTTGGGTATGTCGGAAGCGTTAGGCATTAATGCTGCTGACATGAAACAATCGTTGAAGGAGCGCTTTTTTGGCCGCCTGAACAAAGTTTTTAACAGTCTTTTATCAGGCGGAAACAAGGTGCGCGCCTTCAACGGTTGGGTCATGCCGGTATTGATGTACTCTTTCGGCATACTCAAATGGACTCAGACGGAACTTGACGCCCTGGATAGGAGGGTACGCTCACTGCTTACCGCAAATCGGATGCATCACCCACGGTCATCGGTGATGAGGCTGTATATCCCGCGGAAGTGCGGGGGTCGTGGCTTCTTAAATGCTAAGACCCTGCACAACCGCGAGGTATGCAGCCTTAGGGAATATTTCCTAGAGGCCGACGTGGGTATGCATCAGGATGTGGTAGAGGTGGACAAAGGCCTTACCGCGCTCTCCTTGGCTAACGAGAACTGGCGCAAACCTGTGGTATTAGATACTAATGACCGCATGGAGGTATGGCAGAGCAAGGAGCTTCACGGACGTTTTTATCGGGTCCTACATGGGCCCGATGTAGACTTTTTAGCGTCCGTAGCCTGGCTGCGTTTTGGTGACCTCTTTGGGGAAACCGAAGGTTTTGTCTGTGCGATTATGGACGAAGTTATGATGACGAACAACTACCGGAAATACATTGTGAAGGACGGTACGGTTGACATATGTCGGGCATGTCACCGGCCCGGGGAATCCATCCGCCACATTATTTCCGGTTGTTCTAGTCTGGCTAACGGAGACTATTTGCACAGGCACAACCTTGTAGCCAGGATTATCCACCAGCAACTTGCTCTTCAATACAATCTTGTGGAATCGGAAGTACCGTACTATAGGTATGTGCCCGATCCAGTTCTCGAAAATGGCAATTGCACATTGTATTGGGATCGGTCTATCATCACTGACAGGACTATTGTGGCTAATAAGCCTGATATAGTGGTGATAGACCGACTAGAGCGTCGCGCAATGATTGTTGATATAGCAGTCCCTCATGACGAGAACCTCGTGAAGTCTGAGAAAGATAAGCAAGCAAAGTATCTTGACTTGGCTCGCGAGGTTGTCGACATGTGGGATGTGAACACAGCAGTCATTGTGCCAATAATCGTCACGGCCAATGGCGTAATTGCCAAGAGCCTCGACCAACATCTCAAGAGGCTCTCGTTGGGCAGCTGGATCAAGGGCTTGATCCAGAAAGCAGTTCTCTTGGACACGGCGCGTATCGTTAGGAGGTTCCTCTCTCAGGGGCCCTGACCACCGGTAGCTTGGACTCTGTTCCCGATACCGGTGGGCTACTATTTTTTATATTTTTAAATGTTTTTTTTTTAATGTTGTAGAAATATTTAAAAATATAATTTATATGTACTGTAATGAATAAAGGAAATAATAATAATAAAGCCTTTATTAATCCAAAAACATCTGTTACCATTAGAAAAAAGTACATTAAATATAAATAATATGAGCTAAATATGTCATGGCCCCTTTTGGGTATAGGCCTCCTCCAGTTGCCTCCATTTTTTCCTGTCAGTAGCTGTTTTCACCCAGTTTCTTCCTGCTACTTCTGGTATGTCGTCGACCCAGCGAGCTGTTGGTCTGCCCTTTTTTCTTTTTGCTCCAGGACCTCCAGGGCCCTTCCAAATGGTTGCTCGCTTGACCCATCTGTCTGCAGAGGAGCGGGCGATGTGTCCTGCCCATTTCCATTTTAAACATAGTGCATGTTTCAGTGCGTCTATCACTTGGGTCTTGTGTCTTATTTTTTCACTATTTTCTTTATCATATATCCCGCTCATACGCACAAAATATTATGGGAATACTTGTAATGTATGAACAGCTAAGGAGTGCAATTCCCTGCCGGAGTCGGTTTACTGATAGCTACAACCTGGGGGTCTTTGAGTCTAGAGGGAATAAGTTACTTCTAGACAAGCGTGCTCCTTCGTCGACTACGTTGTCGTTTATTCATACCATCAAGTGATACAGTGGTAAAATAACTGACTGTCTTTCGTAGCGTATTCGACTGTATTTGGGTTTTTTAGGAATAAAATGAAGCATAACTTATATTTTTTTATTATGTCTATATAATCTTTGTAGTAAATGTATGTTTGCCAATAATTAATATATTACATACTATCTAACTTATCCTAAAGTTAACACGGTAGTGAGTGGCTCTTAATAATTGTAACAGTAGTAAAAAGCGAATACGAAAAATAAATTTCTCGTCAGAGCCTCGTTGGTGATTTCAGCAGGGTGCACCGCGGGCAGGTGAGGTTGACTTTGGCTCTGCAGGTGTTGGTAGGCCACTTACACCCCGGCGGGTGCTCAGTTGATCATCCCATCCTGGTTATTCGAGAAGCTGCAGTGTCCAAGTTAATATCAACTTGGACCTGGACTGCAGAATACCCTGGCTAGCTTCAGGGCTTAGTACTGCAGGATGCTATTAACTTGGCCTGGCTGTGACGTAACACGTCGCCTTAATAGAAAGTGACCCTCGCTCCAATAAGCGATCGTTGTTATAACTTGTAGGATCGTTCTAAACCAGAATGTGCCCTCAGCCAACGCGAAGGCGCGTTCTGGTTTGTCATACAAATGAAAGCGACGATCGCGTATTCGCGCCATGATCACTGATTAGGATGACGCTGGATGTTGGGTGTGTCGAACGTCCTCGTTGTTCACCAGGGGAGGGAGGGAGTCCTGCGAGCAGAACGAAGTCGACTCGACTGCGACTCAGTCGTAGTCGCAGTCAGAGCCAAGTGGATGATGTTCCTCGTTCATCTGGACCTGTAAAGTCAAAAGTTACAAATATTGAAACACTTCAGTAGGAATGTACGAACCCACACACATACACACACTCACAAACATATTCTACACCCAGTGCGCTCCCATACTGATATTGTTATATGAATTATAAAATGTTAATTAGTCTTATTTCTCACATATCTGTAGAATGATTGTAAGCTAGAGGAGCGGAACCACCTAATACAAGGAAATCTTAAAAGGTGACTCCAAACCTAACATAGTTATATCCTTAAGTGTAGAAATAAACCATTTATATTTATATTATTTTTATTTTATTTTATTTTTATTTATTTATAATGTGGTAAAGATTGTGGCACTGAGTTCGAAGATTTCGAAGTGTAAGAGAAAAATATTTTTATATTTGTTGTTGGTTACTATATTATCAATATTTTTTTCTGTTGCTTAGAACTTCGAATTATTGTAATCATCATTTCAACTGAAAGATGTTCACTGCAGGACATAAGCCTCCGCCAAGTACCACAACATTGACTGGTCCGATGCGTCCCACATTCAGCCAATTCACGTGGCTTTCACTAGGCATCGTTCTACCTTGTGGGAGGCTTTCCAACAATGCATCTGCTGGTACGTGAAATAACAAAAAAGAACTAACTAAAACATGGCTAACCGTAACCATGGCCTCTCAGTTGCACATTGACAGAAACACCTTTAATTGGACGCCATTTTATACACTTCTTATTTCCCCTAATCCTAACTATGAAGACAACGGGCAATTTCACATTGTAAGCACTCTCCAATCAAGCATAAAAAAATAAAAACATTATATACGCGGCGCCTTTGTTACTATAAAAATGAAAAAGAATATAATTAGATTATAAGACGCTTAGAAAAACAATATGGCGACCAACGACTCGTGGCACTGCCCATCGCCACAAGGAAAATTCAACATGGCGGCTTTATTCTAAAACCTTAGTAAAATGTCTGAACCCCTTGAAGCTTAAAAGAAAAATAATAGTCAATTGCTTACCTGAAGCCCTATTGGGCGGCTTCTCTCGTTCAGGTCAGCATGTTGAGCCCTGATAGACATGCAAATCTGTCGGGAAGTTCGCCCACTAGTAGTAGACTCTGAAACAGAACACCAAATATTCTAAGACACATATACATTATAGGCATAGATGGGCATTAAGATCAATATCTTCTTTAATTACAAATATATCCACTGCTAGCCTTTCATAAGCGTCGCAATATTGACCGGTCCTGTGCATATATCATCCAGCGGGTTTATCGATCCACCTTGTAGGCAGTCACTTGAATAAGATTGCAGCCAAACCTTCCTCATCAGTCGTTACATTACAAGAATTTCTCAGTTGAAAAACGGTTGTAAATTCAGAACAATAAAATTAAACACTCACCTGTTAAATTGGCTGCAATCAATTTAAACGAGTCTGGAGCCCTGGATCCGGTTCGAAGGACTATCTCGGCACACACCGAGTCCACCGCCCGCCGGCAGGAAAGCAGACGGTGGACTGACGTACAGGTGAACGAAAGGGTCTAGGTTACAAAAATCTGACTACACTGCGCAAGTCATAACTCGAGATCAATATCTAGACTTAACGTAAGCGACATTTTGTCGAAAAGGAATTTTTTACCTTAGACTCCTGTCGTTAAGGTAAAAAGTTCATTTTCAATGTGCTTGATATGGCTGACAAAGCAATTTATGCGTTTGTTGGTGGCGTTACTTGCTAAGGTATCATTTCAAAAAGCTATGAAATTATGTTAGTTCTCTATTTCGCCACATGCACTGGTAAATGTGCCGAACTTTATCAACTCTTCAGTACGGGTTAGGTTGATAGACAAACATTAATTTGTGAATTATACCGTGGCGCTGCTAGTCAAGGAAAGGTTTTCAATTCATGGTAGTTCTCTATTTAGCCACAAGCGGCACTAAATATGTCAAACTGTTAGTCTATTTACTAGTTGCCCGATATTTTTTCGAGTGTTAAAGAGAGGAGATAATGTTTTGTCTTTTTCACGCATTGTAATGCTACAGACTTGAATAGTAATATTATCGTAACAATGATACTCGTACTAGGGGTAGCGCGGCATTAAAAATTAACGAGTAATAAAATTAATTTGGTGCAAAATTACAATAACTAACGACACTTCTCTGAAAATATTTAACACTAAATTATATTAAAACTTGATTTGATTCGCTAATATTAGCGTCACTTCAAAGTTGAATGGGTTGCGGTAATTTCAAATGTTATTTGATGACATTGCAAAATGTTCCTATTGGCGCCCAGCGTGGGCCAACATAATTAGTAGTAATATTTAGGGTTTAAATATTAAAACTTTAAGGTTTTATTTTAAATATAGCATTCTCAGTAATTTTTTAGTATTTTTAGAGAACCCAATACTGGGTTGAGCTCTTTGAACGCTTTTTTATAACTTATATTTGTATGTTTTGTATTTGACTAAAATGACTACATTGGTGAGATATCAAGTAAAGAGGCAAAAGAAACGATATTGGATTGTTATACAGTACTCACCTTTTTCTAGACATATCACGGATGATCCGTGATATGCATGGAAAAAGGTGAGTTTTGAAATGACGACAAACAGAAGTAGTAGAAGAAGTAAGTAGAAATATGTAGTCTATTCTATTGTAATAAAAAAGAAATCAGAGCAAAAGAAAAAAATGATGATGATGCAAAACAGCTGACGCAGTTCTTTTTTAAATCTTCATCGCAATTTCGCAAGATGGAGCTGACTATTTTGAATTGTCCCTGATTGGTCGCTTTTCGTTCAAAATTATCTATCAGCTGCACTGTTTAATTAGCATTTTGACGGAACTGTTTAGCCGACATGCCAAGCCAAGTCTCATATATTACTCATGTTCAATATGGCATTCAAAGAAGACTGTTTTACCGATGCGTGACTTCGATAGATGCAGTGGAAAAGAAGTTCCATTTTTTGACCAGCAGATGGTGTTGTAACAAAAATTTATTCTGGAACCAACTATTTGTTTTTAAAAATAAAATAATAATGGGATAAAAAAATATAACTAAGATTTAGCCGAAACGATTATTTGATTAAAACATATTTTTAAAGCATGCAACTCAGAAGATTTTCAGTATTGCCACATTGCATACCGCATAGTAGGCAAATCGTTTAACAAAGGAAGATCCGGGCATGCGCAGTACAGTTTAGAATGTTCTAGAACGTCATAATTCTTTTCAACGTTATTGCTAAGAACATAAGATCGAAAATTGACCCGAACTTTTTGCAACCTAAATTAACATTTACTAGGAAGGTACCGGGCAGGAGGCTATCGTGATACTTCCCTATCAACTACTTTTCGTGTTTATGTCTTTAACAATATGGTTGAAAACTGATCGACAAGGTATTATTACAGATATAGCTTCCGAAAAAATACTAGTTGGGACCTGCGCACTGCAGCTTAGAATTTTCTAGAACGCTTCTTTGAGTAATAAAATGGCAGAAGGCCCATGTCTATCAGTGTTCGAAAACAGGTTCATACATAATTAGATGACTTCATCATTGTTATCGTAGCATCTACTAGAGCCACCAAAGAGGCAATATATTGACAAGTGTGAGTTTATGGAGTCAATAAATATCTACTAATATGAGTAAGCAATTTTGTGAAATTTTTACTCAGTCCCGCGGTGGGCGCCAATAAGGGAAAACTAACTGGCGCCCAACTGGGCTATAAAACATGTTTTTTTAATTCTGGTATTATTCAATGTCAAATAACAATCCCCAAAATGCAACCGATAAAAAACCGACAGACTAGCAACTCGGCGTCGATGATCAAGACTTTGGAGCTTCGACTCGACGAGCCTATCATTGCCATTGGCAAAGTAAATAAATATAATGTAGTCACAGACTAACACTGCCACGCATCTGTAGCCATTCTGGAAGGATCAGTCCTTCTGTAGCTTTTAATGACACGGCACAATGTACAATATAGGTATATTGTACATTGTGCCGTGTATGTATCTTACTGTATCGTATAACACACATGGAATTATCGATCGGCATCTTGTGACCTGCGCAGTGCAGCTAGCTGTTCTAGACTAGACTCCCTTTGTGCAATGCCGCAGTGCGCCGATCACCGTCTGCCGTGCAAGACGAGTTGCTGCTTCCATCTGTAACAGATATCCTCGGGTCCACCACATGCCCATGCCATTGCATATGCAATCAGTTTCAGAGATGAAGGTGAGTGTTTCTGTTTTCGTTATATTTTAGTTATTGATAATTTCCATTGTTCACATCCCGGCTTCGCCCATTATTGAGCATAGGCCTCTAATTTCTGTTCCTGTTCCAAGCTCAATCCGGTTCTGCTCGCGATCGAGGAAATGTCATCTGTCTATTAATCAACCATGATCAATAATTTTCAAGGTTGTTAAAATGGAACTTTGGACGAGAAAATCTAGACCGCTTTGTAATGTTCAAGGCAATGTTTCTAATACGACAGCGGAGTTAGTGGGAAGGAGAATGATGCCTAATTTTTTTTTCATAATTTTTCCTCCTTTTTCCTTGTTTTGATAATATACCAGTGTTCATACAACGTTTTCTTCTGCAGTTGTCATTTTTGACTATGAAAATATCGTATTTCTCTTTTTCAGGTCCATAAGGCATCACCATCTGCCACCCGTCAGTGATGGCGGCCGATGTTTCAATCCACCACATCACTCCATCTTCATTTCTTCACCCCACCATCGTAGATCTGGTTTCCGCAGCCTCCTGGCTACGGGCTGCAGTTCCGCGCACTCCAGGACTTTAATACCAAGGTAAGATTTTCATAAATCAAATCTGCCTGCCTGTTCCCTATTATGTTGGTGTCGGCTCTCAGTCTTAAGCCGCTGATAAACTTGAGCAATTCAGCATTCACTTTTGATGAGCATTCTAGCGAATGTCCTTTTGTTTAAAATAAACAGGAGCGTTCTAGCAAGCATTCGAGCGAGCATTCTAGCAAGCGTTCTAGCGAGCATTCTAGCGAACGACAGGAAATTTGCTTCAAACTTTTGCTGACCCGAGAAATTTTGTCATTGTTATTGTTTTTGTCTTTCGGAGGCACGTGAGAGCCTCGGTATGGCATGAACGGTCACTCATCTATGTGCGCCCTCAGCTAGCATTGCTTAACCTCTTAGACCAACCCTTGCGACAGTTATAATTGAGCCACGAGCTCAACTGACATTAAAGAGATATTGTTATAGCGCTCTGTTAGACACTTATTAAAGTTAATTTTCTGAATGACGAAGTTTCTCAAATGTCATGATATTCTGTTTCAGGTCCAAGACGAGTATCACCTTTCACTCATACCTGGTGACTGACGTGTGACGATGAAGCCCCGCAGCGAGTCATCTAGCCTGGTCACCTGGCAACGCCAGCACACGGAAGAAACCGCTCACCGCTCCCACAGACTACTAATTTTCATGAAATAAGCAGTTTGTGAGAGACGAATATTATGTTCAATTCATGCAAAGTTGATGAGAAATGTAGCAGCGCTCGTGTCAAAATGATTTTCTTGCTATATTTCTTATCAGTTTTTAAAATTATGTTTTAAAATCGCAGTGAGGTAACAATAACAGGCGCGGATTTAAGAAGGGAAGATCATAGGAACAATAAAGGCAAACAAATTTTGTTCCGTTGATTTTCTCTAAAATTCTTGAATTCACGCCTGAGGTCTCCTGCGATAATAACCCTGTAACTGCATGATGTTTCCGTAAATATAATGCAGTTACACACTTAGTGAGAATAGTGATATTTCAATGAAATGCTTAGTATTTAATTGTAGTGTACACTACTCCTCACAAAAGGAGGGGAGAGGACCAGTTAATAAGAACGTTAGTGATGTAACAACCAGACACATTGCTGGCTTTCTTACTCTGATTTTGTGATGGAGTCAAACTCTCTTCCCCTCTCCTATAAATGGGTAAATATCTACACACCGGGATCTCTTGTTCTTAATATTTAGTGTTTGAAAAAAAAAGTAGCAAAATGAATAGACATAAAATAACATAAATTGTAAACTTTGTTTTATTTCCTCATCATGTCCTGGCCTTTCTCAACTACGTTGGAGTCTGCTTCCAATCTGACCAGATGCAGCATTTTATATGGAGTGTTTGCCTATCTGAACTGCACAACTCAGGCACTGTTTAACAAGATACCCCTTGGCAAGACTGGTGTCAGATCTTTTGGCTTCCGACTCTCCGTAACGACTGCCAAAGATCTGCAAATGACAGGAGCCGAGACCAATGGGTTAACGTGCTTTCCGAGGTACGGAGGTATCTCCGTATGATCAGCCATCCGCGTTTCAAAGTCAGTTAGTGCTGCTTACCTGAGAACATCAACCGTGCGGCTTTTATTATTAAGCTGCTTACTCCTGCAGTTGCCAAGCCAACCAGGATGAAAACGTTTAATGTCGAAGTTACCCGTCGAATCACAATCAGTGGCCACCATACAAATGACTTGCTCCGTAATATTACGTTGTTGGCATCAGGGATACTAATTTATAGAAGGATGCCAGGGTACGTAGTATTGCGTAGGTAAGCATCCCAGATAAAATAAATGTTGTGGGACCTACGTATTGCAAGAAGGGAAGACTTACGAAATTATACGTTGTCGGCCTCAACCATTATTAGTAGTAACGTAATATTGCGTAGTAGGCATTCAATTGTAAGCTGTGTAGGTGCTAACTGATAACAAAGAGACAGAGATTCTTTAAGTTTCTAAGTAGTATTTATCAAAGTCGTCGTATGTCTATTTCTCCGCTTACTTCGTCTAGATCACGCATGAGATTTTGATAAGGTTTTCATTAATATAATAGAAAGAGCGGAAAACGAAGAAGGTCTATGTGTATAATTCGTAACTTTTGCAAAGCAGAGCGTGTCACTAATATTTATATAACTATACATAATTTTATTTCACATCGAAATATTGATCGGCATCTTGTGACCTGCGCAGTGCAGCTAGCTGTTCTAGACTAGATTTCCTTTGTACCTACGCCGCAGTGCGCCAGTACACCGCCCGCAGTCTGCGGTGCAAGACAAGTTTCTCCTGCGTGCTGCCGCTGGGGCTCCGGGCCCCTGCATTTTCGTGTGTAAAATAAAGGTAAGTGTTTTAGTTTTCCTTCTACTTATAAAAGGTAACCATTGTTTATTTTAACAGGCTTTTCAATTGACGTGACTCGAATGGACATAGTTTCGAAGTAGATTTGTGGTAGTTTTTCGTGAAGGTTTTTAAATATGACGTGCTTTTATGTAGATTGTAAGAAAACTTTCTTAGTTTATAAAATCCTGGTAAGATTAGAGTGATACAGAATCGTTTTTTGGGTAAAGGCTCGGATGTCCGAGGGGGGGTCGATCTGTGGAGGGGAGGAGGTAGTAATGTATGGCAGTGCTGCAGTGGGAGGCCATCTTGTTTCGCCATTGTTGGATAGACACAAGAATGCGGCAGATCTATTCGTAGGGTGAAACTATTTCAACAGCGAGGAGGGGAGTGACGACGATTTGAAATATTTAGCATTAGATTTCACCCTTGCAATACGTAAAGTACTAATTCATAAAGGGCTCACTGCTATAGCAGTTCTGTTAATTATGAAGATTCGTAAAACAGTTTTAGTTATTTCGTGACGTAATCACGTGATTGCGGTATTGGTATTCAGGTAAACAGAGAGTCGTCGCATAAAGGGGTTAACATAGATTACAACATTAGAACCTCAAGTAATCTTCTCATACTTGAATATTTCTGTTACAATAACATTCCTTTCATATATCATTTTTACATTTTCCAGGTGCTCGGTGGACTGGCGGTCTCTGAATGTGGCTGATGTTCCAGCTCGCAGTCTGCACGGCGAGTTGGTTCTTCGAGCAGTCACCAGGAGACCGGGCTCGGCTGCCACAAAGCCAAGGTAGGCCTTTGTTTTGACTTATAGCACTATGTCTTGTCTTCTACCAGCGGCATCACCCGCGTGAAGCTCGGAAGTTGATCCCATTGACCATAACCTAATCCATGACATGGTCTTCTCTTGTATCAAGTTTTATCCGATGCTGTCAAGCCGTTTAGTTGTAACACCCCCCACAAGGTCGACTGATGGCTTGGTGAAGGGCGCGGGAATCCGCAGATTTCGTTGAGTCGCTGTGCCGTCAATTAAGGGAGGCCTATGTCCGACTACGTCTTTCTGCTGAACTGATGGTAATGTTACAACGTGAGGAGGTTACAAACAGGCAGTCAGACAGTTAATCGGATATTTGGAGTATACGAGTATAGTATGGATGGATTTTTTTAACGATGGTTCTTAAAATTTTCAGGGCCTGATGGACGAGCAGTGTCTTGAATGCGGTGGATATTCCAGCACGCAGCCAGCATGGTTCTACGAGCCGGGGTTCCGGGCTCGGCTGCTTTACTATACCACATAGGTAGGTCTTTTGGCTTATAGCTAGCCTGTATGGTCCCACTCCTGGCCAAAGGCCTGCCTCCTTTCTTTCTATCGCTTGCCAATTTCCATGGGAGTCATCAAAGTCGTCACGGCACAGTCTCGTTGGTGGTATACAGCGGCACCTCATGCGGTCTCGCTGTTTCTAGCTTTTAATATTTGTGAGAACTTCCAAACTCTTTAATTACCTAAACAAGCCGTTGGATTTTTTTTCTGAAAACATGCCAATGGTCACCCTTGGACATCTCCAAAACTAGAGACATCGCATATAGCTTAAATAATCTCTTTTCTGAGGAGAAGAGGTTATCAAATGACTAAAACAACAGCTCTGTTGCTTCAGTACTAGAAGCCTGTGGAGTCTTTTATTGTAAAGCAAACTAAAAAGATTTTAATTTATGAAAGAAGCAATAAATTTACTTTGTCAAAATAGACATAAAGTAACTTTTTAATACTTCGGCAGTTCTTCACCAGTTACATGGTGTTTCTACTCAACAATTCATCATAAACTTCTCTTATTTTTCAGGTCATTGATTGACGAAGAACACCATCCGCTATGCTGCCCCACTTGACCGAACCCCGATGGGGTGTAAGTGGCTCTAAACACCTGCAGAGCCAAAATCAACCTCACCTGCCCGCGGCGCACCCTGCTATACCAACGAGGCTCTGACGAGACACGTACTACCTACATTGAAGAGTGTACGGGGGCGGCACTCATCTCTGTAGGTACACTGTGTCATTAGTATGTAAGATAATTTGTGAACTCCTGGTCTCTTGTTATCTGGGGAGACGAGGAGATCACCCTAATATACTAGTCTTAAGCTCTTTAGTTCTTTAGTACTTAATAAAAATCAAAAGTCGGTATCAGGCAAATACGCCACCAAAGAAATTATAAAAATAAAAAATGTTAACATTCCTGCGTTTTATTTTGGAATACCTGAGCGCAGCTCTCTAAGCACTACTGTCCTTAGACCATAGACGAAATGTTCTTCTATTAGAAATGGCGATTTAAAATGCCGTATGGAATGTAGACATCGTTTTCAATCCTTTAGGTACATTTTTGACGTATTGATTATCGCCATTGCCACGCTTCCGCTGGAAGCATCTCACTTGTCTTAACCATCTGAGAGCCGAAACAAATTGACAGTCGAACTGAACGATATAGTTACATCATTCGTATCAAAATTATGTAGCTAAACATTGAGAACGATGTAGTAAAACTTGCGCGATCAAGCGTCTGGAGTAAAAAAGCAACAATTCAAAGATCAAATAATTATATAAACCGTGGTAGCTGGGAGATAACCAGTCCTAGGTGATGGCGCTCGCTCACGCACATGATGCCTGCGCTAGCACCATTCAGCTCAACCACTTTGAAGGGTGCCAAATGATCTAACATTTGCCATCATCAGCCAGACTTTTGAGTGAGCATAACACTCCCAACCGCAGCAAAGCGTGCATATTGAACTTGATGTGTGGAAATCGAAAGTTGTTATTCCAAAAACAATGAATTTGTTCATAATTATATACGTTTGGAAACCAAGCATCGAACACAGTATACCCATTTTCACATACTACGTCCCCTGAAAATTTTGTAGTACCTAGATAGCCATATCTCACACCTCAGTATTGATCGTATTTTGTGACCTGCGCAGTGCAGCTAGCTGTTCTAGACTAGACTTCCTTTGTCCCCCAGTGCATCGCCCGTCGTCCGCCTCGGAGGTCGGGTTTGTCCTTCACCTCTGCAGTTCTACCGGGTTCCCAAGCCTCTACAGGTAAGTGATACAGTTTTCCCTAAAAACTTAGCATAATCCCTGTATTCCCCGAAAGGTTGTGTACCCACAGTACGTCCATATCTCGCCAGTTATGCTCAAGTCATGGTTATTCCTGAAAGGTTTGAAAGACAGTTTTTAGGGTGAAATTTTGTGGAAGCGGAGTCCAATGATTTATCTTACTAGGTCATAACAGAGATCACCAATAAAGCATACAAAATTCAAGGGTTTTATGGCCCAGCGGAGGCGTGGCAGAAACGGCGCGAAAGCACGTCATATCCATGTAGTAAATACAAGAACCCCATTGGAGAATGTCGGGCTTCGCTATCTTTCGTTTATCATTAAACAATTTTTACCCTCGCTATAACTGACAAGGCCGTGTCTCTGGTGACCAATAGGAACAAAGAATGACGTGGCAATTTTATTGATCGTAGACAAACACTCTCTGGCTCCCCTCTCCACGAGGTCAAATAGCTGCTAGAGAGCTGCTAGCCTGTCGGTTTTCTATCGGTTGCATTTTTGGAAGTGTGCGACAGAATTGCATAGTTTAATTTCGCTAAGCCCATTCCATCATCGGACCACAAGATGTACGGCGTTATGCCACCGACACCTGCTGAACATCCCACCCACACGCACGAAACGTTTTGGGAACACATTGATTGTGCGTTCAGCTAAGGTGTGGAATGCCCTGCCTGACTGTTTCCCGATAGCTACAACTTGGGAGTCTTAAAGTCAAGAGTGAATAGATTACTTCTAGACAAGCGTGTTCTTTCTTCGACCACATCTTACCATCAGATGAGATAGTGGTCGAACGCGTGCCTATCAGTAGAAAAAAAATAGCAGACGCTCCATGTAGAAGCTGCATCCAGTAAGACTGGAAGCCGACCCCGACATAGTAGGTCTAGGCAGACTCTTCGAGCTCGTTCCCGTGGTATCACTTACGACTGTCTCACTAATAGGAGCTATTATAAAACATGGTTGTTCTAATTTTTCAGGACTCCAGAGTTCGAGCAGCGTCTCCCGATCTTGACGGCTTTCGACATGGATTATTGGATCCACAATCCTCCTTCACCACCAGGGCTCCGGCATCAGAAGCCCGGTGGCATGCCAAGTTCTGGCGATGAAGATAAAGGTAGGTGTCACTTTTTACTTCCACTCCTCTTTAAGTTCAGCAACTGCCGCGCTGGAGATAGGGTCAGTGAGTGTGTTCTGCTGCAGAACATGCTTCCTACTCTTGTTACTAGCGTAGCAGAACTGGCTTCATCTATTTGACTCATAGCTCTAATCAAAAGTGCCTGATCTATTTGAAAAAAAGGTTTTTGTTTTTACCAACATTGTCATTTTACCAAAAGGGCTACGCAAAAAGCTGACTTTAATCAACATTATTCAGAAAAAAGCTGGATATATTGTTTGCTTAAGTGTCAACCAGCCCATTCTTTATAAAAAAACTAATAACGTCTTTGCGAATAAAGTTACAAGCCCAAGTTGAAATTAAACAAATAACTTGTAAAATTCTTCAAATTCTTAACATAACGCTCTCTTAATTTTCAGGTCCTTCATCCACCAGCAGCATTCCAGCAGCTAATGGTGCTTGCACTCAACCAACATCTCGCTATCTTCAGCCTGACACCACTCCAGTCCTGCATTCACCAAAGGACAGTGGCTCTACCAACACCTTCTACCAGCTTGTGGAGCCGGATTCACCGGATACAAATGGCTGTAGTTCTGGCTACAACTTTCATCTGATCCAGGGGGAACCAGACCAGCATTTAACTGGCCTTGGTTATACCATCTCCTCCGACCCAGTCTCACAGCGCTCTGATCTGCAGCTTGAGGACGACCCTTCGCCAAATGGCTGTGATTCTTGCAAAGACTTTCATCAGATCAGCGACGCCCTAGCTCAAGCCAAGAGTTTACCAACTAGCTCTGGAAATACAAACTCCTCTGACCAACTTGAGGAGGACTTTGTCGATCCTTTCCCTAATGGCTGTGACTCTTGCAAAGTCTTTCATCAGATCCAGGGTGCCCTGGCTCTAATCCAGCTTTTACCACCCTTCGCTGTTCAGTCCAAAACCTTACGACTTAACGGGAGCCTAGTCCAGCCTTTACCAACGGTCAGCTTTGTAGAAACCCTTCATGGGAGCCAAAAGGCCCCAAATGAGGTATCACCAGCAGCCCCTGGCCCTGCTCACTCCTCGAATCAGCTTGAGGAGTTCAGGTGGAAGTCCCCTTGGATATTCCCTTGCAACTTGAGCAGGGTGACGAATTTCTTGTCACCTTTAAGGAAACAAATCGAGTTGCTCTCGATTTCTGTTTTCATTGCAAGCCTTTGCTTCAGGATGCTGTCCGTACAGCGGATGTGTGTGTAAGGTCTTAGTATTAAGATCATGGTAAAGATAAATTAATTGGTCAAACTTCACAGATGGGATGAGTTCAGTTCGTGATAAACAAAAAAATAATCTTGACTCAATGATTTCAACTTCTTGTAGCTGATTTGAAATGAGTTCAGACTTGTTTTTGTTTTATCATGTTTATATTGGGTCAAATTAGAAAAGTTAGAGGAACTCCTCAAATGGGATGGGTATCTTCTGATGATATAATTGATATTTAACTCTTGATTTCAACTAACTATTCAAACTGATTACGGGGTCAACAAACGCCGCCCGTAAGGTTGTACCTAGTTATTTGAAATTATGTTTTATTTTCGTTTTGTTATCATTTCATACGGTTACCCATAACGTGTTCGGAGTTGCGCTACATAATTTATTTTGACCTGGTATATCATTGATATCACCGTCTGCGAAGTTTCGTTGGATAATTTATTTTTACCATCGGCCTAGGTTAAGCTTTTTACTCTTATAATAAAATAATTAGTTATAACGGTCCAGACGAGTTTATAATTTGAATTAGGATAATTAGAATTAAAGTCGTGAGTAGGTCAAACTGTAGTTTTATTTGTACCTAACCCTCTCCTAAATTTATCTTTTTCTGCCTAGCCTTTTCCAATTTTTCATGGATGGGAAAACATCAAATGAGTCTCTGAGAATCTTACTGACTAAAACCCATCCGTGCTCCTCCTAGTGTCCTTTGCGTTTCAGGGCCGCGGTGACTCTTTCGAACAAAATTCGCAACCCTGGCAAGCTCTGGCCCTTACGGGCCCCGTCTACTATGCTGACAACTATTTGAAGCGCGCGTGGAACAATACGCGCCGTTGACCCGGGCCTGGCTTTGATCGGACGGCGAGCGTTGGATGGCTCACCGTCCGCAGGAGCCTTTTCCTTACAATATCGAGGTCGGATTCCAGTCTAAATGGATGCAGCTGAACACCAGTATCTGACCTCCACCACACCGTTACTGGGTGACTGTATAGTGCTGGAAATGCTCCTTGGTAAGACTGACTCAAACGAAGATAAAATTGGAAGTTGTAGATATAATAGGTATGAACGGCGCTTTTCTGAATTTTGTCGGCCGCCATTACTGATTCTGTGTCTTGGAGGTGCAGTGGTTGGGCCGACCCCATCATCATCATCATATCTGCCGAAAGACGTCCAAAAAAAAAAAAAAAGACAGGCCTCCCCCGAATCGGAGGGATTTGCCATAATTGCCACGCTTGGAAGGCGGGTTGGGTATCGCAGTGTAGCTGTATCAATGTACCTACAGAGAATGCTGCTGCCCATTCTCTGGTGAGTCCCTTAGTCGCCTCTTACGACACCCACGAGAAGTGATGGGGTGGTGCTATTCTTTTACGTCCGACACCATACCGGCCGACCACCCAAAAATAGTAGATTATGCACCCAGGAAATAAAGCAGTGTCTTATGTCAAGGGCGTCATATTGAATCCCAAACGCAAAGAAGAATTAGGAATTACCTCCTGAGCACAGCCCAAGGCAAAGACATCTTTATCCCCGAGGAGGATAGGTACCTACTCTACTTTTCACACACTGTAAGGAAATAAGAAGCCATTGTAGGTACTAAAATCAAAGCATTAATTAGATTTACAAGCAGTGAATATATTTAGAACCATAAATACACTTACAAAAAGTAAGTAAATAGCATAAGAATTTGCAATATTCGCGCCATTTTTGCGTTCCACTCGGTACCTTATACCAGACAAGCTACGCACCTTAGCCAGCAAAACAAAGCTTTTGCACCAAAGCATTTTTTGTATGGCCCCACGTATCTTTAATAATCCTCCACCTTATTTCAGAATCATGAGCGATATAAATACCTTTAAAAAAAAACTACATGAATTATTGATAAATAAATGTTATTACTCTATAAGATAATTTCTAAATGACAAAACACTGAAATAGCCGATTTATTACAAGAAACGAATGGGTACACAATCAAGAATTAAAACTACTAAGTACTTATAAATACTCATAAAATCACTGTGTGATTGTTTTATAAACTATTATATAACATGACTAATTTCTTAATGTATTGCATGACAATTTGATGTAATAATTGTATTTTAACTATGCACCAGACTAATAAAATAAATTTTGTATGCCTCAATGGCGGAACATAGCAGAATCTGTAACTAACACAACATCTTATGAACCTATGATCCACAATAAATGAATTGAATTGAATTGAATTAGCCACGACCAACTCGATGTCTCAAGGTCTCGATCTTATTAGTCAATGAGTCGACTGATTCTAATGAGGGCAACATATTTATAAAACGCCTTGACACGTGCTTCAATATTTCCCGCTCTTTTACCCAGGAGCAGGTATGTTCCCTCGAGATAAAGCCCGACATTCACGCGGCCGAAGTCGATGCTGACATAACATAATTGGCTACAACTTATGTTCACTCATGTCGTCCATCAGTTCGACCAATGGTGCGCACCTACGTATTTAAGGTGATTGCTTCGAATTACCAATATTAAAAATTTAGGATTTTCGGAAGAGGAGATTTTAAAATAAAAAATCAACCCTGCGATTTTCGTTTATCATTTACTTGTTAGAATTTTGAATTACTCAATGACATGTTTGACTATTACTAGACATATTGGCAACATCGTATTTATATTTTTGGTTTTGTAACACGTTTTAATTAAACAGGTGGGGAAAATATACGGCACTCTTTCTAACTTACAAATGTTTCATTGGAAAGACAGAGATGCTATTATAACAGTGACTGTCATTTTGACTCCTTGTAGACTGTTACTAACAGAGCCATCTAGCGGTTAACCTGTGCAATTTCTGAATCAGCAAACGCCATCTATTCCTCCCATTTAGAAGCTAACGTCGGAACAATTTTTTGTTTCCCTATGTAAAGGTGTTTATTCATCTCTGTCTTGTCTATGACACTTTTCGGTAGTTAGAAAGAGAAGAAACTAGTTTTCTCCCTCATGTTACATTTTAACCATACCGGATTTCTGAAATATGAATTTTCTTGACAATATTTGAATTTCGCGGGGTACTAGAACCACAGTCTATCCGAATAGATTTCGCCCTGAAGAACTCTTTGTGTACAGTCAACTGCAAAAAAATCTTACACTTAGGGAGATACAACAACGATGTTTTACTGAATTATTCATCGCAAATTATGAAATTAAAGCATTTACGCCAAAAAAAATTTGTAAATTCTATTGAATTTCCACAATGAAAACCAGCGTCTACGCTGAAAATGGCTTTTGAATTCTCGCTGACTATACTAAGATGGGGATGCTCCCTTCCCACTTCCCCGCCAGACAGACCTCGTCTCAACGTATTGATCCAGACCTGCGCATTGTTTTTAGAACTCTCTGGAACCTTCTTATGTGTACTTAAGGCGGTTTTGCCAGACACCGCGTAAAAGGCCGGTATTTCCTGCTTTTTATACTTGAACAGTCCTTACCTTTTTCCCCTATTGCTAAAACTGGCCGTATTAAATTTTGTATAGAACCCTTATAATGTAGAAATTCTTAGGTCTTGAGCTATATTGGCATATATATAAATTGAATAATGCAAATTGACCTTTTTGGTCATGTAATAGTCAATGCAGTGTGATGAAATATGAGCCAATAGAGCTCAAAAATAATAGGTTCCTCAAGAAACATAAAAATGTTCTTCATTTTTATGTTTCTTGAGGAACCTATTACCTATAGAGCGGGCGCAGTGACCTCTTCAGTTTTAGCACATTCTCGGAAAGGTTTGATAGGAGCTCGTAGCTTAATAGCACCAGCCGCGTCGATCTCCGAGGTCAAGCAAAGCTTGTTGAGGTCAATCCGTGGATGAGTGAACATTTTAACATGACGACATTAAATGGCCGTTATAGGAATGCGTGAAGGAGCCTCCTCTTGTAGTGCTGTTTGTTCCATCAGGCACTCAACTGAACCGAGCGCTCGGCGCACCTTGGACAGTCTCACATAACACCTTACAAGACTGGCCAATCATTCCCTTACGGTGGTAAGGCCAAAGCCCGTCTGGTTCGCGACCACCCTCCCACCGGAGTCCGCCGTCAAGCAGCCTGCTGTGTTTCGTCGACGCGTGGGAGTACCAGTGCCTTAAGGCATCTTCTGGGCACGCTCGCTTCATCAAAGACCTCATCCATCGCTTTCAATCCGGCTTGATCGAGGTGAAGAGCTAACCCATTTAAGAAAACGCATTTTAACGTGACCGAAATTTGCAACCGATGGGTAAAAACTCGCCCTAAGCAATGGCTGTCATTTGTAGATTTGAACAGTGGTTACGGGTTAGCCAGAAAACTTAAAATCCGACACTAGTCTTGCCAAAGGGTATTGAGTTACCCAGTGACTGGTTTTGGAGGTCAGAAAGGCAGTCTCTCCCTGTAGAAAACTGGTATTTAGCTGTACCTAATTAGCCTGACAGCCGACCCCAGCATAGTTAAACAAGGTGTGAGATTGATAAGGTAGGATGATAAGAATAATAAAAGACAGTTTCCTTAACCTAACTTATATTTAAACTAACCTATCTTATGCAAATTTTTCAAATGTACCATAAAATCATTTCCTTATAAAAATACAAAATAGTGCGACTTTTTTTTGGTTTCAAACCAAATTTTATAGACAGTCGACCTAAATTCGACCTGTCAGAATTAAGATCGACTGCCTCCCTGGTTTCTTCAAGGGTAAGTTGAAGAGATCAGGGGTGGTCAGAGCCTCGTTGGGATCTCCAGCAGGGTGCACCGCGGGCAGGTGAGGTTGACTTTGGCTCTCTGCAGGTGATAGTAGAGCCACTTGCACCCCATCGTTGACGGCACTTGTCAACCGAACCTGGAACGTGAAAAGACTTATTTTAAAGACACCTAAAAATAAATGAATAAATACCGGAGTAACGATATGATGCCCTAAAAGTTTACAACTTTCACTATGAGACCAACTCCGAAATGGCGAAAGATCAGCTTTTCAGTACATTTTGTAGAGTTATGTATTCTTTTTTTCGCGATTTCATTGTTGTTCCTATGGCAGCCAGCCAGCATCAATAAATTATATAATAATAATATATAATAAGTCTGTGACAACTTTGGACAACACTGTCATCTCGAATTTTACTCCTTTTTATTTTATTTCTTGTTTTTAAATATTGAAATTGAAGTCCGATCCTGCATGGAGTATTGTAGCTACCTTTGGGATGGCTCAGCTAAGTATCAGCTTGCCGCGCTTGACTCGGTGGAACGCAGAGCTAAGAGGCTCATCGGTGTCGCAAAACTGGTGGATGCCAAGCTACATAGCTTGGCTCATCGCCGTAAGGTTGCCTGCTTATCGGTCTTCTACAGATTGTACTTCGGTGAGTGTGCCCAAGAACTGCACGACCTCATCCCACCGGCCCCCTTCTACCATCGGACATCCAGACGCACTGCATCTTACCATCACTACCTTGTAGCTATTCCACCAATTCGCACTAAGCGTTTCCAAACGTCTTTTATAATGCGCACAGCAAAGGAGTGGAACTCTCTGCCTGCGTCTGTGTTTCCAAAAGCTTACAGCCCTAATCTCTTCAAAGTTAGAGTGAACAGGCTCCTTCTGGGTAAGCTCGCTCCATCGTAGACTTTGTCTCTGTCATATCTGACATTGACTAGAGTTAAGAGCAAACCCATCACCAATAAAAAAAAAAAAAAATTGAAATCTTAATTTTAAAATGTTTATTACGTTGCACATCTTTTATCATTACCACCTTAGTAAATTGGTGACCCCGACGTGAAAGTTGTACAAAATGGTGAGTACAATGGCTCGTTAAGAGATATTGGGTTTATTATGGTCCAGTAAATTCGGAATATATTTGCAATGACGAACGGAAATTCAGACTGGCACACGATGACACGAGTTATCGTACAAAAAAAAGGAAACCTAATAGCCTAAAATCGCTATACTCTAAAATCTCAATATCGTACCTTAGTTTTTACTAGACTGGTAGCAGACTCGGCCTGGACCGGCCTGGGTAGAGAACAGGGTCATATGAGAAGAATGGGTGATACTGCTTGCCACCAGGGACCTGAAACATGATAAAAATAATATCAAAGAACGTTGGTAGAAAGCTAACTAACGATGGATGGATTGTGTAAAATATAATACTCGTAATGTTGTACCATTATAATATTACACACACAGAACACGATGGTACCTATTGTTGGTTTTCTAAGGGGTGGTGTCAATTGATTTATTACATCTTGACTACACTCCCCTTTGTTGTAATAGATTTTCACCCTTAGATCTAACGCCATGCCCTTTCAATAGAGGGATGGTAACACAAAATGGCGTCTCTCTTACACCCCCTCAACTTTGTTGGATCATCGGACACAAAGATTTTTCAAGTATATTAGCTGGTTATCTCTTACCGCATCTTCCACGTTTAAGTTAAAAAAATGTTTAAGGCGAACGTAACTAAGATAAAAAATATCTTAAGGCACAATCCAAGACATGATCTACCAATCCGTTTAGCTGATGTGGTTCGACAATTCGGAATAATTTTCGACATTTACGCGCCGCTAACAGAATTCATTCACTTATATGAGGCGGAAAAGTGAAATAACTACCTTCATAGGTCCCTGGGGCTCTGGTATCCGGCTCGAAGAACCAACTCGTCTCGCACGGCAGACTCTGGGCGGCGCACTGAGAGGACAAGGGAAATCTTGTCTAGATAGTTCTGATCACACTGCGCAAGTCACGATCAATACTTCGTTGTGAAATATGGCTTCCTATAGCTGTACAAATATCTTTTTGCGAAACTAGTGCCGCCATCTGCTTATAACAGAAGATACAATAATTTCCATAGACAGTTTCACGAAGTTTTACTAAGCGCCCTCTTTGCTAAAGACTTTTGTATTACCATGATAAAACTCTCTTTAGCAGTCTGATTAACTCTTAAGGTAAAGACTTCGATGTTTAATATTTCAATGAAACTGTTTAAATTATTTTAGTTTCTAATAATTCATGCAACTTTTGCTTCAGCCTTAGTTAGATTTAAATCAAAGTAGTTCCTAAAATTAATACCTCGATAAGAATATAAACGTACAATCTTAAAGGTTTATGTTAACTAGCGACGTCTAGTGGCGTATTAAGAACACAAAGGAAGTCTAGGCTAGATGTTAAGGCCTCGTTTTCGGAGACGCGGGGCGTCGAGCTGTGCGTTCAGCGACGCGGCCCGCAATAAATTCAAACATAATTATGGTGTTGTATGAGAGCGTAGTTAAAATTTTGTATGGAGTGATTTATCTGGTAATCTGTGCCGCTACTCTGCACGCCCCTTCATAAACAACATAGTACATTGCCATATGTTTGTGTTTGCGCGTGTGATGATACTGGCTGCTGCATGCACCGCCTGTCGCCCGCTAAACCACACGCGACGCGCGACGCGCGCATTTCCGTAAACGAGGCCAAAGTTCTGACCACGCTGCGCAGAGCGCCAATTCTACTTATTTTTAAACAACGTAAATATATATATAGGGTTGAGGTTATATAAGAAAATGGACGTAAATTCCCCCATTTCCAATACTACAGAGCAGAAAATTATGAAATTAAAATCGACTGCCACGTACATTCATGTGCACATAACTCGACAAAACTGCTAAAAGTTGTTCATAATGATGTTTACAATGACCCTAAAGTTTTATAAAAAATTGAAGTCTTATTTATTTATTTATTTATTTATTTTATAATTTATGTACACACAGAAAAACAGTTGCAGAAATAACATAATAACTAATAGTACAAAGGTACTGCTTATTTTTATGAGTCTTATTTTGTATCCCTGCACAAAAATAATATAGATTTCGTTAGTGTCCAGTTTACTGGCCAGTGATCTTGAAGTGATGGCTAGTGACGCAGAACGTTCAATGGCCAGTTTACTGGTCACATGTTTTTTGTGATTTTCTCGAAAATTAACGGTTTTCAGGTTTTTTTTTCAAAAACATGTCATTATGATTTACGGCACAGAATACATACGTATCACAAAATATAAGGAATTCCAAAAAAAGTTTGGGTGTGCGTTAAAGGGTTAAGGTGAATGCTTCGATGATTAAAATTATGTCTGAAAATTTTTGTTGCGAAAATTTTGCATTTTTTTTAAACCACATTGGTTTAGCACGTATTATCGTTAATACAAGCTAACAATTATTATTATATATAAATGACAAATCTATAGATTTGTCATTTATATATAATAATAATTGTTAGCTTGTATAAAAATCAATGCCACTTTTCGTTGTAATTTTATAACTCAAGAACGGCTGAACCGATTTGGCTGAAAATTGGTGGGGAGGTAGCTTAGAACCAGGAGACAGACATAGGAGACGAGAGATTTTTTTTTGTAGGTGGGTGTAGGGTGGAAACAAACTCAGAGGTCAAAGTCTCTTTTGAAGTCCATAAATAAACAATGGGGATGGAAGTGTCTTATTCCGTAGCATAATCGCCTATGCGGCAAGTTATTCACCTTAAGAAACAGCCCATGGGAGTCTAAAGAACAAGAAGAAAAATAGTGCAGGAGTTAGAAAACATTATTTCTACTCCCTACTACTCCTTTTCAAGAGAAGGCAGAACTGAGTCGATAGGCACCAAGGGACACTAACAATTGCTGTATACTGTAACAAATGGTTGCGGAATTTGTTCGAAAGAGTCACCGCGGCCCTGAAATGCAAATGGCACGAGGAGGAACACAGATGGGTTTTAGTCGGCATTGCACAAAGGTCGTACAGTCTAGAACAGCTAGCTGCACTGCGCAGGTCACACTTGACGATCAATACTTTGACATAGGTATACCTACTGTGTAGTTTTGTTATGCATTTTTTTCTTATTTGCGAAAATAGGTAGCTCGTTTTACTGAAGCTAACGCCATCTATGGGTGAAAGTTTTGGTGTTGGTTTTAACGCCATCTGCCAGTAACAGCAAGTTCTACGTGTTAAGGAAGATGGAGTAAGTATTTCGCCGGCTGCCACGCCACCTGATTCAGCTGAACCAGTATTTAACGTGGATCGACTACTTAACAGACCTCCATAACTCAGTATCTCTTCTGCTAAGCAAAATAAGCTAAATTATGGTAGGTGTTTAACTGGGGTACATACTGCTTTTAAGATTTTAAAATAAAACAAAGCATTGGTTACATTTATATATTTTTAAATGTTTTTGTGGCTTATTTGCCTGATTTCGACTTTTGATTTTTATTAAGAACTAAAGAACTTATCTATGCTTAAGACTAGTACTTATACTAATTGAAGTGCTTGCTTATTATTGATTTAAGTTATCCCATGGCCTCCCGAACCTCAAGAGAGAGATTAGGAGTTCAGATGTTACATCTTACATACTAAAGACACACTGTATACACAGAGAAGAGTGTGGCTCTGCGTTTCACTCTTCTAAGTATATACGTGTTGCGCCAGAGCCTCGTTGGTATCGCAGGGTGCACCGCGGGCAGGTGAGGTTGACTTTGGCTCTGCAGGTGATGGTAGAGCCACTTACACCCCATCTACGTTTGGTCAAGAAGGGTCATGGGTGGTCTGCAGGTAGCAGCATCAGCTTCGGCCAATGAAGGACGCTGCTCGACGACCTGGTGTCTGAAACATATACGAAAATTATGGTTAGTTGTTTGAATTTATTTAGATGTAAATATAAAACACACTTGACCTTCTGTTCGCCTCACCAAAAACAAGAAACCATAGCCGCATTCACTGGTTTTAAGTTTGGAAATAAGTTACGAGAAGAAACAAAAACAAAAATAAGAATTTGTCTTTAAAGAAAACGTTACCTTTGAAAAAATATCCGGTGAAGGAAACTTAGAAGAAAGAAACTGAACAAGCTTAAAAATCTCCAGTTTATGTCCCACTGCTGAGCAAAGGATCCCCATTTTGTTTGTTGAAGTTGGAATTAAAAGAGTAAAACTAGAAATGCTAAGACACCTACCAAATGTGAGGCTGATGCAATGCTTGGATGCCGCCTTCAAGGTCCATGCCACATGCACACATGCTGCGGAGCCATCAGCAGGCTTCAGAGCTCTTCCTCCAGGGACCTGAAACATGCAATACAAATACGTCAGAATAATCTATATATGGTTTGATATGGTTTGCACAGGAGTGTGGGAATTGGAACACGAAAAGAGAGGCCGAGAGGGAATTCACATAAAGCGACAGCCTGTATGACCTCCACAACCCAGAAACTGGGTGACTCAATATCCCTTGAGTAATAATAGTTTATTCAGCACGGCAAGAAACTTTTTTGAAATTAATTACAGTGCTAAATCGATGAATTTTGAATGCAAGTGGAGTTTTGTGACAAGACGTAGAAAAAAAATTAAAAGCTTACCAAATTTTTTCTTGGGATGCGCTGTATTGTTCAGTTGTAGAGTAGTTCTTCGAGGCAACATCGGGAGTTGGCCACAGCTGATGTTGTCAGGAAGAACAACTTGACTTGCACGGTAGACGGCGGCCGTCGCAATGCGGCATTGCACAAAGGTCGTACAGTCTAGAACAGCTAGCTGCACTGCGCAGGTCACACTTGACGATCAATACTTTGACATAGGTATACCTACTGTGTAGTTTTGTTATGCATTTTGTCCTTATTTTCGAAAGCAGCTCTTTTTACTGAAGCTAACGCCATCTATGGGTGAAAGTTTTGGTGTTCGTTTTAACGCCATCTGCCAGTAACAGCAAATTCTACGTGTTAAGGAAGATGGAGGAAGTATTTCGCCTGCTGCCACGCCACCTGATTTGGCTGAACCAGTATTTAACGTGGATCGACTACTTAACAGACCTCCATAACTCAGTATCTCTTCTGCTAAGCAAAATAAGCTAAATTATAGTAGGTGTTTAACTGGGGTTCATACTGCTTTTAGGATTGTCAAAATAAAACAAAGCATTGGTTACATTTTATATTTTTAATTTTTTTTGTGGCTTATTTGCCTGATTTCGACTTTTGATTTTTATTAAGAACTAAAGAACTTATCTATGCTTAAGACTAGTACTTATACTAATTGAAGTGCTTGCTTATTATTCATATAAGTTATCCCATGGCCTCCCGAACCTCAAGAGAGAGATTAGGAGTTCAGATGTTACATCTTACATACTAAAGACACACTGTATACACAGAGAAGAGTGTGGCTCTGCGTTTCACTCTTCTAAGTATATACGTGTTGCGCCAGAGCCTCGTCGGTATCGCAGGGTGCACCGCGCGCAGGTGAGGTTGACTTTGGCTCTGCAGGTGATGGTAGAGCCACTTACACCCCATCGGTGTTTTGTCAAGAAGGGTCATGGATGGTCTGCAGGTAGCAACATCAGCTTCGGCGTATGGAGGACGCAGCTCGACGACCTGGTGTCTGAAACATATACGAAAATTATGGTTAGTTGTTTGAATATATTTAGATGTAAATATAAAACACACTTGACCTTCTGTTCGCCTCACCAAAAACAAGAAACCATAGCCGCATTCACTGGTTTTAAGTTTGGAAATAAGTAACGAGAACAAACAAAAAACAAAAATGGAAAAATATTTTATGAAGGAAACTTAGAAGTGGAAAATTGAAACTAAACAAGCCGAAGAAAATCTCCAGTTTATGTCCCACTGCTGAGCAAAGGATCCCCATTTTGTTTGTTAAAGTTGGAATCAAAAAAGTAAAACTAGAAATGCTAAGACACCTACCAAATGTAAGGCTGATGCAATGCTTGGATACCGTCTTGAAGGTCCATGCCATGCTAACTGCGGAGCCATCAGCAGGCTTCAGAGATGCTCTTCCTCCAGGGACCTGAAACATGCAATACAAATACGTCAGAATAATCTAGATATGATTCGCACAGGAGTGTGGGAATTGGCACACGAAAAGAGAGGCCGAGAGGGAATTCACATAAAGCGACAGCCTATATTACCTCCACAACCCAGAAACTGGGTGACTCAATATCCCTTGAGCAATAATAGTTTATTCAGCACGGCAAGAAACTTTTTTGAAATTAATAACAGTGCTAAATCGATGAATTTTGAATGCAAGTGGAGTTTTGTGACGAGACGTACAAAAAAATTAAAAGCTTACCAAATTTTTTCTTGGGATGCGCTGTATTGTTCAGTTGTAGAGTAGTTCTTCGAGGCAACATCGGGAGTTGGCCTCAGCTGATGTTGTCAGGAAAACCAACTCGACTTGCACGGTAGACGGCGGCCGTCGCAATGCGGCATTGCACAAAGGCCGTACAGTCTAGAACAGCTAGCTGCACTGCGCAGGTCACACTTGACGATCAATACTTTGACATAGGTATACCTACTATGTAGTTTTGTTATGCATTTTGTCCTTATTTTCGAAAGCAGCTCTTTTTACTGAAGCTAACGCCATCTATGGGTGAAGGTTTTGGTGTTGGTTTTAACGCCATCAGCCAGTAACAGCAAGTTCTACGTGTTAAGGAAGATGGAGTAAGTATTTCGCCTGCTGCCACGCCACCTGATTCAGCTGAACCAGTATTTAACGTGGATCGACTACTTAACAGACCTCCATAACTCAGTATCTCTTCTGCTAAGCAAAATAAGCTAAATTATGGTAGGTGTTTAACTGGGGTACATACTGCTTTTAAGATTTTAAAATAAAACTAAGCATTGGTTACATTTTTATATTTTTAAATTTTTTTGTGGCTTATTTGCCTGATTTCGACTTTTGATTTTTATTAAGAACTAAAGAACTTATCTATGCTTAAGACTAGTACTTATACTAATTGAAGTGCTTGCTTATTATTGATTTAAGTTATCCCATGGCCTCCCGAACCTCAAGAGAGAGATTAGGAGTTCAGATGTTACATCTTACATACTAAAGACACACTGTATACACAGAGAAGAGTGTGGTTCTGCATTTCACTCTTCTTAGTATATACGTGTTGCGCCAGAGCCTCGTCGGTATCGCAGGGTGCACCGCGGGCAGGTGAGGTTGACTTTGGCTCTGCAGGTGATGGTATAGCCACTTACACCCCATCTGTGTTTGGTCAAGAAGGGTCATGGATGGTCTGCAGGTAGCAGCATCAGCTTCGGCCAATGAAGGACGCTGCTCGACGACCTGGTGTCTGAAACATATACGAAAATTATGGTTAGTTGTTTGAATTTATTTAGATGTAAATATAAAACACACTTGACCTTCTGTCCGCCTCACCAAAAACAAGAAACCATAGCCGCATTCACTGGTTTTAAGATTGTAAATAAGTAACGAGAACAAACAAAAACAAAAATAAGAATTTGTCTTTAAAGAAAACGTTACCTTTGAAAAAATATCCGGTGAAGGAAACTTAGAAGAAAGAAACTGAACAAGCTTAAAAATCTCCAGTTTATGTCCCACTGCTGAGCAAAGGATCCCCATTTTGTTTGTTGAAGTTGGAATTAAAAAAGTAAAACTAGAAATGCTAAGACACCTACCAAATGTGAGGCTGATGCAATGCGTGGATGCCGTCTAGTAGGTCCATGCCATGTTGACTGCGGAGCCATCAGTAGGCTTTAGAGCTCTCCCTCCAGGGACCTGAAACACGCAATATAAATATGTCAGAATAATCTAGATGTGGTTCGCACAGGAGTTTGGGAATTGGCACACGAAAAGAGAGGCCGAGAGGGATTTTTCATGAAGCGACAGACTATATGACCTCCACAACCCAGAAACTGGGTGACTCAATATCCCTTGAGCAATAATTGTTTATTCAGCATGGACAGAAAACTAGTTTGAAATTAATTACAGTGCTAAATCGATAAATTATGAATGCAAGTGGAGTTTTGTGACAAGAGGTGGAACAAAATTAAAAGCTTACCAAATTCTTTCTCGGGATGCGCAGTATTGTTGAGTTGCAGAGTAGATCTTCGAGGCAACATCGTAAGTTGACTACAGACAATGTTGCCAGGACGACCAACTCGACTTGCACGTTCGACGGCAGCCGGCGCAATGCAGCATTGCACAAAGGGAGTCTAGTCTAGAACAGCTAGCTGCACTGCGCAGGTCACACTTAACGATCAATACTTTGACATAAGTATACCTACTATGTAGCTTTTTTATGTATTTTGTCCTAATTTGCGAGTGTAGCTCTTTTACTGAAGCTAACGCCATCTGTGGGCGAAGGTTTTGTTGTTGGCTTTAACGCCATCTGCCGGTCTTATCATGTACTAGGTGTATAGGAAGTTGGAGCACATTCTGTGCGGCAGGTTTTATTTGCTTTTGTGGTTGAGTGACTGAGGTGGTTAATCGTATTAAGTTAAATAATAAATTCAATTTTAAATATTTTCTCTGTCTTTTTCATACAGAAGTTGACTGGTATGGAATGATTTGTTGCATATTGGCGATGCAAAGATTCTAACAAGCGCCTCTAGTGTAAAATTGTGAAACTGTCTAAGAACGACACTTTTACAGTTTTCGCACGGCGTTGCCAACGTGTGAGGCATTGCACAAATTGCGGGGAATCTCAAGTTAATTTGAATTTTGAATATCGATAGTTCGAAAAAATTGAAATACTTATCTTCACATTTTTGTTTGTTTTAAACTTTTTTCTAAATTGATTTATATCACTGGACCGATGCGTTCGAAATCTACCTATCTATCTAGCCCAGTTTGTCCCACTTCTGAATACGGGAATATTTAATGAATTAATTAATTATTGATTTCCTTGAATGTTACATTGTTGACCTGAATTTTAATCTTTGTTTGTTTATTTATGTTCGACCACGATTTTTATTCTTACATAATTATATTGTTAATTACAATTTAAATTTTTAACCGCTTTATTTAATATAGGTATATTGTTATAATTAAGTTAATGTTTTAATGACAATTTGAACTTTAATCATTTTTGTTACCTATTATAATTAAGTTAATGTTTTAATGACAATTTGAATTTTTAAAATTTTATTTATTGAATGTAATAATTAATTTAATGTTTTAATGAGAATTTAAATTTTAACAATTTTAATAATGAAAATGTTTGCAAGCCGAATGGTGAAATATGGCAGAACTCTGATGTATACCTACTACTATCTACTTATGTATTACCCATATTTGCAAATAAATGCTATTCTATTCGATTCCCTTTTTCACACAACTCTGTCATTTGCTATGTCGAACCAGAGGGGATTTTGTGGAATCAGTAGATTTTGCTCCCCAAGTTGGGGAATTTGACTTAGATTTACGGAGAATTTAATAAATTGGTGCGGGTAACGCTGCAAGTGTCGTTCTTAGGCAACCTCAAAATTTCGCCGGTAGAGGCGCGCGCGTATCTGTGCCTCGCCAATTTAGCCAATTTACTTACCACAACTACATATGTTATTTGTGGTAAGAAATACTATTCACACGCAAAATCACTTGATTGGTGATTCAATCAAGTAATTTTTAGTTATTTATTATTTAAACTTTAGCGTGGTCGGTGCATTCAGTTATTTCCATCCCTCGTTGAACCCTTATATTATTTTACTACTTACTAATTAGCTATCTCCTTCAGATCGATATTATACTGAAAAACCTAAAGGTTGACTGGTAGAGAATGCCTTGTTGCATGAAGTCCGTCCATGTAGGTACCACTATTAATCCTGCATCGCGTTATCAGAGTTTTCGTGCGAATTGAACATGTACATCAGCCCGAATATCAATTATCGGGCAGTTGCCCACCGGACTCAACAGCCGTCTGGTCGGAGGATCCTCCTTTTTGTTCTATGAAGTCTTGTAGGACATTACTCTCTGTTCCGCTTAACCTCCATATTCCATTTTTATCGTTTTAACAATCGCCTTCACTACGTTACTGCTAACAAAATATCACTTATCTAGATTCCAAAACCTTCCAAAATTCTACTAATTTTTAAGCAACGTTCGCAAAATCTGTCAAAAATTTGCGACTGAGGTGCGTGCGTGAACGTTGCTTGAGAATTAGTAGGATTTACACTCAGGTACTGTTACTGCCTCTGTCACGGAGAGTACCTGAGTTTTCTAAATACTTTGCCTACTATCCAGCGACTAATGAGCAGCCTAGGAGGGCCCTTCCCGGTCCAGCTATCGTCAACGCGAGCATGGTCGAAAAGCTTATTGTTTCATCCAGCGCAATGTTGTTGACTAACAAGCAAGTGAGAACGCGATAACATTTTACGTAAAAGAGTGTTCAAAAAGCTTGTTCCAGGAAATATGTGTTTTTGAATAAGCCTTACTATTTTTTTTTAATAAATTTTATTCACTTAGAATGTCCATTACATGTGCAAGTTGTGTATCAAAATGTTTTCTTTATTTGTACAATTTATGAGTACATTATGAACGGGCAAATTTCAGGTAATTTTTTTTTTGCAAAACAGAAGATTTTGGAGGCTTATAGGTACTGAATTTGTTTCTCCAAATTTTATTTTTTGCTTTCAAGATACCTATTAAATAAAAAAAGTCCAAGATAGATGTTTTACAACGGCATAATCACGTACGACCGTTTGTATGAAAAGTATGACGAGTTGGCTGGTCTTAAGTGCACATGATCTAGGTACTTCTGCGTTGGTAGTTTTCACGATACGGTTGGCGCAGTGGTTGAGCCATTGGCTGCTGCGCTGCATGTTGCGGGTTCGATTCCCGCACGGAACAAATATTTGTATGGCCTTCAGATAGTTGTTCCGGGTCTGGCTCTTTGTGTATGTGAGTATGTGTGTCTGTTTACAGAACCAAGAGAAATTCCAAGAGTGGGGCAAAAAAAAACACATTTATGTTTACGTTTTTATTTTTTTTTTTTTATCATCTACCAATTTTTTTTCTAAGTAGGTATCAATCAGTCACATTTATGCAAAAATAACTGTTAAAATAGAAATAAATAATACATTTTGTCAACGAAATGTATTGTACCGTTAATTAATTAATTTTTAATTTGAGGTGCTTTTTGAGAGATAAATTAGAAAATTAGAATGAAAGCTTTGTTGTATAATTATTAGGACTATTACTATATACACACTTAAATAAAAGACTTAACTAAAACTAAAAATAATCTAAAACATGGCGTCGAAAAATTCCTCCGCATCGCAGGCCACTGGTAATGTACCCAAAAGGCGGGCAGCATTGCCACGTTGTACGGCAATGCTTATCAAAGTAAAAGCCAGCCCTAGGGTCGCGCGAAGTGTCAACTAAGCGTCTTGACAGATCTTTAAACAAGTAATTAGCACTCGGACCCCACGACCCGAGAGTTTCAACCCCAAACAGCTCGAAAATATAATTACCAACAAGGTTATTATATTTCCGCTGCTTGAGGTTCTCCGCAGACGCAGCGGCAGTGCCAGCACAGCACGAAGAGCTAGAAGTTGGGATGGCGCAAGAGTATCGTTACAAGTAGCGTCCCACACTAATGCCCTACCCATCTTCCATGGAAATAACGGCATGCCGTCCGGTCTCTTGCCATCGTCGTGTGCCAGGCCATTGGGTTCTAATACAACCGGAACGCCGACGCGACGGTGACAAGAGCTCGTCGGATGATGTCGTTAATATTCGCGTGCCGCGCTATGCGACTCGCGCTACGGCTGCATGACAGGCTTTGTCAAACTGAAGTTCAAGTAAAAATAATTGTCTTTGGTCTCAAATAAATTTTCAAGTGGGTGAAAGTACTCATGATTATAAATAACTCTTACTCTGGGACCAACTCTGAAATATCAAAAATTAAATCGGCTGTTTCATACAAAATGCAATATTGAGTCTATGAAAATGTATGAAGCAGTAGATTTTTATTAAGATTTTTCAGGGTTGGTCTCATAACAAAAGTTGTTTATAATCATGAGTATTTTTACCCAATGAAAGGTTGTTGGTGTTTTACAAATAACCCTGTATAAAATAAATAAAAAACCAATATCTTCTAAAGTTTTCTGTAGGTTGTTTTTCAGGAAAATTGACCTACAGAAAATTGCCGTTTCATTATACTATACATTACAAGAAAACTTATAATAAGAAGTCTTATGTTTTTAAAATAACAGATAAAAAATTGTGATTTACGTACAGCGCGGGCGGCCGGATTTTTTTCTTTTTCAGAGTAAATTTTTGCATAAAACGCCTTTTTGATTGATACGTAACGCTTGGAAATATTTCGGATGGTGATAAAAAATATCGAAAGCATGACCACAATCTCACGAATATAAGTTTCATAAGTTAAATTATGATAAAGGAGAGTAGAAGAGAGGTGACCGCTTAAAACTAAATTAGAAAATTAAGGGAACCAGTGATAATGTCAAATATTACTGATACTCTTATGGACTCCTCTTCTACGCTCCCTTTGTAGGTATATATCGCAGGTTGCAAAACAATTTTTTTGTAAACACCCTAGGATTTTTACAAAATACCGGATCATTGGAAACTAAGAAGGAATTTTGTAATCATACAAGCTACTATCACGGGGCTTTTCAAAGAAATAACTTATCTTTTGTTCGAAAATTAATCTGAACGCTGATTGGTTAATTCGAATGTTGTGCGCTGACGGATGCGCTGATTGGTTAGCGGCTTAACCAAAATTGTGATGTTATGAATTCATTCTTAGATCAGCCAATCAGCATTCAAGTTTCCAATCGACCTATTATCTCGTTTGATGACGAAATGATGTCTTAGTTTCTAATAATCCCATTATTTTGGATTTGCTTGGGTTTTCGCAAAAAAAAATGTTTCTGCGACATATATCTCTTTATGAGAGGGGAGGAGAGTTAGACTCCAATTACAGAATCAGAGTTAGAAAGTCAGAAATGTGTAACATGTCCACATCACTAACGTTCAGGTAAACTCTTCCTCTCCCCTCCTTTCGTGAGGAGTAGCGTACGCTACAATAGTAATATTTCATTGAAATATTACCATTCTCACTGTTTGTGTAACTGCATCATATTTACCGAAATATCATGCAGTTACATGCTTATTTAATGAGGCTATTTGGCGCGGATTTAAAAATCAACTAAGAGAAAATCAACGGAACAAATCTTTCAACTGAAATCGTTGGTCCTATGACCCTCTCCCTCTTAGATCCGCGCCTACCAATGTTATCTTAGTACAACGTGTTTATCAAACACGAACATTGCTAGAAGAATTACCACAATTTTAAAACATAATTTAAAAAGTCGACTATAAGTCTTACAACCAATCATTTTGACACGACTGTTGTAGCATTTCTAATCGATTTTAAAACATAGATATCGTCTCACAAAAACTACTTATTTTACTAAAATCAGTAGTCTATGTCAGGAAGTGGTTTCTTCAGAATGTTGATGGTAAAAGCCGGATGTTCTGGCTTGACTGCAGTGGCTGATGGCTTCATTGTGACATATCAGGGACCAGGGACGAGGAGTTGGTGAGCTCGTTGTGGACCTGAAATAGGATACCGTAAAATTTTAGTAAAAAAAAAAAACATATAAACAATCCAAAACGCTCTCAGATTGACACGTGGAGTGCAACCCAGTGTTTAACAAACGGACCACCTGGCCTGTCCGCTATTACTTTTAGAATGCTGTTGGAACTCGCTCGTATGCGGTGCAACAATGAAGCCTTGAATCATCTTTCTCATGATGGCTTGAAAACCATCAATCCGAGCTTCCAAGAACATGCCCGATGCACTGCAGTATCTCGGAAGTCCCAATAGCATCCTAAGAACATTATTATATTGTACACGAAGGGTATTCAGTGCCCTCTGTGTACAGCTGACCCACAGGGTGCACGAGTAAAACGATAGGCAGTATTCACGAAACATAGTACACTTCACCTCATTCGTGCACCTTTTAAACCTGCGAGCCAGCATGTTCCCCCGGACCGCCAACGCCCTACGTTCCCTCTCAACGTCTACGTCATCAGCGAGGTCCTCCGTGACCCAGAATCCATTTAATGTAAAGATTACAATTTTTAAAACCTCTATCAAAATATCCGGGAGTTTACAGTTTTTGTCCGACGTCAGCGTTAGTCCACCCTGCTGGAGGCCTTCCAATTCTGCTTCTTCCGGTACGCAGTCAACACTCCAGGGGATCTACTCTCTAAGCCCGAAGTCCGGAGTTTCGGCCTTAGTGTCGGGAGTTTTCTACTCCGTATCACCTACGGACTTACGATTAGTCCCGAACCCGAACTAAGAATGAATGACAACACAATTTGACAGTTGTTCTTAGTTCAGGTCCCAGACTAATCGCAAGTCCATAGTTGATACGGAGTAGAAAACGTCCGACACTAAGACCAAAACTACGGACTTCGGGCTTAGAGAGTAAACCCCCTGATTCTTTCATACCAATCAACAGTTATCTGTTCTGCAAGCAGTATGCCCTGCTCACAGTCACTTAAGTAAAGAGGTAATTTTCCAAAGGGCAATGGAGAGGGCAATGCTCGGAGTTTCCTTGCGTGATCGAATCACGAATGACAATATTTGCAAGAGAACCAAGGTTACCGACATAGCCTGAAGGATCGCCAAATTGAAGTGGCAGTGGCCAGGGCACATTGCTCGCAGAACAGATGGTCGATGGGGCCGAAAAGATCTGAGGGCTTAATGTGAGTTTTTTAACGTACTCGATCGTGTTAACGTAAACGTTCGCTTATATAAAATTGTATAGACAAAAACAAGTTGTCCATGAGTGGCACCAGACGGCGTTTATTCAGTTTCAATACAAATTGACGTTACGCTAACGCGATCAAGTACGTTAAAAACTCGCTTAAAATACCAATGTTCAAAACATCGAAAATTTAAATATCGATTGTATCAAAATGTCGAAAATTGTTATACCTACGCTTAAATCGTCGAAGATTGAAATGCCGAGTGATTAAAATTTCGAATGATTCAAAATATCGAATGACATTATAATATCAACCTAAGCCTAAGTTCAAAATATCAACATTTAATACATCTAAGTTCATAATATCTACGTTAAAAATACCTACTAGTTAAAATACCGGGAGAATTAATGAATGTATTAAATGTTGAAAATTAACCCATTTTTACACGTCGGTACATTAATTTTTGATTTTCTTATCATATAAGTACCCATCGATATTTAGGACGTTCGATACTTTGTTCTTCGATATTTAGGACATTCGATAATCTGTATTTCGATATTTGGATCATCCGATGTAACTTTTGTAGATATTTAGATTTTAGATATATTGGACGTTATTTTAATTTTCGGTTTTATGGTCGTTCGATAGGAAATATCGAACAAAAAATATTCCATTAAGATGTTTTGAACATCGATATTTTAACAGTAGGTATTTTAATCTTCGATATTCAATACGGATTCCACAAGGTGGAGCGTGCGCCTGGTGAGGGTCGCGGGTAGCCGATGGATACGAGACGCACAGGACCGGTTGTTGTGGCGACACTTGGGGGAGTCCTATGTCCAGCAGTGGACGTCTTTCGGCTGACATGGTGATGATGGTGACTTTTCCAAAACGTACCTGATCTAAAGTTCTTAAGTACGCGGGAACCTAGCCTGCAGAGGCTGTAGAAACCGGTAAGTTTGCTGGTGGCTTGAGGAGTCGAAGCGAAGATGGACAGGGATGGTAAATCGATACATCAGCCGCCATCAGTGACGAGTCGTGGATGGTAATGCTCCAGGAACCTGCAAAATTATGAAAACTATGTTTTAATTATCAATAATGTTAAAATTTTTCCTCATCAGGTCTAGCAGTAATTACCACCAGTATTATCGTGTTACCCGATAAATGATTTCTGGAGGTTTAGTAGGCAGCCGCTCCACGTAAAATACTGGTATTCAGCTGAATCCGGTTTGACTGGGAGCCGACCCCAATATACTTGGGAAAAAGCTACGCAGATGATGAGGTCTAGCAGTAATTAAGAAGTTATTTGTGAAAATAAGCTTTGAAATAAAAAAAAAATCCTCCCACTTAGCCTAAGATTTTTAAAAATAAAAACAGTTACAAAAAAATATGTAGGTAAAACTTAATTCCAATTAAGAAAAACACTACAAACTGTAATTTAACTATAATTTCGGAAGTCGGTGTTAAAATACGAAGAAACAACCAAAAACACCGACTTCCAAAGTTTTTTTATTTGGAAGTCGGTTGTATGTTTTTGTAATTTCGTTTACTTGTATTACAATTTTTTCCAGATTTTGTTTAAAAAACCAAACTACTAAACCGATGATGGTGAAATTTCTATGTAACCAATCCGAAAAAATATTTTTATTTATTTATTTATTTATTTATTTAACAGTTTTTGTACACACATTTAACATATAGATAGGTAAGAATAAGGAGACTGAAAATGGGTACAAAGGTGATGGTTATTTCTAATGAAATCTCTTCCAGCATACCTGCGAAATAAAATCAAAAAAAAAAAATATCCTGAAAGGATAAAAATATTTTAACAGTGAGACTGAAAGGGAATCCTAAACATTCGAAGTGAGGCTGCTGAGGCATGTGCGGTATCATATGAAATAGCGCTATTTGCACATTCTGAAACATTTTTTCTTCTTTTTTTAGGCAGCATAGTTTCGAAAAAAATTAAAAAAATATACATAAGTACCGTTCCTAATATACTATAATGTATCCTATAATTTATTTCCTATAAAAATGTACCCCTCTTTATCTCCGAAAATTGCATAGAGAAAAATGTGAAACAGTGATAGAAGTCTATATTATATAAATTACAAAAAAATAACGATGTCTCTAAATAGCACACTTTTTCAAAAATCATGATTGTACGGAACCCTCGCGCTCGGTGCGCGAGTCGGACTCACTCTTTAACAATTTTTCACAAGGACATTCTGCCAGTCTCAAAAAATAAATTAAAATTCTAAACACTAACCTTCATTCCTAAATCTTTGGTGCGCGATAGATCAGCAGTACCCTGGAGCCTGAAGATATCTGTTGCAGATGGAAGCAGCAACTCGTCTTGCACGGCAGAGACCGTTCGACGCACTGCGGCACTGCACAAACGGAGTCTAGTCTAGAACAGCTAGCTGCACTGCGCAGGTCACAAGATGCCGGTCGATATTCTGATGTGATATATGGCTATGCAGTTTGTAAATATGGGTGTGTCGTCAATGTAATGAATAAACTTGAGTAATACAATTTCCACGCGGGCTCAGTGTGCGTTGCTAGGTGTCACATGCAATCGCGGATCTAGGATTGTCGTTTGAGGGGCTTGACCCTGCGGTTTTAGAAAAAGTAAACACTAAAAAAGCACCAGAATGCAGAGTCTGTGTTTCCTACAGATAGCTAAAACCTCGGAATCTTTAAGTCGCTCGACGCTCGTTTTCTAATGAACCTTAGTAGTTTTAGAGATTATAGCACGTTCAAACAAAACTTCAGCTTTATTATAGGTATTAGAATAGATTATTGTCAACGAAATGAAGTAAATATGAGAGTAAACAGATATAAAACATGGTACAAATTATAGTTAAAATAAAAGTAAGGAAGAATTTTAAACGAATATGTATGAAAGTGCTTGTGTTCGGGTAAAGTGTCAATATATAAATAGTATACCACTTACGGAATCGAAATAAGTGAATTGTCGCAAAAACAACAAAAAATTTTTCTCACCAAAAACCGGTTCCTGATATTTATTTCCGGGCATAGAGCTTTCAAAAAGCGATGCAGACCTCCAATTGCAGCAGACATAACACCGACATTTATAGTTAATTGAAGTAACCATGATAATATTCCGTTATTTTTTAAAAAATAATTGATCTAAGTGTAAAATGTGATGAAAATTCACACTGAAACCCATACAATTAAATGAGTTAATTGAACTTGTCTCGGAGAAGGTGTAAAAATATCGTTTAATTGGTTAATTATCGGTAAAAAGTGCAACGGGAATATATTAAGGTAAGTGTCATTCAATAACTTTATATTAACTGGGTGAATTTTTAAAGTATGCGTGGTTGGCGAAATCAATTCAGAACTATGAGGAATATCGAAAAATACTGAAAGGAGTCTCATTCTCGATTTTGATGAAAACTAAAACAGATACTGATACAAATAAACTCCCTAGCCATATTCAAGACCTTAGTATGAATAAGTTCAAATTATTTATAAAACGTAAGCTATGCCAGAAAGCTTTTTATGCAATTAAAGACTATCTTGAAAACAAAAAGGCTTGGGATTGAGCTGCTTCAATGATGTACATACCTTTTTAATTTTTAGAAATTGTCTTTTTTTTTAAGCTCTGCTGTATACTTTTTTTTCATCTGGTTGGTAAATTTTGACATGAATGTTTACTTTATTAAGTATTCTATTTTTATTATTTTTGACATGGAATATTTACTTTGTAAAGTAATATAATTATTTTCAATTTACTATGTTTGACATGAATACTTACTTTGTAAAGTATTAAGTATATTTTTTTTATTATTATTATTTAACTCATTTTGTGAATATGGGGACCATGTGGGTCCCCATATTCACAAAGGAGTTCTTCTTATTTTTCTCTTCTTTGAAATACTTCTTCTTCTTTGAAGTATTTTTAACGAGGTCTGGCAGTTTGAGTACTTTTGCGGCCTACCCAAATGTCCTTTCTTTGGCATGTTCGTCGGTTCGTTGAGCTCCTTTTTGGTTCTAAGTTGAGCTACTCGACTACTGACCAAAGCTTGCACTGACTGGACGGGTCCCCTCAAATCTGTGTGGTTCTTTCCTCAAAAGACCATTTCAGACACTGATCTGCATGATCCTCATATCGTATTGTGAATGTGGGGATCATGCAGATCGCTATGATAGGGGTTCATTTCATGTTAGTCAACAATGTCTGGCAGTTTGAGATTTTTTTTATGCGGCCTACCCGGCTACTAGGCGGGGCCTTGAGCATCTTAGCCTCCCTCCTCCCCTGGATACGCCACTGGATCAGCTTTACAGATGTTACAAGGTTGCGGGTACAAGCTAGTGTATTATATAGGGTGTTCCAGAAAGGTGTGCTCATATTTAAGTGTGATGATAGGTAGCTATTTAAACATTAAGGAAAAAGAGACAACACATAAAAATTACATTTTTTTCCAATAATTCGATCAGTAAAAAACGACTACAAAGTTACGAAGAAATTATTTTTCAAGCAGTTTGTTTGATGTCATCAACTGCATCAGACTGCTTGAAAAGTCATTTAAGTCAGTTAAATGTTAAGTAAGTATGTGCGTCACTTTCACGTGAATAAACGGTTTTTCTTTTTTTCTTACTTCGGAAGTTTTTAGTAGTCGAATTTTTGACATTTTTTTCTTAATGTATATCAGATACCCAGCATCACCCTTAAATATGAGCACACCTTTCTGGAACACCCTGTAGATATACAAGACCCTAAAAATAAGACTTTTTATGAAAACTTTAATCATAATCATAATCATCATAATCATAATCATTTATTTGTTAATATGGGTAATTACATAAAGTTTTTAAAATATAGCACAGTCCAACCATATTACACCTTGAGGTATGCAAATCACATGCTCTATTATAAAATTACTTGCAAAATAATTTATATCTAAAAACACAATTAAAATAACAATGAAACTCAACAAACAAAACTAATAATAATGTCACTGGAAGAATTAAAATTCAAATGTCATGATTATATTAAATAAATAAAGTCACTATATTAATTAAAATTAAATGTCATGTATTAAAAATGAGAATGTTAAGATATATTATTTGCAAATAAATGTCAAAGTAAATGTCAAAGTAATGTAAATAATAATTAAATAAGTGCACTAGTCACATCAACAATTTATTATATTATTTTATCCTATTTTGAGTGAAATAGTTTCTGTAGTAACTCACATAGTAAATTTTTCTCTCTTCACTAACTCCTTTCCTTCAGCCTGGAAGAGAGCTTACGTCCTTCCGTTTCCTAAAGTGTCAAATCCCTCCTCACCATCACAGTTCCGTCCAATATCCATCCTCCCAGTCCTCTCCAAAGTCTTCGAGAGTATTGTACAAAGGCAACTGTCTTATTATCTGTCCTCTAATAGCCTGTTGAGTCCTTACCAATCTGGCTTCAGACCTGGCCATAGCACAGTGACAACTCTTGTCAAAATAACTGACGACATTAGGCTGGCTATGGAGAACAAATGTCTAACAGTATTGGTTCTACTGGACTTCAGCAGTGCTTTTAACTCAGTTGACTTTGACATTCTCTTGGGAATCCTTTCCTCTCTCAATGTCTCCGCACCAGTAATTGAGTGGTTTAAATCCTATCTTCGGGGCCGCTCGCAGTCTGTACGATCTGACGAGGATTCCTCTGAATGGTGTGATTTGGCTGCGGGTGTACCACAGGGTCCTCTCTCCTCTTCTCTTCTCAGTTTTTTATAAACGCTATCACAAAGGTCCTAACTTCTAACTATCATCTCTACGCAGACGACTTGCAGCTTTATCGACATTTTAAAGTGGACGAACTGGCTGGGGCTGTGGCTGCCATCAATGATGATCTTGATAATATCAACAGACGGGCAAAGTCTTTTTGACTCTTGCTGAATCCGACTAAATGTTAAGCGCTCATTATTGGTGGCAGATACATGCTCAGCCTATTAGATCACCGGTCTCTGCCGCCAGTAGTGTATGACTCAGTGCCCATTTTATACTCTAAAAGCGCTAAAAACCTGGGTGTCCACATGGATAGTAAACTCTCTTGGGAGGTTCATATCGCTGCTATTAGTAAGAGGGTATTCTACTCCTTTCAGTCTCTTAAACGTCTCCAAAAATTCTTACCATTTCACACTAAGGTCAGTCTTGCTTAATCTCTTCTTCTACCACTCATAGTCTATGCAGATGTCTGTTTTCTAGATGCAACAGAGGTACTCCTAAATAAACTCGAAGGACTGCAGAACTTGTGTATACGCTTTATCTTAGGGCTCCGGAAATACGACCACGTGTCGGAATTTCGGACCAAATTGAAGTGGCTGCCAATTCGGCGTCGGCGAGATACACATATCCTATCCCTACTCTATACTATCCTTCACAATCCTAATTCTCCTCAATACCTTCGTGAATGCTTTGAGTACCTCGTCCCGAGGGGTAAACCATGTCGCACTGCCACTTCTCTTCTCCTTCGTACTCCGCGTCACACTTCCAGTCGCTATGATGGCTCCTTTTCTGTTGCTGCTGTGTCCGTCTCTGGAACTCGCTCCCACACTCCCTACGCGACAGCCCTTCCCTTGATGTCTTCAAGAGGAAAGTTAAAGATCATTTCCTTGCGACTTTGACATAATATTCATGTATATGTATGTGTATATTTAGGTTCATGTATGTAGGTATATTAATATAAAATAAAATATGTATTATTTTAATGTGCACTGGATCCTACCCTCTATTGTGATCTCTCTCTATCACTCAAAGGTTTGCTGGGAGAAAACTCAATTTTGAGTTAAGTTCGCCTTTGTACATGAACTTTTCTTCACTGTATTTTGATTACTTTGGTGTACAATAAAGAATAGGAATAAGAAAAATATGTCCTTACATCCTCTTTTAAGTAATCCTGAATACTATAATAACATTTACATAGCAAGAATCGTTTCAATTTCTTTTTTTATTATCTATTTTGGTCCCAAAAAGTTACCTAATTTATTATGTTCAACATTCATTTATTTACGTTCTACATGGCGACACTATATGCAGTTTAATTAAGTATGTTGACCTTTGTGATATATTTTAGTTTATTTCTTGTTTAAGTTTCGAAATTAGAGCTTGATTTTCTTATTCCAGAAACCTAACAAACAGTTAAGACAAAAACTTCTATAAAAATGCTTAAAAACAAGCTTCATTTATATGGAAATGACAATGTAAGGGTTCCGGCTCATTTGAGTTTCGGCAAAGAGGCATATGACAATATGGTTAAAAATAAAGAAGTTACTGCTTTGGTAAGTTCGTACTCAATCTAAGCATTGATAACCCGACTGGTAATTGAGTGCGTTCCTTCAAATGGAATATTTTACAGCAAATATGTAACGATTTTGACACCGGTAATTCTGATTAGTCAGTTAATATAGTGAGTGGGGGGGGGGAGATTTCTCACAACCAGTCATTTCTTGTCATGAGGTACATGTTTGCCGGAAATAATAAAAAATCACAACTTATTTTTGGCTGTCAAAATCGTTGCAAATTAGCTCTAGTACATTCCTGTCAAAAATGCATTTAATTACAGTAATTAAATACGTTTTTTTGTGACTAGTAACTAGTCACCTTATACAGGGTTATTTGTAAAACACCAACAACCTTTCAGTGGGTGAAAGTACTCATAATTATTAACAACTTTTGTTATGAGACCAACTCTGAAATATCAAAAAATAAATCTGTTGTTTCATGCAATATTCACGTGATAAAAATGTATGAAATAGTATTTTTCATCGAGGCCGAAGCCAACTCGTCAGGTAGTCGGCTATCTTCGTAATTACTTTGCATACCTAATATTGTCTACTCTCTCTCAAGTTCTTTCATTCAAACTTAAATTCAAAATTCAAATTCAAAAGTCATTTATTCAAACTAGGCTGAAAATCAGCACTTTTTGAACGTCAAAATTTACATGAAGACAGTCCCCCAAATCACCCGCCCCTCACCACTTCCTAGTGTGTTAGCTGGGAAGAAGAAGTGGCGCAACAAACTGCCCAGCGACACAACTGTTTGTTAAGTTTGAAGAACTTGAATTTATACAATGATATAGTAAATTGTGATAACTCTACAAAATTACATTTAATTTAATTTAATTACATGGCACATGCCAGCTAGCACACCACATTATGCCAACTAAATCTGAAACAATTATAAAAAATAAATACATAATTAAGTGATGGGAAAAGCAAATCGATCCAAAGACGCCATCGCGTGTTCTACCTGATTGTCCTAACCAACCACCTAACTGACGTCCGACTAGCGTTCACCGATGCAGACTGAGCGCAAAAATGGCGGCTTACGATTTTTGCACGTAAGCTGGGCACCAAATCAGACACGCGCAGTACTTGCTCTTACTTTATCTATGTTATAGACGTTTCAAATGAAAGCTTCCTTTGCGGGTCTCATTTTAAAATAAAGAGTTTTATAGTTATTTTAGAAAATAGATGAAGACAATTCACCCTCGTCTCTAAAGCCGGATTTACATTACGAAACTAGTGGCATGAAAGTAGTTTCGTGACATTAATTTCACCAACAATTTCACGTGTAAACGTCAAGTTTTACAATGCATGCATCGATTTCACGACACTGAAACAGTTTCGTGTTGCGCGCGATTTTTGGATAAAACTAGTGTCATGCAACTAATGTCATCGTATAAACGCGACGCGAAACTAGTGTCGCGAAAGCGCCTGCGCTGATAGGACGTGTGTTTATTAGTCGTGCTTGGTTTCTTGCTAGCCAGCCGCGAATCCACCAACATCTTTTCTTTCGAGACAACTTTTCTTAATTTTTTACTATAACATTTGTATGACAACATTTTGCAATGCAAAATAAAGCTTTGATGTTGGCGGAGCCATGAACACAGACATACTGTGGATTTCACGACACTATTATTTTTAATGAAACTAGTTTCACAGGAACTGGAAGTAGTGTTATGACATTAATTTCATCATGCATGAAACTAGTTTCGTAATGTAAATCCAGCTTTAGGCTACTGTGTCTAAAATTTATTACATAACTCATTTTTCAGATTGACGCAAAATCAGGTGAACAAATGTCATATGGAGAAGTTGCCCAAATGACAGCTGATGTCGCCCTCTCCCTCACTCGTATGGGTGTGAGAAAGGGAGAGGTAGTGTGTATTTGTACTGACAAGAACCTGGAGTACCTACCGACTGTGATGGGGGTCATATGTGCAGGCGCAACTTTCTCGCCGATTGATCCTACTTATGGAAGCTGTAAGTGCTTTTTAACCGACTTCTAAAAAGGAGGAGGTTCTCAATTCGGATGTTTGTATTTTTTTTTTTTTTTTTATGTTTGTTCGGGCATAGCTCCGTCGCTTGCTAACCGATTTGAAAAATTATATATTATTTTTTGTTGAAAAGGGTATACTTTCCAAATGGTCCCATTGAAATTTTATCAAAATCGGTTCAGTAGTTTGGTTTTTAAATCCAAATATCTGGAAAAAATATGTGGAAAAATCATTCCTTTACACGAAATTGTGTACTTTCGCTTTCCTGTGACTTTCCAGTGGTGTTGTTAGGTGTGGGGTACCACTAAAAAGTGAAAAATAAAAAACTTTTTCACAAAAAGAAACCGACTTCCAAAAAAAAGTTCAAAATAACTTTAATTTCGGAAGTCGGTGTTTTTGGTTGCTTCTTCGTTATTCGACACCGACTTCCGAAATTAAAGTTATTTTGAACTTTATAGTGTTTTTTGGAAGTCGGTTTCTTTTTTTGTGAAAAAGTTTTAGACGAGAATAGTTAATTATTTATTTTAGTTTCAAAGACATCTCGACACGTGAATTGGCTGACAGACGGTGAAATCTTTAACCAGCCGTTTCCTTCTATTTCCACAGTCCTTTTGCTGCATCGGCTGACCATAGCTCAACCAACAGTCATGTTCTGTTCCCTGACTGCATTCGAGACTCACAAAGCCACTTTCGACGAAGTCGGGAGCATACAACATTACATTCTGTACGGGAACCAGACAAAAAATGGTGCTATCCTCTTCATGGACTTCATGACTGAGACAGTGGAATTGGAGGACTTCCAGCCAGTGCCTGTGAACGGATGGGAAGACGTGGCTTTCATTGTCTACTCATCAGGGACGGCTGGGCTACCGAAGGGTGTCCCATTCACTCATTTAGGATTTTTATCGGATTGTCAGCAAATGGTGACTATTGAGTGAGTATAGTTGTTCAATTGTAGTCTGACGTCATCACGACATAACTACTATTATTTCCCCGTGGCATATCACACAGGAACTGTGCAATTTTTTGGCAAAAAAATTAGTCTGTGCAGTTTATAATATTAACAATTTTATTTTACTACATTTGCGATGATCGTCAGCCAGCGTTAGCTTACTTAACCGTCATAAAGACGAGCAAGCCTTTCATCAACAACAACGACCGCTGCCATCTTCACGAGTCGAGCGAGCAAAGCGGGCTCATTCTCAACAGAGCGACCACAGTCTACTTAAAAGCTAAGTCAGCAAAAGGAGCGAGCAAGTCAAGCTGGCTAAAGGCACATTGACAAATTCTGCTGATCGCTGGTTCGTCCTGTATGCTTGGTTCGTGAGAAGTATTAACAGGAACACAGAGGGATCATTTTTTTGGGTTTTGGTTTGCTCTGTCTATGAATGTGGCCCCTTCGCCAGCTCGACTTGTGCGGAATAAAAAGGCTGGGTTTGCTTTTTCAACGCGAGAGAAAGCTCGCTGCGCTCGTTTGGCTTTTAAGGTCGTACGAGTTGAGGTCATCAAATTTTATAGGCCGTACTTGTTTGTGCGGCTCGAGATAGCTCGCTTCGCCCATTTTAATTATTTATTGTTAATTTAAATCCCTGGAAGATAAAATTATGTATTTCTCTTCCATTATTTTTTTTGTTTGATTTTGTTTTGAGATCAAAAATAATTGAGTCATTTCACAGGGACTCAATTAGCAGTTTTATGGTCGACCATTACAACTCCTGAATTGCAGTGTTTGTTATGTGAATGGTGTGGTGGGCTTGTACCAAAAAGTATTTAAATATGAATTCCTCATTTCAGGTCTAAAGGTGTGGGAATATACTGTTCTGGAGAATTCTACTCCACATACAGTCTCATGTATGCACTAGCTTGCCTTAGAGGAAATGCTACAATAGTTTATGATACCAGGGGTGGAGAAAAAAACATGCTGGAAGCTACTCAGAAGTATAAGGTATTGAACCACACTAATTATTCAACACAGTTGAAAATTAGCTCTCACCCCGCCACTTTGGGAATTTTTTGAAAGAGTCACCGCGGCTCTGGAACGCTAAGGGCATAAGGAAGGAATACAGATAAGTAATCAGTAAGAGTCTGACGAATTGTCAGAAGCCAAAAATTTGACAACAGTCTTGCCAAGAAGTACCGTGTTACCCAGTTAATGGGTTGTGGAGGTCTGGTAGGCAGCCGCTCCACGTAAAATACCGGTTTGACTGGGAGCCGACCCCAATAGAGTTGGGAAAAGGCTAGGCAGATGATGAATCAGTAAGAGTCTGACATTCCCTTCCGCTCCACCCAAAATGGAAGAAGTCATTTGATGATTACACATTCATAAAAAACCCCACAGATTTTAGGCTAGTAATGAAGTGTTTTTTGCACGAGGGCGGAAAAGAAAACGCCAGTCCAAAATTTAGTATAATCCAATCCAAAAATCAGCCTATACAAGTAGTTAGATCAAAAATAAGCCTTTCAGATCTGTAGAATAGTCTATGACTCTGACATGTGGATACCAGTGACAGAGCTTGGATTTTTTTTATTATTGATAGGCACGCGCTTGACCACTATCTCACCTGATGGTAAGCGATGATGTGGCCGAAGATGGAGCACGCTTGCCTGGAAGTAACCTATTCACTCTTGACTTAAAGACTTCCGGGTTGTAGCTAGCAGGAAACATTCTGGCAGGGAATTCCACTCCTTAGCTGTACGCACAATGAATGTGTTCCCAAAACGTTTAGTGCGTGTGGGTGGGATGTCCACCATGTACCGGTGGCGCATCGCTGTACGTCTTGTGGTCCGATGATGGAATGGGCTTGGCGGCTTTTCTGACCGTTAAAGAAATGATAAAACAGTCAAAAAATCGTATTCTTACAAAATATTATCAATTTAGCAAGTTTTTTTCTCTATTAAGAGCGTTTACGCGGTACGGCTTTTCATACAAACTTTGAAATCCTTATTCTTCAAAATGAATGAACCAATTTTAACGAAACTTGGTATGCATACGCTAGATATCCAGGTCTAAATAGTTATCAGAAAACATTTTTAAAATAGATTTCAGAGGAGGAGAGAGAGCAATTTTAAGTTTTCTATAGAAAGTGAAAAATCACTATATCCTTCCCCCTGAGCTCTTTTTCAAAAATGTTTTGCATACCAAGTTTCGTTAAAATCGGTTCATATATGTTTTGAAGAATAAGGTCTTGAAAGTTTGTATGAATTGACATACGGCGTACACGCTCTTAAATTGATTGTAAAATCGACGTTGTAGAAAAAAACGTCAAATTCTTATTAATAGTAAGATATCACAAATGCAACATTTAACAGAATAAACGCAATATCTATTAAGGGGTCATTGTACTCATCATTATGAACAACTTTCACTATGGGGCCAATATTGAAATCGCGAAAAAAAATCGATTGACCCATACATTTATTTATGTGCGCATACCTCGAGAAAATATACTGAACAGCTGATATTTTTTTCGCAATTTCGTGGTTGGTCCCATAGTAAAAGTTGTTCATAATGATGAGTACAATGACCCCTTAAGAGGTATCCATTGCGTTTTCTGTTACATATTGTGTTTTTTTTTGTTTTCAGCTAAAAGTCCTTCAACTGTCACCATCGGCGGCCATTGCGTTGGCCACATCGCTCATATTAGATAACTATTACGTCACGTCCGTCGAGAACATTGTCGCAGCTGGCGTGTATGTTCCCGACGAAGCCGTTAGGGGTATCAAACAGAGGTAATTTATTTTTCAAAATGTTATTTGTTTATTTATTTATTTATTTATTTAAAAGGTACACCAACGACGTATTCACTAGAAACATTGACATAGTTAAAACATTTATACATTGAGGTATGGTGAATTTGTCTCTTACAGGCGTACACAGCATTTACGTACTAAATAGATTTATGGGTAAGTATAAGTTTTTACAAAATAATTCAAAACAAAGAACAAAACATTGAGTAAACAATTGGGTAAAAAAAACATTGGGTAAAAACAATAATTTACATAATCAAAATTAGAATAATCAAAAATTAAGATCAAAAATTGAAATCAAAAATTAAAATCAAAAATTAAAATCAAAGTCAAAAATTAAAATCAAAATCAAAATCAAAATCAAAAATTAAAATAAAAAATTAATAACCAAAATTAAAATCAAGAATTAAAAGCTAAAATTAAAATAAAAAATTTAAATCAAAATAACAATTATTACAAGAAGTAAAACATTAATATAAAAATTAACAGTAACATTTAAATTCAAAAATTCAAAATGGTAGGACACGATAACGAGTGCAATGAGGGACATTCCAAAATTGTCAATGTGGTACGCATTAGTGAAAAAAAACCAATAATTATTGATACTAATAACTGCAGCATGGATCGATCTACAAGTTTCAACGGTTGCCGAGGTCGGTCTATAGATGGGTGAGACTCCTTCGTGTCTCGGAAAGGTCCAACAATGTTTTTTTGTTTTTTCACAGGGCGTTTTAGTCGCTGTGGAGCGGACCAGCATTTAGCCAAGCATTTTTATCATCAATATATTCCTCTAGTTTGTAATATGCTGGTCTGCATAGTGTGCGCTTTTTACAATTTCAAATTTCGTCGCATTTTATTCTAATATACAACGTGTAACAAAAAGTACTCATCATTATGAACAACTTTCACTAAGGGGCCAACCCCGAAATCGCGGAAAAACAATCAGCTGTTCAGTAAATTTTGTCGAATTATCCTCCAAATGTATCTGTGAACTCCGCCAAATTTATCTATGTAGCTGATTTTTTTTCGCAATTTCGGAGTTGGCCCCTTAGTAAAAGTTGTTCATAATGATGAGTACTATGACCCCTTAAGAGGTATTGCGTTTAATCTGTTACACGTTGTATACAGGGTTATTTGTAAAACACCAACAACCTTTCACTGGGTGAAAGTAATCATGATTATAAACAATTTTTGTTATGAGACATAACCTAAAAAATCGAAATCATACATTTTCATCGGGTGAATATTGCATTTTGTATGAAACAGCCGATTTATTTTTTGATATTTCAGAGTTGGTCCCATAGTAAAAGTTGTTTATAATTATGAGTACTTTCACCCACTGAAAGGTTGTTGGTGTTTTACAAATAACCCTGTATAATTGTGGCGGTATTTTAATAAAACACTTTGACCATAAAAGATGTTGCTACTTCAGCAAGTTTAAAACCTGGTTGAACTAATTGGTATCCTATTTCTAGTGACAAGTTACCTATGTCTGTCACCTCGTTTACTAAAAAAACCGGCCAAGTCCGAGTCACTCGCGCACGAAGGGTTCCGTACCATTACCTATCTATAAAAAACGATTCGAGGTCAACGAGAACTGCCATATAGGTTTTCGACCTATATGTAGAATCTTTGTAACGTATATGATATTTTGTATTATCCAATTCCAGATTCACTAATCCGGTGAACATTGTCCGTCAATATGGAATGACAGAAGCTGGTCTAATCTGCCACGAGCAGTTTGCAACCAAAGGACCTAAGGTCGGCAGTTCAGGCAGGCTTGCTAACGGTGTCGTAGTCAAAGTAAGTTCCCTGAGCCATTTCTTTCGTCAACGGTTGATGTCGCTCAAAAGGCTGCCCAACTTAAATGGGACTGTGCAGGACATGTCTGCCGCCGGACAATCAGTAGGCCCGTAAAATACAGTATTGGTGACCTGAAACAGCGAGACGAGGCCGCGGCAGACCACGAAGGAGATGGGGGGATGACCTGGATGTCTTCCTTACGAATTTTAAGAGAGAGGAATACCGTGAGCATTGGAAGAAATTAAGGGAAGTGCGGTTATTGTGGCGGCACCTGGGGGAGGCCTATGTCCAGCAATGGACGTCTTTCGGCTGATATGATGATGATAATGAGTCCGGAATAAATTTTTCAGTTTTTTCTCTTACTCAGGTTGTGGATTTGGAAACCAGGAAACCTCTAGGTCCAAACAAGCGAGGGGAGATTTGTATGACAGGATACGCACTCATTAAAGGTGTGTTTAATATTTGCCATAATCCTTTTAACTGACTTTAAAAAGAGGAGGAGGTCCTCAATTCGTTATATTATTAAGTTTGTTACCTTTCTCCTTTTTTATGTTTGACTTTCCAGTGGTGTTGTTAGGTGTGGGGTACTACTAAAAAGTAAAAAAAATTGTCACAAAAAAAACCGACTACCTACCAAAAAAAAAACTACAAAGTAGGTAGCTGTATATATGTACCTACAAAATAACTTTAATTTCGGAAGTCGGTATTACATTTCGAAGAAATAACCAAAAACACCGACTTCCGAAATTAAAGTTGTTTTGTAGGTTTTTGAAGTCAGTTTATTGTGTGAAAAAGTACAAAATAACTTTAATTTCGGAAGTCGGTGTCAAATAACCAAGAAGCAACCAAACACCGACTACCGAAATTAAAGTTATTATTTTGTACTTTGTACCTAGTGTTTTTTTGGAAGTCGGTTTTTTTTTGTGAAAAAGTTTTTTTATAATGTTACAGTTTGCAAGTATCCGGTGACATATTTATAAATAGTTTTTATTTTAGACAGATTTAAAATAGCGAATCAAGAATGATGATATCCGCAAGAGAACCAATGTAACCGACATAGCCCGAAAGATCACCAAACTGAAGTGGCAGTGGGCAGGGCACATTTCTCGCAGAACGGATGGTCCTTGGGGCCGAAAAGTTTTGGAGTGGCGACCGCGTACCGGAAGACGCAGCGTTGGAAGGCCTCCTACAAGATGGACCTGGTGAGGGTGGCTGGTAGCCGTTGGATGTGAAAGGCACAGGACCGGTTGTTGGGGCGACACTTGGGGGAGGCTATGTCCAGCATTGGACATCTTTCGGCTGATATGATGATGATGAGATTTAAAAAATAAAATGCCTCAACTCATGTTTAGGTTTCTTCCTATTTCAGCTTATTCGAACAACGTCGTTCCTGACTTTAAGGATGAGGAGGGTTTCCTGAAAACAGGAGACGTCGGCTACTACGATGTTGATGGATACCTGTTCATCGTCAATAGGATTAAGGATTTAATCAAGTTCAATGGCATTGCTGTAAGTACTCGCATAAAGGAGAACATCGGGCCTGCGGATGACGAACGTTGGGTGGCTCACCGTCCGATCAAAGCCAGGCCCGGGTCGACGGCGCGTTGTGTTCCACGCGCGCCTCAAAGAGATATCAGCATAGTAGACGGGGCCCGTTAGGGGCAGAGCCTGCCAGGGTACAGGATTTGGTTCGAAAGAGTTACCGCGGCCTGGAAAGCAAAGAGCACTAGGAGGAGCACGGATGGGTTTTAGTCAGTAAGAGTCTGACACTCCCTTCCATTCCGCCCAGAGCGGGAGGGGTCATTTGATGATTTCCCATCCATTAAAAAGTCAGTCAGTGTGGTCCTTAATATTATGAAAGTGCTGGCCATGTACCGTTTTACCCAGTTAATGGGTTGTGGAGGTCTGGTAGGCAGCTGCTCCACGTTAAACGCATAGTCACTAAGCTTTAATTGTATAAATATATAACACTTAATCTAATTTGCAGATAGCTCCAGCAGAATTCGAAGCACTGCTTCTTCAGCACCCTTCGGTTCGTGACGCAGGAGTAGTGGGTAAGCCACACACGAAGTTCGGAGAAAATCCTGTAGCCTTCATTGTGCTGCAGCCAGGATGTACTGCTACTGAAGAGGAACTGGTCCAGTATGTGGACAGTCGAGTAAGTTGGAACAACTAAGCACCTAATTATTTCCAGGGGTCTAACCACCAACTCTTAAAGCAGTATTGCAGTGGGAAAGAGAGAAGGGCCTAAACAGGGCCTAAACCGCCAACTCTTAAGAGTTGGTGGTTTAGGCCCTGTACTTTTCTTTTGGGGAGCACTTGCCTGTGTCCTTGTGACTTAGATAATAGGGAATATACATGCTATTTTTTTATTTAAAAAATGAAATACATTTGAAAGCACTTAAAAAAATATTTTTAAAATTACTTCATCGGCGATGAAGTTATCAAGCTTCAAAGTTTACAATAAGAAAGAGAAGTCCGATATGGACTTTGACGTCAAAGTCCACGACGCCTATACAGCTGCCATACAAAACAGCGTTGTCGCGAGAGAGACAGATATATTAGCTTAAAATAGTTATATCTCGTTGGTTTTTCGATCAATTTTGATTCTATTTTCACTGTTAGATAGTATTTCTATCTATCTATCTATCTATAGATTATGGTTTCCGCACTTAGTCCTGCTGTGGACCATTGTGCGTGAGCCATGTCAGCCGTCATTAAGAGGGCCCTTCCCGGTTCGTCTATCGTCAACGCGAGCTTGGTTGAAAAGCTTGTTGTTTCATCCAGCGCAATGTGTTTGACTAACAAGAAAGTGAGAACGCGATAACATTGAACTAAAATAGTGTTCGAAAATTTCATAAAACTAGTTCCAGGAAATACGTGTTTTTGAATGAGCCTTACAAGTTTGTGAAATGAATATTATTCATTTAGAATCTCCATTACACGTGCAAGGTTTCTATCATGATGTTTTTTTACTTTTACAATTTATGAGTATGACGGAATATCAGAATGGACAGCGGAGCGGTCGTTGTGATAGTCATCCATCATGGGCGTGTGATAGAAGAAACGTTGAAATAATAGCACGTTTGTGATTTATAACAGTCCCTCGTTTCATTCGATTACATTTGTAAACAAAATATACGGTAAAACACAAGATGAAACTAGATTACGAGCCAATAGGTTAGCACGCGTGCACTTCGTACGCTGTCTGTCAAAAGAATGCTAGCTGTCACGGCGTAGACGCAAACTTGCTACCCTATTCGGGGTTACCCGCTCATATTTTATAAATCGCCATTTATATTCGACCAATTGAAATAAATCACCATTTTAATTTTAACAATAATTACTATTCAACCAAATAACACAATCAGTATCTCATCTTAAATCTTGGATTTACTTTTAATTTAGCTGCGCGCCGTCACGGCCGTCCTGCATCTTCACACGTCCTCGTGTGTATTGCTCTCATCTTCACTATCGACGGTCAAACAGAAAGACACAATGATTAACATTATTCTCCACTCGGTCAGCCTGACCCATATTTAAAGCAATACTTATAAGGCACCTAAATCTGATTATTTATCATTTTCAATACAAGTGATAACCAAATATCTCAGATAACTCATCGAATCTTACATAGTACTCAGTGCCACCACAGCAAGTTAGTGCCAACCAAGCTGCTCGATGTCATACAGTTTGGTTGGCGCCACACAGGCTCGTCAATACCACACAGGCTAGTCAGTGCCACACAGGCTAGTCAATGCCACACAAGCTAGTCAATGCCACACAGTTCAGTCAATGCTACTCAGACTAGTCAATGTCACACAGGTCAGTCAATGCCACACAGGCTAGTCAATGCCACACAAGCGAATCAATGCCACACAGTCTAGTCAATGCCACACAGGTCAGTCAATGCTACTCAGACTAGTCAATGCCACACAGGTCAGTCAATGCTACTCAGACTAGTCAATGCCACACAGGCTAGTCAACGCCACACAGGCCAGTCAACGCCACACAGGCCAGTCAACGCCACACAGGCCAGTCAACGCCACACTGGCTGGTGCCACATAGGCTATTGCCACATAGGCTATTGCCACACAGGCTGGTGCCACACAGACTGGTGCCACACAGGCTAATGTCACAAAGGCTATTGCCACACAGGCTGGTACCACACAGGTTGGTGCCACACAGGCTAGTACCACACAGGTTTGTGCCACACAGGCTAGTGCCACACAGGCTTGCGCCACACAGGCTATTGCCACACAGTCTGATGCCACACAGGCTATTGCCACACAAGCTGGTGCCACACAGGCTAGTGCCACACAGGCTAGTGCCACACAGGCTAGTGCCACACAGGCTAGTGCCACACAGGCTAGTGCCACACAGGCTATTGCCACACAGGCTATCGCCACACAGGCTGGTGCCACACAGGCTGGTGCCACACAGGCTAGTGCCACACAGGCTATTGCCACACAGGCTCTTGCCACACAGGCTCTTGCCACACAGGCTCTTGCCACACAGGCTATTGCCACACAGGCTGGTGCCACACAGGCTGGTGCCACACAGGCTAGTGCCACACAGGCTATTGCCACACAGGCTATTGCCACACAGGCTATTGCCACACAGGCTATTGCCACACAGGCTATTGCCACACAGGCCACAGTCACACGGTCACAGTAAACAAGTAAATCCAGCTGCACAACTCACCTGCGCCGGTATCGGCACATTCTGACTCTACACTATTAGTAGGCCTTCAAACCTATGTACGTTCAACTCCAATGGAACGGAGCAATCTGTCATAGGTCGTATTCGATCATGTGCATACTTATAGGTTCTACTCTATTATTAGAGCTTTCAGTAAATGCCTATCGCCACGTGTTTGTTACTCATGGGGTGCGGTCAGACCCATTGGCACTACCTGAGGTGCGTTCAAGAGCTTCGAATATGAGTAGACAAGCTATTCTTAACAAGATTTCGTTTCATTATCATTGTCTTTGACTAAGCCATCTAATACACGAGAATACTTGGTGATCGGGAATCTTCCTCAATCTTGCACAATCATGAAGACTTGCACCTTTAGTCGGTATCTTTCTAGGTAAATAAACCTTCAATGATCCTTAACCGAACGGACCGTTTAATTCAAGATTTTACGTACCTAATCTGGTTTCACTCATAATCTTCTCACACGAAATCGTTAACGGAAAACTTAATCTTTAGCTGCTTCTGTACAATCAAATTGAGCTTTACGTTATACCACGCATCGTTTTAAACCCTGTAATGAAATCTCAGGGACCTCATCTAATTGATTCCAGTACCTAAATAACCAAACAGTGTCAGTCAGTTAGCCGTTTGAGAGTTCAAGAGTGGCTGTATATGACCTAATTGAAACAAATGCGGTTTGATTCAAGATTCGTGATTACCAAGTCCAAAAACCGGTAAAAGTCACCAAACTCACAATAATTTGAATAAAGAAAATCAAAGACCAGGTATCTCATCACAGTCAACAGCTGTCATATCATAGCTCAACACAACACAATTACTACACTCGCTCTTCCCCATGGGAATAATATCAAGTAAGTTTTATTTTGTACGACAAAGAGCTACCGCAACCCTGTTACAGACTCCTTCGTCTGTATCACTCTGGGATACTGCTACGATACTCTAGTACAGTCACTGACACACAGAACTCAGAACCTGTTCACATAAACTAAATTGCCACTAACTCATCATCTACTTCACAACGTCTATTGGTACTTTGCCTCGGGTGTCTTCTTCTTCATAAAGAGATTTTAAAACATGCCGACCGATAAGCTATGCACTTTGGAGCTTCCAAAAAGATACAATGTTTGCGTTAAACGTTCATGTAAAGGAGCTACGTTCACGAATTACTCTACGTTAGGTCAGTGGGTAGCCTCGTTAATCTACGAACATCACGGTCATAACTGCACTGTTCAATTTGAATTAATAAATCTTATTTTAATCTCACCCGTATTAACTCACATACCGGGTAGGCAAACCAGTAGTGAGAATGGAAAAATCTATTTAGAAATTTTAATAGCATGATTTCTCTATGCCTGTAAACCTTTAATCATTGTCATTAAAATCAAGTTGCTGTTCATGATGGTTTACTTACTATCGAAATAACTAACTGTTGGAAAACGTACGTAAATGTAAACGTATGTAAGGAAAACTGTCGCCGACACGTTAGTACATAAGCCTGGGTCCAATTTTTCACCAAAAACGTCTAAGTCGGAACATGACCTTGTGGCAACCTTGCCATGCACTATCTCATTCTAAAGTTCGCACTGAACAAAATGTTGAAACTATTACCGCCAATGGGAAAACTAAGTACTCGCTTTGTATTAAGTATGTCAAAATAACTTTGCACTATCAAACCAACCACTGAATACATATGAAGAATTTGGAAGCTTTTAAAATCACAATACAACTAAAATGGGAGCGACTCACCCAGTTCCAGACAGCTTTCAACGTTTTTACACCCCACAGATGTTGACAACATGCTCGGCTACTGCAGTCTGCAAACTGGTTGCTGACCTTTGGTTTGTCACGCTCAGAACTACTCAGAAGTTGCAGCTGCTCAGCAGTTATAGCAGCATGCGAACCGCTAGCTTCTTGCTAACTTCATCGTAATACGATATCTGAAAACTGAGAAACACTACGAGAGTACAAGTTCTATCAAAGCTGTGGCTGAAAATAGAGCTTTCAGGTAGTAGTAGAAGTCAATAAATAAAGTCAATAAATCGAAAACTAAACAAAACATTGGCACAAGAAAAGAGGCCTACGCCCAGCAGTGGGCAAAGCCCGGGCAATAGAAGGTAATGATAAATCAAAACATGGCTTTTGCGAATAACACAGTTTTCAGAAAAAGCGTTAGGTGGGTACGGTTTTGAGACTATAGCGCTTTGTCCCATGGAGGTATTTACGCCACTATAGTCCCAACAACAATAACACTAAACAATCAAGTATATTACTCAAATAGCGATAGCAAAATAATATCGCTTCATAAGCATTATATAAAGCATCGCTTAACCAGTCAACGTCAAAGCTATAGCGCTTAAACTACTACTACACTAAAGCAATAGCCAACACGACAATTACAACCTCACTTTAGCGTAGAGCAATAAAACGACAAGTCAACTGCCAAATATCGATAGTCGTCAATCATGAGACCGTAACCCTCTGTGAGTCAGTCTCCACAGCATAAAAATGTTCACCCGTAAACAAACAGAAAAATGTTAACTAACTAGCACCTCACCTCCACAGCAATAACTAAACGAAAATGGCTCACCAGATTGTCGTGCATATCCCCACACACTTCTCCTTGACCTGGCCAGTTGCTGTGAAGTTGCTTGCCTCCGTTTTAGACTGGTTTTCCATTGTTCAGGTTGATGAGGGTAGTCGCATAAAACTCGACTAAAAGAAATCTTGACCTCGTAATTTTCCTTGAATTTTTCCTACGTTGAACCCAGATAGGTTATCTGCGACAGGCATGAAGGCACGAAGCTTTTCAGCGCCTTACTAATGGTCAAAAATAAGCTGCACTGCACAATACTGCATCCTCGACGCAACATACCACCGTGATACCGCACTATGATCGGGCGTCAAACTTGGGTTTAACGGATCCAATTTCAGGGCACTTCACGGCACACATTGAGTTTTTAACGTCTGGATTAGCGTACGCGTTTCAAAAAGAACCGCAATTTTCACTATCACTGTCACTATGTGTTTTGCATTTCAAAACGTAACGCCTCGTATTTCACTACTATTGTCACGAATTTCCTTGTGGGCCATGTGAGTAACATCCCACGCCTGATGACGGAATATCAGAATGGACAGCGGAGCGGTCGTTGTGATAGTCATCCATCATGGGCGTGTGATAGAAGAAACGTTGAAATAATAGCACGTTTGTGATTTATAACAGTCCCTCGTTTCATTCGATTACATTTGTAAACAAAATATACGGTAAAACACAAGATGAAACTAGATTACGAGCCAATAGGTTAGCACGCGTGCACTTCGTACGCTGTCTGTCAAAAGAATGCTAGCTGTCACGGCGTAGACGCAAACTTGCTACCCTATTCGGGGTTACCCGCTCATATTTTATAAATCGCCATTTATATTCGACCAATTGAAATAAATCACCATTTTAATTTTAACAATAATTACTATTCAACCAAATAACACAATCAGTATCTCATCTTAAATCTTGGATTTACTTTTAATTTAGCTGCGCGCCGTCAAGTACATTATGAACGGCCAAGTGCAAAATGCAGATTTTCGGAGGCTTATACTGAATTTGTTTCTCCAAATACTATAAATAAATATAGAACAATTTGAACGTACATGTGTTACAACGGCATAATTACGTACGAGCGTTTGTATGAAAATTATGACGGGTTGGCCGCTCTTAAAACCAGCCAACCTCTCTCCAGAAGCAGATCAGTCCTCTCAGTGTGTTCAGGATAATTATCTATTCTGTGAGTGAATTAGGTGTCCCTACTGTTTGCCTCCGTTTTTCGGTAACACCTGTGCACACAAGGAGCACGTGCGATACCGTTGTGTAGATAACAAATATATTTTTCATGTATGTTCCCTATTCAGCAGCGTGATTCTGTAAGTTATACCAAGTTAGCAGGTGTGAGTAAAGTTAAAGAGGTACGCGGTAGGTACGGCTATTCATACAAACTTTTAAATCGTTATTTTTCGAAATTAATGAACTGATTTCAATAAAACTTGGTATGCGTACGCAAGATATCTAGTTCTAACTAGTTATCAGAATTTTTTTTCGAAAAAGAGTTCAGGGGGAAGGATATAGTGATTTTTCACTTTCTATAGAAAATTTAAAATCGCTCTCTCTCTCCCTCTAAAATCTTTTACAAAAATGTTTTCTGGTAACTATTTAGACCTGGATATCTAGCGTATGCATACCAAGTTTCGTTAAAATCGGTTCAATCATTTTGAAGAATAAGGACTTGAAAGTTTGTATGAAATGACATACGGCGTACACGCTCTTAAGAACGTACTTACATTATTCTACTCACATTTTGTTACACTGAAAATAAAAAAAACGTCTGAAGGCTCTGTGTCGACAGGTTCTATAACTCTGCCTGAGTACAGTACTTTAAGAGTACAGCGTACGTTTTCACGCCTCACAGCCAACTGCTGATCCGATTTTGATGAATATATGAGTCCGGTTATATGAGTTCATATAATTCTTTTTTTTATACATTTTTTTTTTATATTAGACTGAATGTCAATCTGCCTATTACTTATTGACTTATTCTACTCATTACAATGTTTAAAAATTATTGGTATAACACGTGTGGTTCGAGTCACAGTTCTATCGCAAAATTCTACCATTGCCCGTTTTTTTAATGGTACTCGTATAATGGAGTGTGCTAGCTAACATGTTGTAAATAATATTTAATTTTATGATTTCCATGTTGTTGGATACATATTTATTTTTTTGTTCGTGTCTTAAAATACTTTGCGTACTATTGTTTAATTGAAGTTCTTAAAACGTAACAGACAGATGTGTTGCTGGGGAGTTTGTTGCGCCACTTCTTCTTCCCAGCTAAAACACTAGGAAGTGGCGACGGGTGGGCGTTTTGGGGGACTGTCTATAAGTAAAATTTGACGTTCAAAAAGTGCTGGCTCTCAGCCTAATTTGAATAAATGACTTGTGATTTTTTTTTTTTTTTTTTGTATGAATTTTGGTAGCAGTACAGATATATTGGACGTTGAAGAAAGACGTAGAATACTTTTTGTTCCGGGAGAACGTTCCTTAGGGAACTTTCCGACTTTCACGCGCGCGAAGCTGCATATTTCAGCCAATTTACAAAATAAACGCAATTAAATATCACCTGAACCTTCATCATGAATGGTATAAAAATCCGTATTATTTGAGTTTACAATGCAGGCAGAAAACAGACGCAGTGGTGAACTTTCTTTTTATAATAATAACTAGCTTTTGCCTGCGACTTCATACGCGTATATATCCTGTTTTTCCTGTTCCCGTATAGCCTTCCTCATGAATGCGGCTATCGTAAACAAAAATAATTTTCTAAATTCGACCGGGTGTTCTAGAGATTAGCGCGTTCAAACAAACAAACAAACTCTCTTAAGAGCGTTTACGCCGTACGGCTTTTCATACGAACATTGAAGTCCTTAATTTTCGAAATGAATGAACCAATTTTATTGAAACTTAGTATGCACACGCCAATATACGTAACCTAACCTAACCAGTAGTGCGATTCTGTGAACATGTCGAAGTGAACACCCGGGCGGGGCGCACGACAGGTGAGTTGTCAAACCATACAAATAAGATAAAATGACAGCGCTCTTGTCGTTCACTCCGCCTAGGTGAACACCGTGAGATGTCGACAGAATCGACCGGCAGGTCTAAAAAGTTAGTTGAGAACATTTTCGAAAAAGAGTTCAGGAGGAAAGATAGTGTTTTCACTTTCTATAGAAAACTTAAAATCACTCTCTCTCTCCCTCTAAACTCTTTTTCGAAAATGTTCTCAACTACCATTTGAGACCTGGTTGGATGGATGGCGTATGCATACCAAGTTTCATTAAAATCGGTTCATTCATTTCGAAAAATAACGACTTGAAAGTTTGTATGAAATGCCTTAAGCTTTATTATAATAAAATTATTAGGCTATAAATCCGTATAAATACACAGTGAAGTAGTGATTCTACTTTCAGGTAACCATGAAAATGCGTCTCTCCGGCGGAGTGCGTTTCATCGACCGACTGCCAAGGGCCTTGATTGATCACAAACTAAATCGAAGTGATTTGTTGAAGAGATTGCAAGATGAAGATACGATTGGCAACTATACTCCATTTGGTTAGGTAATTAACTAAAGGCAAACAAAAAAAAACCCGTGACAGGGTTACCCGGCTAAACGTAATACCAGTCACTTCAGTTGCCATGCTACGTCACAGTTGTACTCTTTAATTTAGCAACGTTATTAACGAATAATAACGTTGTTAAATTGAAGAGTACAACTGTAATGTATCATGACAACTGAATAGATTGGTATTACGTTTAGTCGGTTAACTAAGTCACGTGGTTTTTTTGTTTACCTTTAGTTAACTACGTACTCGGATGGAGTATAGAACCAACAATTTAACGTTGAAAAACTTTATGTAAGAATGAAAACAGAATAAAAATACATTACTTAAACAGTATTCTTATAATGATATTTAAAGATAATATTATTTTTAGAATAGGTCTGTACACCTTATTTTGTTTTTCAGGCTTATGCTAAATATACATTTTGTGTATGTGCGTAATTTTCAGGTAAATAAAGGGTTTTTCTTTCTTTTTTTCTTATTATTTAGCACATGTACAAAACACGCACGGTACATAGAAATTAAAAAAAATCGTAGTATGCCAATAACTGTGTCTTACGGCTGCACTTAAAAGGTCCATTTCAGCGATATATCAGACTGACTGATGCTGTCTGACGCTGGTTTTCTGAGTGGCCATCATAACGCCTCGAATATCAACGATAACTTACAATCAAGGACAAGAAATCATCATCAAACAACTGCCTGCCTTTCCCCAATGCAGTTTCAGATAAGAACCATCAAACGGGGTTAATAGGAACAGAGGGGTAAATAGCAACAAAACTATTCCTAGGTTTTTTCACTTTAATATCATTATTGGTTGTCTAAGAAAGCAACTTTTATTTTATTTATATCATTATTCAATAAAATTGGAGACCCCAAATGCTGCAAACAAGATTTAATTAACATAAAAATCCCCTTCAAAGTTTTGTGCCGATTCACCCCTGTATTCCAATTTACCCCGTTTGTAGGTATTTTACATGAATCGACGGTCTATCAGACAACCCAGCAGTAACTTGGTAACCTGATACGCCACTGGCAAGACTATTATTAGATTTTATGGACTCTGCTGACCAATAAAAGCTATCAAAAATCTATGGATCACGGCCGAGACCAAAGGCTAAACGTTTCATCATCATCATTCAGCCAAACTCATGTTTTAAAAGTGTTCTATTGAAGGATGGAAAAGAAGATTAATGGACATTATGTTTGTTCTCGATTTTCATTCAGAAGTGTTTGAAGATAAGAATAAGTTTTGATGTGTTTGATGACTTGATAATATACAAAGCGGACAGGGCATTGACAAGATAAAATATATGCGTCAAAGGAACGAAATTTTAATATACTTAGCACCGCGGGCGCGTGGCCAAACTCCAATCCATTTTCGACGCCGCGCGACCGTAGCGCTTCTTATATCTAGTCCCGTAGAGTCTATGCACTCGGCGTATTTTTAACGCACCGACGACGCACGTTTTACAAACGCGCGCTCACGGCGCTGTAGATGACCAAAAAGTAAGTACCAGGATACGCCGTACCTACACGTAATCTATGTGCACTTAAAGTACACATAGTCGTCGACGTAGCGTCGTCTGCACGTGGTTGATGCGTTAAAAAAATGCCGTGTGCATGTGCCCTTAGGCTCAGTCTAAAGCTATATGTAAATAAGTTCAAAATGTATGGGATTGAAAAACGCTACTGAAATGTCTCCTTCAATTACCTTAACACACAAAACGTGATAGGAACATTCAAAATGTCACACCTAATTCATATAAAACTTTTATCTACACTCACAACGTAATGTTCCAAATATGAGTTCAAAAACGAATGCATAAACACGTACTTTTCTTTCGAAGATGTGTAAAATTTAAAAAAAAATCCATTACAGTTCAACATTTCCCTTCGATTTTTAAACAACTGCATCATAAAATAACTTTTTAATTTTTATAGCACAGTTTTACTTTTTAATTTATTGGCGCGGGCTCATTGATTTAAGTCAATGAGCCAGCTTTTATCTTTGTCTATGGATGCGTGCGCCGCGCAGTCATTCGAATACGCAATGAAAATATCCGCCATATTGGAATAAACTATTTTTCCACTTATGTAATTTATTTCAACTGTCTGAGTGAAGATAAAATAGTGTATGCAACGGCATATAATTAGGTATTGAAACACTCGTGTGATGCTATTATCAACCCACACTCGTATTTTAATAACCCCTTTTATATGGTCGTTGCATAAACTACTATTAACCTTCTGCTTAATTTCAGTACAGTATTATGAGATTTTAAATTCAATTTCTCTAAAAGAATTAATGAAAATATTTTAATAAATAACCCATAAGGTGATTGGAAGAGAATGCCTGATTTAGAAGCCCTTAATAAAATGTTCATAATGATGAGTACAATGACACCTTAAGGTGAAAGCGATAGCGGTAGCCCGCGAAATTCAAATTTTCTTACGTTTTTTGCAATTTGCAGGTCAGTATCAGGTTTTATGTTGGTCAAAATATGATTCGCGGCCGTAGCAAGTACGTATTTACAGAACTGTAATCATTAAAACCATCCATACAATTTCCTCCGTGCCACGGAAAGCACGTTAAGCCGTTGGTCCCGGCTGTCATTTGTAAATCTTTGGCAGTCGTTACGGATTGTCAGAAGCCGGAAAATCTGACTCCAGTCTTGCCAAGAAGTACCATGTTATCCAGTTAATGGGTTATGGAGGTCTGGTATGCAGCCGCTCCACTTAGAATACTAGTATTCAGCTTAATCCGGTTTGACTGGAAGCCGACCCCAATAAAGTTGGGAAAAGGCTAGGCAGAGACACACATTTATCATCATCATTCCAGCCGCAGTATGTGCACTGCTGAACATGGACCTCTGTCTGAAGCGTTATTACATAGGTCAACCTCCACAGGTCAGGGTTCTCGTATGGCTTCGATTATCATCGTTTGTGTGGCGTCTCTCCACAGTCGATGGCGCACTTATGGCTTCTTCAGCGAATGATGTTACCATAGCTGAATAATTCACCAAACGTGACTTTGACAATTTTATTTGCCATAGACACACTACGAAGAAGCAGTATGTACCTTCATTTTTAACTTCGGTGTTGGCAAAGTAGAACTGCCGAGCTCAGGGCCCTGGAGGCTACCCGAAGGACAAACTCCTCATGCATGGCGGATGATGGATGAGGCACGGAAGACATAGCCGTCTTCGGGCACGCGTAGGTGATACTGATAAAGCTCGAGCAAATGGAACCTGAAACATTTAAACAATATATTTTAGAAACGCTTGTATAAGTCACGGTATCACTAAGTATTTTACTGTCTTTAAAACTAACTAGCGGCTTTGTCTACATTATCGGGTAAACGCACTACCAGAATAAAAATAATCCGATGGCGTCATCTGAGTAGGAACATCTTAAGGTTACACTCTTCGATATTTTGTCCATACAAATTTCGGGGGGGTATTACTCCACTGTTTGACATTAAACATTCAAAGTTAAGCATGATATCGTTTTATCTCATTATTAATTTTGTCTGTACGGAAACAGAATAGTAAAATAAAAAGCCATTTAAAAGTTATAAGCCAACAAAGATTCAATTTTTTTGCCAATTTTCACGCAACTTCGGAGGTAAATAAGTAACAAAAGAAGTGTAACATCTCAAAAACAAAGTCGGTACCGACAGACCTCAAATTGTAGAAGAGTTCAGTAAACTTTATTTATAATGGATTTATGGAGTGGTTTTATCAAAAACTCAACCTTCCAATAGACTTTTCGTGCATTGTTTTCGTTCGGAACGGTGTTTTGAGCGTGGAAACTAGACATTGTGCGTTTAGACTAGCATCTAAATGCTCATCACTAATACTGTCTCTGTCTGGCACGATGCCTGGTGAGACAGCGAGCTTTTTGGCCACGCTTACCAGCGAGTTCGAGCCCACGACTAGTTCAACCTTAATAAGGATTAAGTCGTTGAGGCGTTACTGATTAAAAACAAACAAACATTCGAAAATATAGACTCACACATGTTTAATAATTCTAAGTATGAAATTGAATAGTACTTATAAAAAAAAATATATTTATTTCAGAAAACTGGTTCCAGAGATAATAACTAATACTAATAATAAATTATTCATTACAATTTGGAATAAAAATCTTAATATTAAAGTTATAATTTCGAATCACAATTTATAATCAATACATACATGTCAATCAATGGTAGCTAAGCCTTACTCCAACAGCACAGTCGTCCAATGGTAGCTGATAGGACACTCGCACTTCCCACCCACCACCCTCAGGATACTGTTGCGGCTGTAATAAGAAAACTGACGTTGCGGCTGTAATAAGATTTTTGGGATGCATGAAGGAGCCTCCTCGTGTACCGCAATTTGTTCCATCAGACACTCAACTGAACCGAGCGCTCGGCGCATCCGGGACAGTCTCACCTAACACCTTATAAGACTGGCCAATCCTTCCCTTGCGGTGGTAGGGCTAACGCCCGCCTGGTTCGCGACCACCGGAGTTCGGTGTCAAGCAGCCTGCTGTGTTTCGTCGACGCGTGGGAGTACCAGTGCCTCAAGGCATCTTCTGGGCACGTTCGCTTCATCATGGACCTCATCTATTGCTTTCCATCAAGCGTGATTGAAGTCAAGAGCTAACCCATTCATAAATAAAAAAATGAGATACTTTTTATCCCAAAAGAATGTCATTGTTTCCTTGGGATAATTATCGACATTCCCGCGGGCGCAGCCACGGCAGCTAGTTTGACATAAAGTAACGAAACGTTACATTTTACTGATAAATGATATTTATTTTGTAAGTAGGTTCAACATAACACTTTTACACGTCAATATTTTTTGGTCATTTTAAGCTAGGCGAGGCCGGTGTTTCCTAGCTGACTACCCTGAGAAGAAACACCGAAACAAACTCAGAGGTCACAGTCTCTTTTGAAGTCCATACAAATTGTACTGGTCAAATCATACGAGAACCATATAGGTTAATGTCTGAGGTGGCCTTTTGAGGAAAGTGCCAAACAAATTTGAGTGGACCTGTCCAGACAGTGCAAGCATTTGTCAATTATTGTGGAGGTCAAACTTAGAATTTTATGGAGCTCAACGATTTGACGAACAATACCAAAGTAAGGACATTTGGGTAGACCGCATAAAAAAAATCTCAAACTGCCAGACATTGTTGACTAACATGAAATGGACCCCTATCATAGCGATCTGCATGGTCCCCACATTCACAATACGATATGAGGATCAAGCAGATCAGTGTCTGAAATGGTCTTTTGAGGAAAGAACCACACAGATTTGAGTGGACCCGTCCAGTCAGTGCAAGCTTTGGTCAGTAGTCGAGTAGCTCAACTTAGAACCAAAAAGGAGCTCTGCTACTATTTATAATACTCGTTTCACACAATAATATTTATTTGAATTGAATACTATATTCTTGTTTTTGTATGATACAAATTGCATATGTCGCATACAATTAAACCAAAATACTACGAACTTTTAATTCCTTCAAACACTACGAACTTTAAACTCGAACTTTATGGCAATAAAAGAAACAAAAAAGGATCTTTCACACTTACTTACTTATATTCCAGGGCTACACGAACCTATAGGTCTAAGAAGCTTGAAAGCCATGCCTCCTGAACCGGGCCGCAGCTCGACGCAAAAACTCGTCATGCACGGCGGGCGGCTCCTGCAGTGGGTAGGGAGGGTCCGCAATGCAGCAAGTCTAGAAAAAACCCGACTCCACTGCGCAAGACATGTTTAATGCGTACTTTGCAGACACACCTCATTCGCACTGCAGACTTTTTAAAATGGGTCAAAGTGTTGCAACACTGAAAATTTGTGTAGTGTTGCTATCTTGAAAGGACAGGTCCACAACGGAAAACTAAATTGAGTGGAAAAGAGTGAGAGAGGCCGTTGCCCTGCAGAGGGACAGAATAATATGGAAGAATCTAAATTAAATAACAATCAAGTAATTAAAAATTTAAACAACCCCAGAAAATAATGTACAGCTTGGCAAAAAAGAGTTTGGAAAAAATGAGGGCGCCACTATCTCACTTAACGCACCATAATATGGGAAATCAGCAAGAGAATTTAATCAAATCGTTAAAAATAAATGTGGACCAATAAACGTTACTCAAAATCTAACACTTGTCGGCCAAGTAGTGTCGACATTATAGGTTTCCATTTAGTAAAATATTTAGTTCCACTTGTCACCGCATCATACTCTTTTTTGCCAAGCTGTACACATCATGCGCTTTCATTTGATACCCCACTTGGGTATATTTGAAAATATTCCATTTTTCAAAACCCCCTTTCATCTTATCTCCCCATATCTAATAAATAGCAGCAACGATTTTAATAAAACATATAAGAAACATCGTCAAGAAATTAGCTTTTAAGTAAAAAGAAATGCATCCAAATCGGTTCACTCGTATAAGAGCTACGGTGCCAGAAACAGACACACACAGACACACATAGCGATGAAATGCATCCAAATCGGTTAACTCGTATAAGAGCTACGGTGCCAGAAACAGACACACACATAGACATACATAGCGGTCAAATGCATCCAAATCGGTTCACTCGTATAAGAGCTACGGTGCCAGAAACAGACACACACATAGACATACATAGCGGTCAAATCCATCCAAATCGGTTTACTCGTATAAGAGCTACGGTGCCAGAAACAGACACACATAGCGGTCAAAAACACGAGTATAACACTCCTCTTTTCATGTCGGGGGTTTAATATACAGATCAGATAATTATTTTGGTCAAAATATCCTATTTTAGACCTTTCGAAGCCGGGGCTAAAGCCAATACTCAATACTCAATATTTTATTGCATTCCATATGTATTACAAAGATGGCAAACAAAGGTAAAAGATCAATATGGACCCTGACGGGCACAGCAAAATTAGGAGCCAAATTGTAGGGTCCAATTAGACGCTTTGAATGAAATTAGGCACAAAATATTTTGTTTCATTATTCTAGGCTTGCTTTTGGCCACTATCTCACCTGATGGTAAGCGATCATACGGTCGACGATGGAGCACGCTTGCCTAGAAGTAACCTGTTTAGTCTTGACTTTAAGTCCTTCAGGTTATGGCTTCGTCGTATGCGTCATTTGCTGCCCATGTCTTCCTAGCCTTTTCCCAACTTTGTAATGGTCCAACTAGATCCAGCTGAACACCAGTATTTTATAAGGAGCGAATATTATCTGACTTCCACAACTGTAACTGGGGTATCTTCCTCTTGGCATATTGAACTGTATTGTTTTCTCATCTCTCTTTATATTATTTCTTCAAAGTCATCATCATCATATCAGCCGAAAGACGTCCACTGCTGGACATAGGCCTCCCCCAAGTGTCGCCACAACAACCGGTCCTGTGTGTCTCGCATCCATCGGCTACAATGACCCTCACCAAATCACAATTCTTCAAATTACTTAACGAATTTTTGCTAGTAAATTTTTAATAGTTTTGGGATGCATGAAGGAGGCTCCTCGTGTAGCGCAGTTTTTTCCATCAGGCACTCAACTGAACCGAGCCCTCGGCGCGTCCTGGACAGTCTCACCTAATACCTTATGAGACTGGAGAAAACCTAGCCGTGGTAGAAGTAACGCCCACCTGGTAGGCGACCACTCTCCCACCGGAGTCCAGCGTCAAGCAGCCTACTGTGTTTAGTCGAGGCGTGGGAGTGCCAGTGCCTTAAGGCATCTTCTGGGCACGCTCGCTCCATCATAGACCTCCTCCATCGCTTTCCATCAGGTGTGATCGAGGTCAAGAACTAGCACATTAGGTACTCAATAAAATAGGATTTTATGAAAAAATCTGTAACCCTCGATAACTGAATTCATAACTTGAAATTGAGTATTTGTCAAATTCAACATTAGCCAGAAGCTATTTGATATTTTGCCATTACAGTAGAGTTTCACAAGTTCTAAATCCCAAATTCTTAATTCAGAAACCAGACCTTATCTGTTCGGACTGTTTGGTATGTGTAGGGTATTTAAAATGAAAATCAACAAGTTTTTATAACATTTTTTTTTGTAACAATTAGGTACGTTAGGCTTAAAATCTTAATCTGTAAGGAAAAACACCAATTATATTTTTCCTTCCTTAAAATTAACTTACAAACTAGCTTAAAATAAGCGTGTATTCACACATAGAATACCCGGCAATAATTTAGTATAATTCCTTAAATTAATCGGTCAGGCGCGGATCCAAACTTTCAGGGAGGAGTTCGTAGGACTAGTATCGTTAATCCTCTGAACCCCTCTTTTCGAATCCGCCCCTGACCTGGTTTTTCCTTGGTGTCCCCAGTTTGCTGAAGAAAGCCCATCTTAGCTGCACTCTTCGCCACTACTCCTTTTCCGTCATCTTTCCTTCTTCAACGTCATTGAGGCGACCAAGGCTTCGCCAGAGCCTCATTAGTAACTACAGCAGGGTGTGCCGCGGGCAGGCGAGGTTGACTTTGGCTCCGCTGGTGTCGTTGCGGAGCCACTTACACCCCATCGGAGAATGATATGGTAGGCAGGAAAGATTTGGCTTCAGCTGCTATCAGCAGAAACATCTTGAGCACCAGAAATCTGTTCAAAAAAAAATAATTTCAAATTAGAACCCTGATAAACACTAACACCATAGAGCTGCTGCTGTATTGGAGCCCCACTTAGATATTTACTTTAATTCTGTTTGTAGCATTTGTTGTTATATCGTCAACAGAAATACACCACCTGTGAAAGTTTCAACTGTCTAGCTATCACGGTTCATGAGGTACAGCCTGGTGACAGACAGATGGACAGCGGAGTCTTAGTAATAGGGTCCCGTTTTTACCCTTTGGGTACGGAACTCTAAAAAACAGTTTTCCTAATACGTCACAGAGATAACAATATTGAAAAGGTCAAGGATCATCATTTATTTTGAAGTTAAAGTTTCTAAAAGGAAACCGATACATGAGATGGAAATCCCACGCATACGCGTAACAAGTTTTGGGAATACTCCCATTTTGCGTACAGCTAAAGAGTGGAATTCCCTGCCGGAGTCTGAGATTCCTGATAGCTACAACCTGGGAGTCTTTAAGTCAAGAGTGAATAGGTTACTTCTAGGCGAGTGTGCTCCATCGTCGACTGTCATTGCTTTCCAGTCGAGATTGTGACTAAATCATTTAAAATTCACTGATCAGTTTCGTGTAATCATCAAGCCCGCCACACCACATTCCCAAGCCACTGCAGCTTTTGATAGCCAGAATCAACATTGGCGACCACCAGAAAAACGCCGAGTCAATGAAGCTCGACGAGTCCCAGAGAAACGATTCAACTGTCTTGGATCCCGCAACGAAATTAATCAGAAAATAACAGCGGAGGAGTAGGAAAAAAATATAACTTCCGACATCATCAGCCAACTTCAGTCCACTGCTGGACATAGGTCACTCCAATCGTATGCCATTTGTCTCTGGTCTCAGTAACCCTCATCCAACAGCAACCAGCCACCTACAAAGATCCACCAACCCTGAGGATCTCGCCTTATGTTTGCCGATTCGCTGTCAACTCAACAACATGTCCACCCCATCAGTCGATCTCCGGCTTATAATGAGAAAGATTTAAAAAACTGACCTTATTGTTTAAAGATGAGACTGCATGACCGCGGAGTCGTGAAACAAAATGGCGGCTCGCGACCAACGCCTCATGGTGACCCCGAAGTGATGTTGTAAACCAAAATGGCGGCCGGACGACCAACGCCTCGAACTGATTCATCATGGCTGCCGGCTGATGTCCTCTTCAGACACGAGGAGATGAGCGGATGATGTTACAGACGGAAGAGAGAGACCTGGAAGTACAAAATTAAAATATTTTAGAATCTTTTACTAAACAAATATGATTCCCTGAAAGGGGCGGGACAAAGAAAGTTGAACTAAAAAAGAGAAGTACCTATAAGGTCTTGTCACTGATGGCGGGCGTGACGCGATGCGACAATGCATTGTCATAAAAAATATTCTATCCGTAAAACATTTCTATGAACACGCGTTCAACTGGTGTCGCAATGTCGCGCCACGCCTAATAATCATAATGAAACTGTACCATTATCCTTAAACGTGGCGACTGCAAAGACAAAGGGTTGCTTCAACTAAACGTCTACCAAAGCGCCCGAGAAACGAAGGAAGCTAATATTATAAAAATAAAATTATCCCAAAACACTTACCATCGGATACGCAGTACCGCAGAGATGCAAAGACAGAGGCCACTCCCTTAGGCAGGTACCAGGGTGCCAGAAGCTTGCATGAGTGGACTCGACTTACCAGGCAGACGGTGGATGGCGTACTGGTAAGGCGGACCCGGCCGAGACTGCTCTAGAAAAAGGGAAGCTGTACTGCGCAGGTCCGGAATAGCGATCAATAATTTGGCGTGGGTTGAATGCGGAGATCTTAAAGAGATACGACGTAACCCTGTACTGCAAAGACAAAGCTATTTTTTCAAAGAGTACCAGGACAGCAGAGACGCGAAGGAATCTAAATGAATAAAAATAATCATACTGAAACTAACCATTATCTTTGAACGTGGCGACTGCAAAGACAAAGAGCTGCTTCAAGTAAGCGGCTACCAAAGCGCCCGAGAAACGAAGGAAGCTAATATAATAAAAATAAATTATCCCAAAACACTTACCATCGGATATGCAGTACCGCAGAGATGCAAAGACAAAGGCCACTCCCTTAAGCAGGTACCAGGGTGCCAGAAGCTTGCAGGAGTGGACTCGACTTACCAGGTAGACGGTGGATGGCGAACTGGTAATGCGGACCCGGTCAAGACTGCTCTAGAAAAAGGGAAGCTGTACTGCGCAGGTCCGGAATAGCGATCAATAATTTGGCGTGGGTTGAATGCGGAGATCTTAAAGGGATACGACGTAACACTGTATTACAAAGACAAAACTATTTCTTCAAAAATTACCAGGACAGCTGAGATGCGAAGGAAGCCAAATGAATAAAAATAATCATAATTAAACTAACCAACCATTCATAATACGGCGCGGCGACTGCAAGACAAAGAGCTGCCTCAAGTAGGTAAGCGGTTACCAAGGCGCCCGAGAAACGAAGGAAGCTAATATAATAAAAATAAATTATCCCAAAACACTTACCATCGGATACGCAGTACCGCAGAGATGCAAAGACAAAGGCCACTCCTTTAAGCAGGTACCAGGGTGGCAGAAGCTTGCAGGAGTGGACTCGACTTACCAGGCAGCCGGTGGATGGCAAAGTGGTAAAGCGGACCCGGCCGAGACTGCTCTAGAAAAAGGGAAGCTGTACTGCGCAGGTCCAGAATAGCGATCAATAATTTTGCGTGGGTTGAATGCGGAGATCTTGTTATAAAACGTAGCTAGCTATGTAGTTGTGAAATAAATGGTAGCGAATGTTTTGAGATAGATGTTGAAATTATCGTTTTGAATCTTTTAGGAATTGATTTTTAGTGGTTATACGAGTACCTACGTAGCAAATTAGTTAATATTTCGTGGATTAATAAATGGGTACTGTCTTCATTTTAGTTTCTATGGTTGGCGCCAAATAAGCTTGCAATAGAGGCCACGTACATTTTTTCATCATCTTCCTGCCCTTATCCCATGTTACTTGAGGTCGACGCAACATGTTTTTTTCTTCCATTCTGTCCTATCAGCCGTCACACTGTCACTAACTCCCTTTTCTTTCATATCGCTCCTCACACAATCCATCCATCTTTTCTTTGGCCTCCCTCTTCCTCTCCATCCATCCACATTTATATTCATAACCCTTTTAGTTACATGCGTTTCATCCCTCCTCTTTACATGACCATACCAGGACAAGCGGTTACCTTTCAACTACATTTTTTGATATTCTTAAAACGAGAAGAAGACATAAAGTTGCCCTGAATCTATATCTTTTACATTTTCTAGTAATGAACAGCTATCTATAATTTATTTTTCGGGTACCTATGAAGAGACAAACGGGAAAGGTCAATGTCCTTTAGTGCCAATTTATCTGGCGGTAACCATAGGTCGATAATTTTACAAAAAAACCGGACAAGTGCGAGTGTGAATCGGGCTCCAAGGGTTCCGTATAAACTCGAACGTACATCTAGATAGTTCGTCTATTACGGGTATCGAGTCTCGATTTTTTAACCGACTTCAAAAAAAGGAGGAGGTTCTCAATTCGATTATGTTCATTTTTTGTGTTTGTTACCTCATATCTCCGTCATGTATGAACAGATTTGTAAAATTCTTGTTTTATGTGAAAGGATATTACTTCTCGATTGGTCCCATTGCTTGGTTTAGCTGGAATAAAATAGTGGAAAAATCATCCATGTATACGAAATTGCGTATTTTTGCTTTCTTGTGACTTTCCAGTGGCGTGAGTACGTGGGGTACCACTAAAAAGTGCAAAATAAAAAACTTTTTCACAAAAATAACCACTTCCAAAAAAAAACAAAACACTACAAAGTACAAAATAACTTTATTTTCGGAAAACGGTGTCAAATACCTAAGAAGCAACCAAACACCGACTACCGAAACAAAAAGTTTTTTGTCAAAACTCGAAAATTATCCGGCCTAAGAAAAAATGTTTGTGAATGTGCAAATAGCGCTCATACATCATCGTCATCTCAAACTATTCCAAATTTCAAGTTGATAGCATTAGTAGTTCTTGAGATATCCAGCTGTGACGGACAGACAGACTAAGTCGCACCATAAGGGTTCCTTTTTATTACAAAAAAATGAGGGTCTCGTTTCGGTAAACTAGCCAAAAATAAAAGAAAATACAAAATAATGAAAAAATAAAAAAAAAATAAATATATATATAAAAGTCGTCTCCGATCTCATTAATCTCTTGTACTTTGTGAGTCAACAAGTCAAGAATAAATCAAGAGAAATTCAAGTCTGCTGGTTTTATTTCGGAATCCCCTACAATTTTCTTTCTAACGAAATTGTTAATCGTTGTAACGATTAACAATTTCGTTAAATATATATATTTTTTAAATATATCAATTTCGTTAAGTATATCAATTTTTTGATGCCATATTTTATAAATATTATTAAGTACTTACGCTAAACACGGAAGGAAAATAATATCTAGAAAATGACAAGTAAAAATTTATTTCTTGATCAGAGATTCCGATATAAGGTAAAATAATCATAACAGGATTCTGATTTGTAAACGGTAATTGATTAGTCATGATCTTCTTGTTTTAACCTTATGATCTACTAGCTAAAGCCTGCGACTTTGTCCGCGTAGGTATTGGCTTCAAAGACTTTCAAAATGTAGACCCTTAAGGGCCATTTTCACCAAGCCAAACTGATCGCGATCAGCGTATAAACCACGTTTATGAGCTGTCAGTGTCACTATTTTTCTATGGAATATTGACGCTGACAGCTCTTGAACGCAGTTTAGATGTACTGATCGCGTTCAGTTTCATTGTTGAAATCCGCTCTAAAACTTAGACAAACCTTAAATCTTCGGACAGTACTGCCGCTGTGTATATTATATAGGAATTTGTTTAGGATGTAGATCATCATATCAGCCGATAGGCGTCCACTGTTGGACATAGGCTGCACCTAAATGGGGGGTGGCCCAAATTTTCCATAACCGCCACGCTTGGCAGGCGGCCTGGGTATCGCAGTGTAGCTGTAGCAATGTACCTACAGAGAACGCTGCTGCCCATTCTCTGGTGAGTCCCTTAGTCGCCTCTTACGAGTACGACACCCACGGGAAGTGATGGAATAAATAATCTTAATTACTAACATAGGATAAGTTTTTTACTAACAAATGAGTCATGTTTGTACTTGAATTTATATAAATTTAAAATGAAATAATAACTAATTTAAAATATGTAGATACTAAAACAGCGGCAGGAAACTGCAAACAAAAAATAAAAAGTGTTTTTATTGTGTCAGGAGACAACATTTTCCTGCTCATTCAGTATTGGGTCGTTGTATAGAACGGACGAGTCAGCATAATTAAATATCGGTGTTTTCAAAAATTATAACTTAAATATGATATTTAAAGTTCTCCTTTTGTTTGTGAGTGCTGTGTTCTGTAAAAATCAGTTTGAAGGTTTGTTTATTTCTATTTTTTTTGCTTGATTTTTGGCCGGAGAGTCTGTTTTCTGATAGCTAAATACCAAAGACTGAGGCTACTTCTTCCTGAGAGGTTTAACATAAAAAAAAGAAAAGGGTTTCTTCTAGACAAGCATGCTCCATCGTCGACCACATTATCGCTTTTCATAAGGTGAGACAGTGGTGGTCAAAAGCGCGAACTCATCAATAATTTTAAAATGGGTCTTGTTTCTGGCTTTCTTTTCGACTGTCTCTGTATAGCCAACCCTGACATATTAATTGGTAAAACAACGAAAAGCAAAATAACTTTTGATAAAATCGTGACTTGGGGCACCCCGACTCGGACAGGTTAGGTTAGAAGGGCATGGCAGATTCTGAAAGGGCTATCCCCTTCGTGGTTATTTTTAATATTATTATTTATATGGTTCCGTGCCTCAAAAGGAAAAAAACTGAACCCATATAGGATCACTTTGTTTTGTTTATTCGTCGTACGGCGGTGAGTCAGAGATCGCACGACACAGCTAAAAACGTGCCAATTTATGGTCATAAATTTTTACTCCGAAGCTTGGATCCGAACCTGTGTCCTCAGACATTAGGTGACTAATAACCTGCTCTCATCAAACCAGTTCGGTTTTAGACAAAATAAAGCAACTTCTGATGCGCCAAATTGATAACCGGTATTGTTGACCAACTGTGTCAGGGTATTTGTTGATCTTGTTAAGGCTTTCGATACGGTTTTTTTTTAGGAATGACCACTAGCAAGTTAGAACGCAAGGGTTACTGCTTAGCCGGACTAACCTGCGGGGGCCTCAAATGAATTTAAGGCCCCCAGCCAAGGCAACAAAACTAGCTACAAGCTACTCGTAAAACTACTGACCGCTCGCTAAGGGCATCCCCTGTGTGATACGACCTCGGCTTAGCGGCGTCAGTTCGGGACTAAATCTCTTCTATCTCTGCTCTCAGATTGCCAAATCCGTAAAATTTTCAGAGATTGGTTGATAATAATATCTATTGATTGACACCACTCTCATCCTTATACACCTAGGCCCATGATTATATGAAAGCGGTTCCGTCTCCAAAGTCAAAGTCTAAGTCAAAGCATTTATTTCAAATAAACCATTTACAGGTACTTTTGATTTGTCAGAGTCAGTCAGTCAAAAACATGAAGCTATTTGCACGTTCCAAAGCGTAGATCTCTATGGAGAAGAACGTGCAAGAAACTCCACGGACACTCTTTTAAACCATTTTGTGATTTACAATAATCCTGGTTACATTATCTTTGTTGCTTCCACATGATTGTGAGAACAATGTAAAGAAAGAGAAAAAAAAAGAATTCTAAGTATCAAATAAGGTTAAATTATTGAAATAAGCCAGTGACAGCTAATAAGCTCCACTGATGGCGCCCGTTCACGAACATGACACGTGCATCAGCACCATTCAGCTCAACCATTTTGAAGGGAACCGAATGATCCGATACACGCGCCACCATCAGCGAGACATTCGAGTGAGCATGACAGGGTTTGTCATGCTCACTCGAATTGTAGTCGAGGTCCTTTGTTATTTTACAAAATGACGGTACACAAATTGCTACTTAATATTAATTTGTCACAGGTGACGTATGTTACAAAGATGGAGTTAGAGGCGTTTGTCGCAGCTTAAGACAATGCAAAACTGCTCAAGAAGACATTCAAAACAGGAGATATCCTCAGGTAACATCCCAACGCTGGGCAAACTTATTTCTGTGTTCGCGACGGCGAGACGCAAATCCACCTACCTCATGTGTTTTTCACTATTTATCAATCTATACAGGGTTATTAAAATTTGTAAAACACTCACAACCTTTCAGTTCAATTTTGTTGGAAAAGGTATATTTTCCAAATGGTCCCATTGAAATTTTATCAAAATCGGTTCAGTAGTTTGGTTTTTAAATCCAAATAGCTGTAAAAAATATGTGGAAAAATCATCTATGTATACGAAATTGCGTATTTTTGCTTTCCTGTGACTTTCCAGTGGTGTTGTTAGGTGTGGGGGTACCACTGAAAAGTGAAAAATAAAAAACTTTTTCACAAAAAAAAGAAACCGACTTCAAACTTTAAATCAGCATTATGCTTGTCTGTAACTGCCAACTGGTTGATATTCGGTCTGTTGTTTAAGTTCAAGTCGCTCGGGAAACTTTGATACCTCGATTCAGGATTTCTAGTTCGTATGCGGCGGCCGCTACATGCTGAAAACGATGTAACAAATATTTGTATGGCCTACAGATAGTTGTTCCGGGTCTGGCTGTTTGTGTATTTGAGTTTATATGTTTGTAAACGCACCCAGGAGAAATAACAAGTCGTTTAAAAAAATACATAGGTATATTGTGTATTATAATAACTCCTTATAAGAACACAGGAAAATGCTAAAATCTATAAATGTACACCTCAATGAATTGACGTATTTGATGAGTAATTTTCAAAGTATTTATTTTTTCCTGTTGACGTCAATATGGTCATTGCACAAAAGATTATTATGGCATTATTTTCCTTGTGTGAGCTGACGAAAAAATAGGGAAAAAAAACAGACAGAAACTATTTATAACCAATTCATTCGTCGTTATATCAGCCGAAAGACGTCCACTGCTGGACATAGGCCTCCCCGCGCATGTCGCCACAATAACCGGTCCTGTGCGTCTCGCATCCATCGGTTACCAGCGACCCGCACCAGGTCTTCGGTCCATCTTTTGGGAGGCCTCCCAACGCTGCGTCTTCCGGTACACGGTCGCCACTCCAGAACTGGACATCCTTTCATCAACAAGAAAAGAGCTGATAATCTATAAACGGCTGAAGTGATCTTTTTGAACCATAGCTTAGAACACTCTTGATAAAATTACCTTTTAAACAATAAAAACCTAGGTTTATCAAAATCAGTTCATCCGTTTAGGAAGTTACGATGCCACAGACAAACAGACACATTTATACAAGTACACACATCAAACTTATAGCACCCCTCTTTTTGGTCGGGGGTTAATAATTAAAATAAATATAACTAGTATATTTGAGCTGAAGTACGTAAACATTTATGGAAAAGTTGGTCCAAAATAAAAATTAGCTGACCAATAATCCCTACTTCCCTAATATTACAAATGCGAAAGTAAGTTTGTTTATTTGTTCCGCGTTCACGATAAAACTGCAGATTGGCAGATATATAGCCTGGGATATGGAGAAGGACAAAGGCTACTTTTTTACGCGATAACTTCTTTTTTTCTTTTAAAAAAAACGTTGCCCCTCACTAGGAATTTCTCCTGTATCGTGGGTGCGTTTACAAACATATAATCTCACATACACAAACAGCCAGACCCGGAACAACTATCTGTAGGCCATACAAATTTTTATTCCGTGCGGGAATCGAACCCGCGACACGCAGCGCAGCAGTCAATCGCTCTACCACTGCGCCAACCGTGTCGTCAACTTACATCCACACGGGCAGAGCCGCGGGCAAAAGCAGTTTAATTCTAAAATCCTATTCATTAGTTTGCTATGGTAAACGTAAAGTAGGTTAATTTAATGTAACTACTTTACGTTTACCTTATCAAACTAATGAACCAGTAAATAAAATATATAAATTAAATTGTAATTATTTTAACATCAGACAGCATTCGCAATTGTTTAAAGTCAACCGTTTAATCCGCCGATTATAGAACGTGTAACAGAATAAACTTATTACCTTTAACAACCTGCGTTGCTCGCATAACGTTATTCTCTTAGCATGACTCAGCAGTGAGTTTTTGCTATAACATTTCAATCAGGCGTTTGAAACTCTCTCGCCGATTCTATATTTTCGTTGTGTATTGAATGTTAGTTCTTTATTTTCATGACTAAATAATCTTAATTAATTATAGGTCATACGTATTTATCTACGCGAGTGTAACCGCTTTATGTTTTTTTAAGGATGGGAAATCATCAAATGACTCCTTCCGCTCTGGGCGGAGCGGAAGGGAGTTTCAGTGTCAGACTCCTACTGACTAAAACCCATCCGTGTTCCTCCTAATGCCCTTTGCGTTTCAGGGCCGCGGTGACTCTTTCAAACAAATACTGCAACAATAACCGCTGGAGTACAGTTTTAAGACAGCTAATTCTTTTTTTAAGGATGAGAAGTCATCAAATGACTCCTCCCGCTCTGGCTGGAGCGGAAGGGAGTTTCAGTGTCAGACTCTTACTGACTGAAGCCCATCCGTGTTCCTCCTAATGCCATTTGCGTTCCAGGGCCGCGGTGACTCTTTCTCCCTGGCAGGAAGACGGCTAATTCGAAACAGGACTCCTGTGTTTCCGTTTATTAGTATATTCATGTAGACATTCTTTACTAATGAACTTAAGGGTTCCTAATTCATTTGTAGGGAGTTCGAATTCAGAATCTGCTATAACCTTGTTTTTTAGGGTTCCGTACTCAAAGGGTAAAAACGGGACACTATTACTAACACTCCGCTGTACGTCTGTCTATCACAAAGCTGTATCTCATGAACCATGATAGCTAGACAGTTGAAATTTTCACAGATGATGTATTTCTGTTGCCGCTATAACAACGAATACTAAAAACAGAATAAAATAAATATTTAAGTGGGTTTCGCATACAGCAAACGTGTTTTTTTTGCCGTTTTTTTTTACATAGATAATGGAACCCTTCGTGCACGAGTCCAACACGCACTTGCCCGGTTTTTTAAAATAATACTGGATGTGTTTAGTAAATAGTAATCAATGTTTTTTTTCTTTTTCAACAGCTGTGTTCATACCAAAATAACGTTCCAATTGTCTGCTGCGTGAAGAGGAACCCAGTAAGACCTACAAGGTACGCTCACATTAATGTTCAATAAATTTTATATTCGCATATCTCGGTTCCGTATGGTTTCGGACGTAAAAGAACAGCACCATCCCATCACTCCCCGTGCGTGTCGTAAGAGGCGACTAAGGGACTCACCAGAGAATGGGCAGCAGCATTCTCTGTAGGTACATTGCTACAGCTACACTGCGATACCCAGGACGCCTGCCGCGGTGATTATGGTAAACCCAACTCATTTGGGGGAGGCCTATGTCCAGTAGTGGACGTCTTTCGCGATTCTATTGGTTCTTAACAAACTCATCCCTCGCTACGCATACTCGCACATCTCTGGTGGAAACGCAGCCTAAACGTACGTATATAGATGCCTCCGCGGACGCTTTCAGTAAAGACTTTAACATATTTCCTGCGTTCAGGCCACCAGTTCAAGATAATGTGGAAGCTCAGTGTGAACCAATGCCCGAAGAATATACTCCACCGAAGACTGGACAAAAGGCTTTTGACAGTAAGTACCTACCTATAGATTCGCCCAAAGTTAAAAGCGTTAACTCTGCAAGTATTATTTTCATACTTGACAAATACATTTTGATCAGCTGATGATAACTTTGTATACAACGTGTAACAGAATAAACGCAATACCTCTTAACGGGTCATTGTACTCATCATTATGAACAACTTTCACTATGGGACCAACACAGAAATCGCGAAAAACAAATCAACTGCTCCATACATTTCTGTGCGCATAACTCGACAGAAAGACTGTTGATTCTTTTTCACGATTTCATTGTTGGTCCCATAGTAAAAGTTGTTTATGGTGATGAGTACGATGACCCGTTAAGAGGTACGATGTGAACAATGTGAATGTGAATGACCCCGGGGTATTGCGTTTATTCTGTTACATTTTTTATAAACAACTTTTTTTTTTGTTTTAATTGTCTATAAAATCCTTGAAGAGAGCTTATCTAGAGAAGCAATTTTTAACATGACAACAACTTTTCTATACCCTGTATTATTTATTATAAACTGCCTGCAAAAAATAAAATGGCGGATTGTTCCCATGAACTTAATCTCCAACCCTTTCCTTCTAGAATGCATCGAATATCAACAGAAGTACGTATACCCTTGTGAACGAGGAGTGGACATCCTCGGAGCCTTCAGCAGACAAACCCGTTGTCACCACAAAACTGATGAGCTGATCATAGGAGGCACTGATGCTGAACAGTATGAGTTCCCTCACATGGTAAGTGATACAAGGATACATCATGTACCTAGCTATTCTATTTATTTAGGTATATTGCATTTATTTATTTAAACGGGGTGTTCCTATACAGGTAATTTATTTAAGTGTGATGTTGGGTAGTTGATATAAATGAAGGAAAAAATTACAAAACATAAAAAATGAGAACTTTTTCAAGAAATTCGACTAGAAAAAATAACTAAAAAGTTACGAATAAATTATTTTTCAAGCAGTTTGTTGCAGTTGGTGGCATTTACTTTAACTCAATCACAGATTTGATGTCACAAACTGCATCAGACTGTTTGAAAAGTCATTTCTTCGGAAGTTTTTAGTCGTTTTTTCTAATGGAATTAAAAATTCACCCTTAAATATTACCAAACCCTTCTATAAATACCATATGCTATACATATATTTTATTTATTTTAATATTTAAAATTAATTTATATTTTTTATTAAAATAATACAATATGCTGTACTTACATTTATTGTATTTAATTTAATATTTATTATTTATTTAAATATTTATAATTTATTTTAATACTTATTATTTATTGTTTTACTTATTATTGATTTTAATATTTATAACCTATTGTTCACAGGTCATGCTGGGCTTTGGTCAGTTAGGATCAATTGAATGGCTCTGCGGTGGAGCTATCATCAGTGAGCGGTTTGTTCTGTCTGCGGGACATTGCATATCAAGGAGGAAAAAGTGAGTGATGTTTACTGATTTTATTTGTTTTAAAATTGACAAATAGCTCGTTCTAACGAAAAAACTAGCCAAATGCGAGTCAGACTCGCGCACGAAGGGGTTCCGTACCATTATCTATAAAAAAAAAACATGTTTGTTGTATGGGGTCCCCACTTAAATATTTATTTTATTCTCTTTTTAGTATTTGTTGTTATAGCGGCAACAGAACTATATCTTCTGTGAAAATTTCAACTGTCTAGCTATCACGGTTCATGAGATACAGCCTAGTGACAGACGGACTGACGGACGGAGAGCAGGGTCTTAGTAATAGGGTCCCGTTTTACCCTTTGGGTACGGAACCCTACAAACGAAACAAAAATTAATCTTTCCGTTACAGTGTGAGTCACCTCTAGAAGTTGAATTTTCTAAAATCACTCCTAAAGGACACTCTTGTGAAAAATATATTATGATCCTTCGCAAACCGGTTAGGGTCGCTTACTGACCGAAACTTTTCAGGGTTCCGTATCCGATGGGGTAAACCAAAATTTTCATAGTGTGCATGGTATGTCTTTTGCCACTTATAACAACAAATAAAAAATAAAAATTAAAGGGGGCAAAAAGTGATTTTGTCTAGCCTGTAAGGATATTTGTATGTTTAGAGTAAATAAATAAATAAATTTTATTTAATTTTACAATTATACTTTCAGTGACCCCGTTACGTACATAGCCGTCGGTGCGTTAAGACGAAGCGACGCGAACGACCAGTCCAAGATATACAAAGTGAAGAGCATTATCGAAAACCCACTGTACAAGTCACCCTCCAGATACAATGATATCGCCTTAATTGAGACGGAAAGAGTGTGAGTTAATCTATCTATACTTATCATCATCATCATCATCATCATCATCATGTCAGCGGAAAGACGTCTATTGCTGGACATAGGCGTCTCCGCGCGTGTCGCCACAACAACCGGTCCTGTGCGTCTCGCATCCATCGGCTACCAGCGACCCTCACCAGGTCAACGGTCCACCTTCTGGGAGGCCTTCCAATGCTGCGTCTTTCGGTACCTACGCGGTCGCCACTCCAGAACTTTTCGGCCCCATCGACCATTTGTTCTGCAATCAATGTGTCCGGCCCACTGCCACTTCAGATTGGCGATCCTTCAGGCTATGTCGGTAACCTTGGCTCTCTCGCGGACATCATCATTCCTGGGGCTCGATTCTGCTATTGCAATCGTGTCTCAATGACCGGTCAGTGATCGAATATTTGACAACTTTGACAGTTTTTGTATGGGAAATGTGTCAAAAGTTTGACGTTATACGTCAAAAATCGATCATTGACCGGTCATTGAGACACAATTGCAATAGCAGAATCGACCCCCTGATTTGATCACGCAAAAAGAAACTCCGAGCATTGCCCTCTCTATTGTCCTTTGGATGATTTTCACCACGTTTAGTATGACGATGAGTATATCCCCACGGGATAATTTTCATACCTTTCATCCCGGGAGTTTGTCCCCTCGGGATATTTTTCATACTTTTCGACCCGGGAGTATGTCATCTCCAGATGGTTTTCATACTTTTCAGCCCGGGAATGTGTCCCCTCCAGATAGTTTTCATACTTTTCAGCCCGGGAGTGTGTCCCCTCCAGATAGTTTTCATACTTTTCAGCCCGGAAGTGTGTCCCCTTCAGATAGTTTTCATACTTTTCAGCCCGGAAGTGTGTCCCCTTCAGATAGTTTTCATACTTTTCAGCCCGGAAGTGTGTCCCCATCAGATAGTTTTCATACTTTTCAGCCCGGAAGTGTGTCCCCTTCAGATAGTTTTCATACTTTTCAGCCCGGGAGTGTGTCCCCTTCAGATAGTTTTCATACTTTTCAGCCCGGGAGTGTGTCCCCTCCAGACAGTTTTCATACTTTTCATCCTCGGAGTATGTCCCCTCGGGATAACTTGTTGGCCGAAGCTAGTTTATTGATATCTTCTGTTATTTTTTCCAGGATGGAGTTGGACCAGTTCACAGTTCCAGCGTGTCTCCACACCGGAGACATCGTCAATGACACCAGGGTCATAGCAGCTGGGTGGGGCCTCACTCATGACAAAGGGGAACAACCGAGTGATACTCTCAAGAGGGTTGGTATCTCTTTTGTGTCTTATGGCCTAAGACGAGGCGGAAATGTTCTTGCATCTGCCGAGGCGTTGCCAAATATCACTACATAGTATACATATATTTTTTTGTATTTCCCCTTACCGAATTAGTCAATTTCGATGGAGACGGGCCATGTACGCAGGAGATATTATGGTGAACTCTCTGTTCCTTTCAAGATTCAAAGCATTTCTTTATAATAAACCATTAACAGGCACTTTTGAATTGTCAAAGTCAGTCAAAAACATGAAACTGTTTACTCTCATAGTCCGATGAGACGGCGATCTGTCACGACCGGGAAGAGATTTGGCGCAGGACCAATGGCTTTACGTGCTTCACAAGGGTGTCACACCGCCAACTTCCAAACTCCGGGCTTATACTGAGAAAGGACATTGCCAAAAATTGTATGGGCTTGTACCCCAGAATGTACAGCTATAAAATCTGTCATTTAATACTATAGTAGATTCCAGATAAATGTGCAATAACGGTCATTGACCCACATACATTTATTGACTTTCTTAAAATCAAAAACAGAAATAAAGACTTAGAGCAGTCCTAAATCTACTTCTATCGTGATCCTTTATGTCCTCTAGTGATGTAAAATGGTTCATAATGTTTTGTTCGGGTATCTACGAAGGTATATTAGGGAAAGGTCAATGTACTTTATTGCAAGTTTATCTGGCACAAAGTTTAGTTTAGTCTTCTATAAACAAAATTAAAAAGGGGCACGTTGCTCAGCAGTAGTGGAAAAAAGTTGTGAAGGTATAAAAAAGTAGATTTTGTGAGAAGTGAAAATCAATCTGAGATCAAGAGTGACTGCCTGTCTGACTTCCATGACTTAGTAAGTGGGTAACATGATGCCCCTTGGTAAGACTGGCTGTCAGAATTTCAGACAACGACGGGAAAAGAGATGGACAAAATTTTAATTTTTTTTTTATTCATTGAACTGCAGTTAATGTATGTTTGTACTCCATGGGGCAAATTTTATCCATCTCTTTTTCGCTAGAAATTTTTCACTTTATGCCCGACCTGGGAATCGAAACCAGGACGTCACACTCCTCACGCTTTTGCGACAACAATACTAACAGGGCAGTTGCAGTCTCGCTAAGAGGTTTCGTGTTACCAACCTATTGGGTTGTAGAGGTTAGATGGGCAGCCACTGGTCTAGTTAGAATGACAGCCAACCAAAACATAGTTGAGGAAAGAATAGGCTGATTTAGAACCTATGGCAGATGTTTAAATCAATATTTTTCCGCAGGTCATCTTAACAAAATTCTCTGAGTCGGAGTGTTCTCCAAAATACCAACCCTTCCGTCTCATGAATAGAGGTCTCGATGATCTGACACAGTCTTGTTACGGAGACCGGGATCCTCCTACTCTTTACCAGGGACGCGAGGAACATAAGGACACCTGTCAGGTAAGGACGTATAATAGACGGCCACTGCAGGGCCCTCCAATGGGCCTCCAAACGTCGGCGCATGGATCGATCCTGTGCTTCTCTTATCCAGAGGATTCCCACAGCCTTTAATAGATAATTGGTTCACCTCTTGGGAGGCTTTCCAAACACTGTGTTTTTGAAAAAATGGTCGCCACCCCAGAACCTTCCGGATTTTCGGCCACATCGACCTATGTGCCTTACCCTCACGGACATCAAACATCGGAAGGTCTTATCAATTTGTAATTCTATGGCGTACTCGTTAGAGTTGCCACTAGCATCGACCAATGAAAACTATGTTTGCTGTTTTAATATCACAACAAAACGGATAAATTGTAGACCGCAGTTGGTCGGCCGCAGCAAAGAAAATCCCCACAAGCGACCGTCAGTGTTTATGCGGCGTCTCTCCACAGACCATGGTCCACCTTTCATCTTGCGCTGCATGCCCTGTTACTTGTTCACGTCAGGACCTAATGACTGCGTCAGCGGACGGTATTGCCATGGCGGAATACTGGGCCAGGCAAAGGATTTAATTAGAAATAGTCTCTTTTTGTCATCAACTTGGTAAGGAGAAGTTCAGTTTTGAGTTTATAGTTTCTCAAGATATTTTTAAAGCCTTACGGAGTTTGCATTTTATTATACGGTGACATAGAAATGCCTCATTTTATGTTTTGGTCTTTTCAGGGTGACAGTGGTGGTCCAATTCAGATCAAGGACCAGAAAATTCACTGCATGTACACGATTGTCGGAGTGACGTCAGTTGGCAAGGCAAGCTGTGGAAATGGCCACAAGCCAGCCATCTACACAAGAGTGGCACAGTATCTGCCATGGATTGAAAACATTGTGTGGCCCAATCAAAACTTCTTTTCTTCATAAAACATGTGGGATTTCAAGAGCCACTGGCACACCGGTGTCAAACCCACCCAATTCATGCGATATAAAACTCTATTATTACTATAGCAAGGTATATTATAGGATGTTGAAGGTTGACATGTCGGTCCCGCACCGTTGAAATACTATGTTATTCAAGGACTAGATTGTTTTTTTTTTGCTGGTAAGACTCGGGTGCTTGGGCTTTTGAGTACCAGTGCTGTTTTTTATTAGCAGGCAAAGAATTTCGCTCTTAAGAATATTCGGAACATACAAAAAAATATTAATCTTTACCGTGCCACAAACTCGTGTTAAATAAAAGATGCTCGTATTACAGTTTATGAGTATAAAAACCATTTTTTATTTATAATCTTACAATATTTGAAAATTTTAATAAGAGGATTTGAAAATATCGGAAAAAAAATTGATTTGAGAATTGACCATCCCCCCATTTTTCCTTTTCTCCGATATCCCAGAGCCTGAATTATTATTATTTTTTTTTTTTCTTAAAAATCGTTGCCACACACTAGGAATTTCTCCTGTATCGTGGGTGCGTTCACAAACATACAAAGTCACGTACACAAACAGCCAGACCCGGAACAACTATCTGTAGGCCATACAAATATTTGTTGTTGGATACATATTTATTTTTTGTTCGTGTTTTAAAATACTTTGAGTACTATTGTTTAATTGAAGTTCTTAAAACGTAACAGACAGATGTGTTGCTGGGGAGTTTGTTGCGCCACTTTTTCTTCCCAGCTAAAACACTAGGAAGTGGTGACGGGTGGGCGTTTTGGGGGACTGTCTTTATGTAAAATTTGACGTTCAAAAAGTGCTGGCTCTCAGCCTAATTTGAATAAATGGCTTTTGATTTTAATTTGTCCCGTGCGGGAATCGAACCCGCGACACGCAGCGCAGCAGCCGATAGCTCAACCACTGCGCCAACCGTGTCGTCAAATAAAAATTAAGTCAATAGTTACCTGTAAGTTTTTGTACCCACAACCTGTTAACATTTGAAAAGTAACACTTATTTTGGCCACCCCGACTCTGACAGGTTAGGTTAGAAGGGGACTAGTGAGCGAGCGAACTCAGACCCTACCATCCCCTTCGTGGTTATTTTATTTTAAGCCCTTGAAGGCGCGATGCGGGGCTCCGACTACGCTTCTTAGGCAACTTTAAAAGTTTACTTTGCGTAAAACTATGTTATACCAACTGAAATATTTGACTACATATATTATTATAATCTATACATATAATAAAATCGTAGATTTGCCGTGTCTGTACATTGAATATTTTCGCATAAAATAACTGAGAAATGTTAGGAAAAAGGTATGAAACGCAAAAATGCCATTTTTGAAATTTTTGTCTGTTTGTCTCTTTGTCCATATGTTTGAGTCAGTATCACGCAAAAACCACTGATTGGATTCGCAAACTAAGTTCTTAAAAATATTAAGTGTTTACCCGAATAACATTTAGAGTTTATTTCATCATAATCGACCTACAAAATCAAAAGATATTGAATTTTTAATTTTAGTAAGGAACTTCATACAGCGCTAAGCGTTGCGGACCGACTCTTAGGCGCCATCTATTGAGAAAAATAAAATGCAGGTAAGTATGAAAATAATATCAAAACAAATTGTTGAGTTATTTGTGAAACTTTTAATATGTAGTAGATAAAATAAAAGTGAACATTTTAATACCAATACGTTACTTATTGTTACATGTTACTTATTGTATGTGTGTATGGTACGGCTTCACGCCAAAACTACTGGATAGATTGAATTGAAATTCAGCAAAAATGTTCTTTGTAAACCAAGGAATACTTTAGGCTACATATTATCACGCCGTATGTATTATGGGAGGTAAGCAATATTGATTTTAAAAGGTTTTTGTTCGTAATTTAATGCACAAAATAATTGAATGCACAAAATGACATGTTAGCTAGTTACAAAACCATTTAGATATTTTTTACACATAAACCTGATAGGAATTGTAGCAATCTAGAAGAAATCAACTTATTATCTACATAATTCAGATACCCGTAATGATGGCATTACAGGTATCTGAATTATGATAGTTAGTACTTTTTCGGTCAACAGTGATGGCTGTTGACCGAAAAGTACTAACTATCAAAAGCATGAGAATTACACCAAAATCTTAGATTATATACACGACCAAAATATATTTTTAGTTACTAATGGTACTTTTAAAACGTCATAAACAGTGATTCTTTTGATACAAAACTTACCGTTATGCATATAATGCATAACATAAAAAAAGATTTGGTCTGATTGCTCCACTGACGTTATTTGAACGGTTAAGTCTCTCCACTTAACCCGTAAAGCACCCTGGTTGCTTCTGTACACTTGGACGGAGCTAGGCCGGCAAACTTAACCAGGACACCTACGCACAACGGAGTCCCTACTCTACTCTATCCGTTGCGGGGTTTTTTTATGGATGGGAAATCCTCAAAATGACTTCTTCGACTCTGGGCAGACTAGAAGGGAGTGTCAGACTCTTACTGACTAAAACCCATCTGTGTTTCTGCTAATGATCTTTGCGTTCCAGGGTCACGGTGACTCTTTCGAACAAATTCCGCAATCCTAGCAGGATCTGGCCCTAACGGGCCCCGTCTACTTAGTTGACATTTATTTATTTAAACTCTATGTACAATAGTGGTAAATGGGCGGACTTAATGCAACAAGGCATTCTCTACCAGTCAACCTTTGGGTTAAAAAGACTACACTGTGGTAGGTGTACAACAAATAAATAAGATTTAAAATAAAATTTTGTTTTAGAAATGATAAACAATAATATAAAAAATATACTAATAAAATACATATATATGCTAAAACTAGCTGTGCCCGCGACTTCGTTCGCGCGTGCATTTCGTATTTAGGAAGATATTAAGTACACAAACTCACTAAATGTATGTAGGTACTCATCATGATTATGACATGACTTACAAAATTACGAAGAACGAACGAATATTAACACTTAAAAAATTTCTTCGTAAACAATATTACTTGTTATGTGATATTCATCAGTACGTATAAACAGGCTTTGCGCGCTGCTTACTTGCGACAAAGCGACATTCAGCCTGACCGTGCGAGATACAGGACTACCGCAGATTCACACCAACACGACTAATAGTTTGTCTCTGAGCATGATTAATGGTCATGCCGAAACCTTAACCTTATCAGAAGATAAGTCTCCGCAGAGGACATGGTGGAGTATACGGTAGAGGTCTGCCCTGCTTGGGCGGAGCATCACCGTGTCCTCGTCGAGGCGATCGGCTGCGGCGTCCTGGTTTACTCCATGGTCCGGAGAATAATATAAGATGAATGACAGCACGATTTGACAGTTATTCCTAGTTCGGGGCTAATCGTAAGTCCGTAGGTGATACGGAGTAGAAAACGCCCAACACTAAGGCCGAAACTACAGACTTCGAGCTTAAGAGAGTAGACCCCCTCAGCCGCCGCTACAGAAAAACACAACCCGGGCGTTGCGTCGGGTGTCGCAGGGCTATTCCCAGCCACCCTAAGCGCGGGCCCGCAGATGGCGAGCGTAGGTTGGCTCACTGTTCAAACACTAACTACTGTTGCGGAATTTGTTCGAAAAGTCACCACGGCCCTGGAACGTAAAAGGCATAGGGAGGAATACGGATGTGTTTTAGTCAGTAAGAGTTTGACACTCTCTTCCGCTCCACCCAGAGCAGAAGAAGTCATTTGATGTTTTCCCATCCATAAAAAAACCCACAACGGATATAGTAGAGTAGAGACTCCGTTGTCCTGGCTAAGTTTGCAAGCCTAGCTCCGCCCAAATGTACAAAAGCCACCAGTGTGCTTCACAGGTTGAGCGGAGAGACGACCGACAATACTCAAGCCGCAAGGGAGTGATAATCTGAGATAAAAGTCAGCTCAATCACTTAGCACTCACAAACCTATATTTACCACCTGTATATGTACATAATGGATTGTAATAAACGATTTGATTTGAAACCTGCACCTCACCGTTCCGAGGATTTTTTCACGTCGGAAAGTCATGGCCAGGATGACGTAGCCCACTGATTCCTCGGCGTCGAAACAACCTCCGCAAATTGGGCTGTCTGTGGTGCATAAGTTAAAAAAATTTAAGGGCAATGATCCGTAATAACAATCCCTATTATTACGGAGGTATTTTTTACTTAAGCTGAGAAGTCATTTAGTTAGTCACGTTTATAGACTTGTCATTGCCATTTTTCACTTTTTTCACCATTTGTTGTCATTAAGTTCAGTTGTTCTCTGGCAAATTCATGCACGAAACTGTGAGAAGGAAAGAAAGAAGGAGGAGCGGGTACGGGTCCAGCACTACCATCTCGAAACCTATCTTCGCGAGTTCTTCTGTGGCGTCATTGCCTAGGGATCCACAGTTCCCCTTGAAGCTCTGGAGTGTGAAACCCGCTACTGGTAATTTCTGGCCCTTGGCTGGTCACCACGAATCACCAGCTGACTGGGAATTGAACAGTTTTGTTTCAAAATAAACAGAAAATAATTAGGAATGAGGGCGATCCTGGGAAAGAAATCCAAGAGGTGAAAGGCTCACCGAGTCGAAGCTCCAAAGTTTTGAGCATCGAAGCCGAGTTTTTAGCCTGTCGGTTTTGTATCGGTTGCATTTTGGGGAGTGTGCGACGGAATTGCATAGTTTAATTCCGCCAAGCTCGTTCCATCATCGGACCACAAGACGTACGGCGCCGGCGGTACGCCATCGGTACACGGTGGACCTCACACCCACATGAACAAAACATTTTGGAACACATGGCGTGGAATTCCCTGACTGAGTCCGTGTTTCCTGATAGTTACAGCCTGGGAGTCTTATCAAGAGTGAGTAGGTTACTTATAGGCAAGCGTGCTCCATCTTCGATCACATCATCGTTTGCCATCAGGTGAGATAGTGGTCAGACGCGTTCCTATCAAAAGTAAAAAAAATGAAAACAAAGTCAGTGGAGCAATTTTTTTTTTTTGCATCGAATGCGTAACGCCTGGTAAGTATCAAAAGAATCTTTAACTAAAAAATACTTTTTGGTGTAATTCTCGTGCTGTTGATGGTAAGTACAGTTTCGCTCAACAGATGGCATTGCAAGTTTCATTAAAGATACTTACCCCTACTTACTATGCATGTAGATAATAAGTTGATTTCTTCTAGATTGCCATAATCCTATCAGGTTTATGTGAATGTTATCTACATTAGTTTTGTATTTTTTAACGCGATGCAAACAAATACAGAATACATATAAACAGAAAATAGGTTCTGCTTGTCTTGCTAAAAAGATATGCAAAATACAGCAATAACATATTATTAATATTTGAAAATATTAGGTTTGGTAGGAATAAAAAAATAAGGAAAGAAATAAGATAAAAATAATACAAAAATAATTACAAAATTTGTGGGATGGGTCATTGTCATAACCTTAAAAAAAACTGTTCATACGAATCTTATAGGATAGTTTTAATAATTGCGTCTTATTTTACATCATAATAATAAAGTATACGAAACGTACTAGACCATAACTAAGAGATTTACTATAAATTTATTTATTTTTTACTTTATTCCACCACCATGTAACCGAATTGTCCACTTCGGTGGACTGTTCGGATAGTACCTTTCAACAGAATTTAGCATAAAATTAATACATGTGTTTTATTATTTTACAAAAATGATATATTTTCCTAGTCTACTTATGTTTGCCATTTAACGTTATACGTATTAAAAATATATATAGAATTAAAACACACTTTTTGCATTATTTAATCTTGTCACAACATTTTCTGTCTTTCCGGTGGACATTACTTTCGATACTGACTAAAATAAAGTAAATTTCAAATGATAGAACGGAACGTAAAATTGAACGCTGCCAATATCGTAGTATCCCTGTCAGAGGCCATTTTGCCGCGACTCGTCCGCAGAAAACGTTGGTGTTGTACTAAGAAAAATATTTAGTGGTGTCAAAGTTGAGTTGTCTTTCCGGTTACTGCTGTATTTTGGTAAGTAAATCACTATAAATTCATCAAACATTCTTAACAACTAATTAAACAATGAAACTTTATGAATATACCTTGGCTTTTGACATAACCTATAAGCGGCGCAAGGTATGAGTGTTTTTGTGAAAAAAGTCCATTCGGTGGACATCTTTTTGGTGGAACTTTTGTCCACCGAAACGACAGATGTCCACCGAGTGGATTGTTTTCTTGAATGTGGGTTATTTAATTATTATAACTTTAAATAAAACTGCTTCTGACAACTGGTGTTTTTATCAGTGAAGGACTAATGACCTATTTTTGTTTCATTTTTGCTTTATTTTTATAAGTAAATATGTTTTAAACCACCACTTCCCTCACACCTTTCTACACCATGTCGACTTTTAGTTAATGTGGTTATCCATAGCTGCATACTCTAAGTTAACAATGATTGATACCTGTAATGCATTTCTAACGGCATGGGAAATATTTTTTCATAATCACGGTCGTTTCTTTTATGCAATTTTTGTTACTAACAATATATTCTGCTCTTCCTTTGCACAGCTTTACCTACTTTCTTTTTGTTTGTGTGCATTGCTTGCGATTTTTCAGGTGTTGGTGAAAACAAGAAGTAAACTTACCGATAACCAGAAAAAAAACGACGCTGTGAGCAAAAATCACTGAGTATGAGGAAGGCGCATGAAAAACTTAAACAGGATCCAGAAGCCTTGGAAGAAAAGCGAAGCAAGGACGAAGGGACAATAAAAACAAGATAAACCAGATGGGCAAAAAAAAGCTTCTGAGGAGGAAATGGAGACAGGATGCAAGAAGACGCAGAGAAAAAGTCAAAATACAAAAAGAAGCTGAAAAGTACATTGCACGCAAAACGCCGCCCTCGAGTCCGGTAACTTCAGTATCATCAAGAGCTGAAATGGGTGCACGTATTGCAGTGAGAAACAGAAGAAGGTTGAAAGTAGAGAATGTTTTACTGAAAAAGAAGTTGATGAGCTTAGAATGTAAACTTGCAAGGTACAGAATGCGATTACACAGATTACGAAACAAGAAACGAAAGGATGCAAATGAAGCACAAAAATAGAAAAAGAATGAAGAGTAAGAAGGACAAGGAATTGAGAGACAATATACCGCAATATTACGCCGTTTCGTGGAACCATTTACTGCTCAGAAACGTCGACGTCTAAACCAGAGAAGCCACCAATCCCCCTTTTTCTGGCTGAACGGATTGAACTTCTGGTCTTCTGACGACGAAGACATATTTTGACCACCGAAATGAATTGTCTTTTCGGTAGAGTAACACAAAACATTTTTTTATTAACTTTTTGAATGCTTTTAAATGACTGATTTGTTAGTGATTATGTGAAGATAGCATTAACGTTATTTTTGTTCAAGATGTTAATCACTATTTGTTTTGTTTGTTTTTCAATAATTAACATTTTAGTCTACTCGGTGGACATATTAGTCTTTTTGGTGGAACCGAAATTTTGTTATTTCCTTATAAATCGCCTTTTTCGGATTATTGATCTCAGACTGATACTCACTTTTATTGTAACGTAAAGTAAGAGTCATAATATACCTTTGATTTTTATAAATCACGTGTTTCATTTTTTCGCAAAAAAAAACCCTAAGCTTGACAATGACCCGGATTCGAACCCACACCTAGTCTTTCGAGAGGCAGGCTTTAAACCAACGGACTATGAGATCTGTTGATAATTGATTAAAATAGCCGATAGCTTAGCTCCCTGAAAGGGTTCCACATCAGGTGCTCTAGACCTTCATTTTTTTTATGTCGACAGACAGTACTCATCATATTGACCAACTATTTCTAAAGCGGTATATTAATATCTTTTATAGATTAGCCGGGCTGCTAAGGTTCCACGTCTTGTATTCAGATCTTCAAAATAAATTATAGCCTATATGTTGGCGAGGACTAATAGCTATACAACAAAAAAAGTTTCATTAAAATCCGTCCAGTGGTTTTTGCGTGAAAGACGAACAACAGACAGACAGACAGACAGACAGACAGACAGACAAAAAAAGAAAAAAATATATTTTTGGCTTCTACTGTTTGTATAAAGCACCCCCGGAGTATTTTTTTTAGTTTATATTCAATGTACAGAATTGACGTCTTCTACAGTTTTATTATATGTATAGATAATAAACGAATAAATATGATGTTACATATTAATTTTTCTGATTGAGAGAACTCATAATAATTATGACGAAAACCAGACTAAGAATGACAGGCTTTTAAGTAGTGTTTTTGGATTTTACGCTTAAAGGAAAACTTGGACTCAGCCTTCTTGATGTCAAGGGGTAGCATATTCCAGAGTTTTATGGTTGAGATAGCGTAGGAATTAGACATAAACCCGGTGCGGTGAGAAGGAATATGAAGGAGTAAGTTTTTGGATGCACGAAGGTTAAGACTGTGAGAACTGCCCAACACTTTAAAATATTGTTTTAAATAATCAGGAGCACAAGGAACATTTATAATAGTGAAGAGCATGCAGAGGGATCTGAGGGATCTCCTTTGACGGATAGGCAGCCATTTAAGCTGATAACGAAATGTAGAAATGTGATCATATTTACGAAGGCCAAAAATGAAACGAATACAGTTGTTAAGAAGTTGATCCAGTTTGTTAAGAAGTTCTTGGGATAGATCAGAGTAGCAAACATCAGCATAATCAATTATAGGAAACACAAGTGATTGGACCAAAGTGGTTTTAGTGCTTGAAGGAAGAAAATGCTTGAATCTATAGAGAGATCGCAGAGAGTAAGTTACTTTCTGGCTAACCTGAGCAATCTGCTTATTCCAATTTAACCTGTCATCAATGTTTAGGCCTAAGTCTTTAACGTGTGGCGAGAGAGGGATGACGGAGTTGTTGAAAGTAAGCGGCGGTAGTTGACTGGTTCCAAGTTACGTAAAAAACATCTCTTGGAGGCGCGCATGGAACACAACGCTTTGTAGACCCGGACCAGTGGCGCTATATGGGGTGTATAGCTCCATCCCTCCTTCTCGCTCGAACGACTCACGCTTTAACACGTCATGGTAGGGCCGCTGGTTGTTATCGGGCCGCGAACCATCCAACGCTCGCCGTCCGCAGGCCCGTGCCTACGGTGGCCGAGAATCGCCCTGCGACTCCTGACGCCCGGGGCGTCTTCTTCTGTTTCGGCGGCTAAGGCGTGACGTTTGCCTCTCCTTCATGCGGCCCGCCCCTTCCTTTACTAGCATTACTGTTTCGCCAAAGGAGGTGATGGCTTCCCACGCCTCCGCGCTCTGGACCATGGAGTGAACCAGAGCCGGTAGCGAGAGGTTGCCGTCGCTGATCGCCTCGACGAGGACACGGCGGTGCTCCGCCCAAGCAGGGCAGATCTTCACCGTATGCTCCGCCGTGTCTTCTGCGGGGGTTGACTTCTCCTCTGGTTGGTTTTCCCATGGACAACTTTATGTAGCTCTATCGCGTGTTAACAACCTTAGCAAGTTTCATCAACATCGCGTATCATCATCATTATCCACAGTCCAACTTCACTCACTTCTGAGCATAGGCTCTCTTTTCGTGTGCCAATCCCCACGTTCCTGTGCCAGCCTCATCCAGGTTCTACCCACGATGGCAACAATATCCTCCGCCCATCTCACCGCCGGCCAACCGATACTTTTTCTTCCAGTCCTCGGACGCCACTCAGACACTGCTTTTTTCCACCTATCATCACCGCGCCTTGCCAAGTGTCCTGCCCAGCTCCACTTTAGTTCTACATTTCGTATTCCGATGTTGAAAACCTTCGTACGTCTTCGGATCACGACGAAGTACCTCTACCAAGCATGGAACGCTCCATGGCTCTCTGTGCAACTATCAGTCTGTACACAGCCTCCTGCGTGAGCGTCCATGTAAGTAAGTAAGTCATGGTGGGAAAAGGTTATAAAGGCGGGAATTCAGACATTGTGGAATTTTGACAGGCTTCAGAATGTCGTCCATTTTGATAAAGCGGCCCATCCAAGGTGTGTTCCTCTCGATACCTCCGTGTGTTGATTTTCTTTGCCAATTGAAAGGATATGGCCAAGATAAACATATCGGTTTATCATCTCCAACAATTAATTTCCAAATTTGAATCGCTGAAGGCGTTTGCCATAACCTTCGTCTTGGTCATATTCATCCCAAGTCCCAACTTAGAGATTTTGAAGCATTTTCTAGGGGTCATCGAAGTTCTCATTGAAAACCACAAAGTCATCTGCAAATCTTAAGTGAGATAGTTGGGCAGAAAATTGACGTTAATACCTCTATACTCCCAATCTATACCCACATTTTTAACGACATCTTCTAGGACTGCTGTGAATAGTTTCGATGAAATGAAAAAGCATTATCATTACAACGTTTCTCACGAAAAATTAATTGAACAGAAGAGGTGATACTCGACGGCGCGTTGTGTTCCACGCGCGTCACAAAAAGATGTCAGCATAAAGACGAGGCCCGCTAGGGCCAGTGCCTGCCAGGGTTGCGGAATTTGTTCGAAAGAGTCATCGCGGCCCTGGAACGCAAAGGGCATTTGGAGGAGCACGGATGGGTTTTAGTCAGTAAAAGTCTGACACTCCCTTCCATTCCCCCCAGAGCGAATGGAGTCATTTATTTTGATGTTTTCTCATACATAAAAAAGGAGGCAAGCAATGATAGAAATTGACTGTTCGTATTAGATATACGAACATATTGATCTTACCTAGCCACATCATTTTACAATACATACACGCGAACGAAGTCGCGGGCAACAGCTAGTTTAGCAAATAAAACTATGCGGAAAATTGTTTGGGAAGATAAAATTTGTCATTTTTTTTCATAAAACAGGACCCAATAAGTTGTGTACGTCTTTTGGCTGAAATGATGATCATGATGATTCTTCGCACATTCATCTTAATTGGCATCTTCGTCAAGCAACCTCTGCACCAAGTCTTTTCTGTTAAGTTTATCACCAGCTCCTCGGGGCAGACGGTCGATGAAGCGCACCCCACCAGCTAGACGCATTTTGAAGGTAACCTGGAAGAAGATGACTCTTTATTCATCGTCAAAGATTTTTTAACACAGGCATTAAAAACATCCGACCAAGTGCGAGTCTCTCACACATAGGGTTCCGTACCATAATAAGAACGTTAATTGTTGATATAGCGGCAATAGAAATACACTTTGTGATCAACTGTCAACCTATTACGGTTTTTGAGATACAGCCCACTGACAGACAGACGGACAGCGCAGGTTTATTAATAGATTTCCTTTGGTTACCTTTTGGGTACGAGACCCTAAAAAGGGCAGTCGTCTGGAAAAATTGGTTGTGTGTGGTTTTTATGGTCCCGAGCTTCCGAATGGAAAAAGGAATCTTTCGTGTGTCTGTCGGTCTGTCACAGCAAATGTTCTTCAAATCTACCAGACCGATTCCGTTGGAATTTGGAATTCCATTAGCATAAAATTGCCACAGTGTCTCAAGACGAAAGTCTATGACCAGTGCGTGTTGCCAGTGATGACAAATGGAACCAAAACGTGGTCGCTCACAATGGGTCTCATCAGAAGGCTTAAAGTCACCCAAAGGGCAATGGAGAGAACAATGCTCGGAGTTTCCCTGCGTGATCGAATCAGGAATGATGATATCCGCAAGAGAACCAAGGTAACCGACATAGCCCGAAGGATCGCCAAACTGAGGTGGCATTGGGCAGGGCACATTGCTCGCAGAACAGATGGTCGATGGGGCCGAAAACTTCTGGAGTTGTGACCGCGTACCAGGAGACGCAGTGTTGGATGGACCAATGACCTGGTGGCCGATGAATGCGAGACGCACAGGACCGGTTACTGTGGCGATACGTCGATCTATACTACTATGTCCAGCAGTGGACGACATTCGGCTGAGATGATGATGATGAGAATAAAATTAAAGAATAGAAAACATTACACACAACATAACAGCAATAAACACATGTTTAAAAATAAGAGAACAATAACATAACATTCACAATAAATAATAGTACTGAGTGTGCTGATGCCGAAATGGTTGCCATCTCAGCATTTGCTGGGCGTCAGACATCCAGCGCTGGTTTTCAGTTGGTAACCCGCAGTGACAGACGGACGTGGGCAAATTAAATGGATACATAGTACTTGAACATTAATAATCTATACATATAATAAAACAGTAGTAAGTTTGTGTCTGTACATTAAACAAATTTACCAAAAATGGGTTGGGGACGATGAAAAAGGAACATACTGCACAAAAAAAGATTTTTCAGATTTTCTTGTCTGTCTGTCTGTTAACGCTAATCTCTGAAAATACTGTACAGATTTACTTGGAAACTATACAGTTACATGTGGGTTAGCTCTGAGCAACATTTAGTCTTTGTTTCAATTAAATTGGTGGGCAGGAAAAAAGTTACGGGCATTTAAAGATAAATTTTACGGCATGATTTAAATCGTAGCCATTGTAGCCAAATCAACCAAGGCGATTGATTAATGACCGGACTTTCACTTAGTGATGCGTGCGTTCGAACCCCGCTATATGCAGGTGTTTTTGTAGGTTTTGATTTTCTTTTGTGTGTTTGTTTAGATTTCCAACATACTTAACATCATTGTTTAGGTAATACATTCGCATTATTAATATTCAATTTTTCAAATACCTACAGTGCCAATATTAAAGAAGTTATGACTTTAAATAAGTTTTTTTTATTTGTAGCATCTCAGCGGCCACTATCTGTGTAAGCCTTTAATCATAAAGAGATGCCAAACGACATACTATAAGTTAATATTTTTATTTGTAATATTCATAACTAGCTGCTACCCGCGACTTCTTCCACGTGGAATCCTGTTTTAATTCTGATTAATTTATCTTTTTTTGGTATAAATATTTGTTTCCCATCACAGGCAGTTGTAAAATAAATAAATAAATAGTAGTAAGATAGTAGAGTAAGAAGTCTAAATAGTAATTTTGTTTGTTTCATCATCATCGCATTAACCGAAAGACGTTCACCACTGGACATAGGCCTCCCCCAAGTGTCGCCACAACAAACTGATTTATAAATTACATCAAAACACTTTTTTTTGTTTTAAGTAGAACTTATAATGTCTTAAAAAAGTGATTATTCAAGTCTAAAAAAATAAAAAAATAAAAATAATATATTATTCCCATATTTATCAATACACTAAAAAAGAATATAATAATAAGATTCTCCGCGGAAGAAAGCTATATTAAAGAATTAAAATTTTCAATACGATTTTGACCCGGTAATCGTTATTGGCGACCCCGGAAACCATAAAAATGACACCCATGATGAAAAGTTGTCAAATCTCCTGGGCGCCATCTTGGATTTCGATTTTGACCCGGTAATCGTTATTGGCGACCCCAAAAACCATGAAAATGACACCCATGATGAAATGTTGTCAAAATTCGTGGGCGCCATCATGGATTTCGATTTTTACTTGGCAATCGTTATTGGCGACCCCGAAAACCATGAAAATGACACCCATGATGAAAAGTTGTCAAATTTCGTGGGCGCCATCTTGGATTTCGATTTTGACCCGGTAATCGTTATTGGCGACCCCGAAAACCATGAAAATGATACAGATGATGAAAAGTTGTCAAATCTCGTGGGCGCCATCTTGGATTTCGATTTTGACCCGGTTATCGTTATTGGCGACCCCGAAAATCATGAAAATGATACCCATGCTGAAAAGTTGTCAAATCTCGTTAGCGCCATCTTGGATTTCGATTTTGACCCGGTAATTGTTATTGGCGACCCTGAAAACCATTGAAATGACACCCATTACAAAAATTTGTCGAATCTCGTAGGCGCCATCTTGGATTTCGATTTTGACCCGGTAATCGTTAATGGCGACCCCGAAAACCATGAAAATGACACCCATAATGAAAAGTTGTCAAATCTCGTGGGCGCCATCTTGGATTTCGATTTTGACCCGGTAATCGTTATTGGCGACCCCGAAAACCATGAAAATGATACCCATGATGAAAAGTTGTCAAATCTCGTGGGCGCCATCTTGGATTTCGATTTTGACCCGGTAATCGTTATTGGCGATCCCGGAAATCATAAAAATGACACCCATGATGAAAAGTTGTCAAATCTCGTGGGCGCCATCTTGGATTTCGATTTTGACCCGGTAATCGTTATTGGCGACCCCGGAAACCATGAATATGACAACCATGATGAAAAGTTGTCAAATCAGAGAAGAGATACTACAGATAAAAAAAGTTATTTATAGTCATAACCTCTTTAATATTGGCACTGTAGGTATTTGAAAAATTGAAAATTAATATTGCGAATGTATTACCCAAACATTGATGTTAAGTATGTTATCAGATTGTTTGTAAATCTAAACACAAACAAAAACACAAAAGAAAATTAAAACCTACAAATCACCTGCTTACGGCGGGGTGCGAACGCACGCATCACTAAGTGGAAGTCCGGTCATTAATCGCCTTGGCTGATTTCACTTGTTAAAACGATTGAAAATTTGCGTTACTTTCAGTACAGAGGTTACCAATGGCTACGATATTAATCATGCCGTAAAATTTATCTTTAAATTGCCCGTATTTTTTTTTCCTGGATACCAATTTAATTGAAACAAAGACTAAATGTTGCTCAGAGCTAACTCACATGTAATAGTACAGTCTCCAAGTAAATCTGTACAGTATTTTCAGAGATTAGCGTTAACAGACAGACAGACAAGAAAATCTGAAAAATCTTTTTTTGTGCAGTATGTTCCTGTTTCATCGTCCCCAACCCATTTTTGGTAAATTTGTTTAATGTACAGACACAAACTTTCTACTGTTTTATTATATGTATAGATATAGATATAGATATAGATGTATAGATAGATATGAGCAATTTACTTTAAATTAAATTAAATTATGGGTTCTTTGAGCTTTCCGTAAGTGTATTTTATTTGAATGTAGCTGTAGTAGTTTTTTAGTAGTATTTGTTTTTTTAAAAGGGGCTCGCTCGTAATTCATACCTGTCCATGGAGACTATGGTCACCTTTGGGGATTACTTGGCTTTGTTTATTTTTTATTCACAGAAAGTTTAATATTTATACTAAGATATTGGTGTCATTTCAAAGGGTATACAATGTACTATATAGTATAAAATAATTCTATCTAGTAACTTTTAAACTTTTCTTGTAAAACTCGAAATAAAAAGTAAACAGTAGTTTTTTGTAGGCATTGTTTTTCTTGAAGGGGGCTCGCGCGGTCGTAAAAAAGAAATTTAATTCGTAGACGTGTTTCGCGCACATCGCTCGCGCGGCTGGGACGCGTAAGTGGATACTAGTATTTTACGTGGAGCGGCTGCCTACCAGACCTCCACAACACAACCCATTAACTGAGTAACACGGTACTTCTTGGCAAGACTGGTGTTAATTTTCTGGCTTCTGACAATCCGTAACGACTGCCAAAGATCCACAAATGACAGCCGGGACCAACGTCTTAACGTGCTTTCCGAGGCACGGAGGAGTCTCGGTATGTTAATATGGTCACCCATCCACAGACCAACCTCGGCAAGCGTTGCTTAACCTTGAAGATTGGTCCGTGCGGCTGTTATAATTTAGCCACGAGCTCCTCATCGAGCTCGTATAATATTGGTTTGAATATCATGTCATAATTTTAGGTCGCTGGGCCGCAATTGAATGATTTTTAAATTACAACTGTCGTGGGCTGAAATGTCAACATCGATACCAGAAGTATCAATTAACGTAAGCGACATTTTAGAATTTTAGATAAATGCAACTTGAAGTAATGTAATCAGTGTAAGGTTAATTTTGGCGTTTTGGGTAAATGTCCCTTACGTTAAGTGATACTTCAGATATCGATAGATATGGCCTAACGAAGCTATCTCTATTTATATCTGTAGTTGATATGCTATCAAATCCTACCATATTTGTTTTTTAGGCTGCTGATTATTTTGATTGTATCAGAATCCAAAACATTCGAATGTTAAATAATGTAGTTATTTTCAATGACCTCTACAAAATACCTTTCCAAAAGCTTACAACCCTAATCTCTTCAAAGTTAGAGTGAACAGGCTCCTTCTGGGTAAGCTCGCTCCATCGTAGACTTTGTCTCTGTCATATCTGACATTGACTAGAGTCAAGAGCAAACCCATCACTAATAAAAAAAAAAAATAAAAAAAAAAAAAATAGTTATTGACAGTGTATATTTAGTCCAATCAACGGGGCTTATATGATCCGAAAAATTCTCCCGCCTATGAAATTTGGCATGTGATGAAAAATTAGGTGATACAGATTACAGATGTACAATAATCCAACATTTTTTTTTACGAGAAGTTAGGTTATTTTACCTAAACATGAAAATTGCTTATGAGGCTCTGTGAATATTTTCTGTTTGCGTATGAATGTACTAGTTAGAATAAGTATGTAAAGGAATCCAATATTTTTTCGACTTCGGTGATACCCCAAATTTAACTTTTAACATTTTGCACTATAACTTCCGCCGGAAAATTGCTCTGCCAATTTTTATGTTTTCATATGTCTTTATGTCCCTTAATACATAGCTTTGTTTAGTTATCCAACAGATTTTCCTTTTTAAACTTGTATTTTTTATTTTTGCTTAATTACGTTATGTGAAAAAATCCTCCGTCCATTTTTATACCTTTATTAGTTATATGATTTTATATTAAAACAGATTTATCAATAATCCAACAAATTTTCCTTTAGGAAGAGCATTTTTTTTCATTTTTACTTTATTACGTCACGCGAATAATTGCTCAGGTTAATTCAATACGTGTATGAGATTATCCAATAGGCCAATGGAAATTCGGCCTAATACAAAAGTTTTTACAATCTCAATAATATAAATTCAATCTCAACATACCTTTATTAGTCATGATTTTATATTAAAACATATTTATCAATTATCCAACAAATTTTCGGACGGTCAATATTTGTTACGATATTTCACTGTTATAAGCTAGAGCGAAGGGTTGGCCATCACTTGACTGAAAATATTAATGTAGTAATGTTTGATGGCTACCGATATTATTACAAATATTTTTTCTATAAATATGCACAACGTGTGTACAGTCAACAGCACATCAAGTTACCAAAACCTGACAAATTTTCTCATTTGATTTTGAACTTAACCTTCAACATTTTAAGAGTGTGTATTCGATTCGCGAGTCGCTGGGAGGGCTCGGCACGACCCTCAAGTCTGCTATTACAATAGTGTCAGAATGGTCTACCATTGATTTCATAATTGTTGATTTTGACAAGTTTGATAATCTACTAATATAAAAGCGTCATTTTGACTTTCCAATGGTCAACCACTGACCCTCCCATTGAAAGAAATATCATAGAATGGTAATCTCGTACATAATGACAAATGACTGACAGACGTAGTAAGGTGGTGCATGAGTGCGCGGTCGGTAAGAGTGCGCATCGACCCTACGTCGAGTACCGAGTGACATTTGTAACTAACTTCAGTCGTATTTTGATGTTAAAGTGAACGCCGTTGTGTTCCCGAAAAATAATTAATGTAAGATTATTTACGTGGGTTTTAGGTAAGCCAATAGATTTTTACCTCTCTACACGTAATTTTCTTGTGTTTTTCATTGAATCCAGGAAACATTAGTCAAAACTTTTAAGTACAAAACTTGGTATCTGCTCAAACAGTTTTAAAGATAAAATAACGATCTTTTTCAAGAGATGTCGCTAGTGACACGTCATTCCGCGTTAGGCCGATTCGTGTAAGAGTGCGGACCGTGACGTGTGTAAGAGTGCGCGCGCACTCTTATACACCTGAGATTTCCAATATAATTATTTTCAATAATTTTGGTTAGATTACCTTCTTTAAAGCTTTATTATTTATTTACAGCAGTATATCTAGGAGAGAGAGAAAGACTGAGTGACAGAATTGTCAGGCCAAAACAATGGAGGAGGCTCGGAAGCTTATAGAAGAGGGTAAATCGAAATCCGCCCTCGGTATGGCAGAGTCAACTTTGAGAAAACGACTAAAGAGGTTGGAACCTGCCACAAAATTGGGCAGGTTCGAAACAACATTTACTAAACGTATGGAAAAAGACTTCTCTGAACATCTAAAACTTTTAGATGACATGTATTTTGGCATGATAGCGAAAACACTGAGGGGGTTAGCTTTTGAATTTGCAACAGTGTTCAGACCGCAAAGAGTGGTGGCACGAGAATTATACCGCCTATCTTGGCCAAGGTCTCTTTAAGTGTGATTTATGCGCACATAATTAAAATGCGCACTCTTATACGACCGGTTGTATAAGAGTGCGCATTTCTCTTTTTTTTTAAATGTGATACTTTGTCTTCAAATTATAGCAATATTTTGTTTAACTTCATGTTGATTTGTTCTAAGATATATAGAGATTTAAAATAAATTAAGTTGATTTCGCTGACTATAATACTCTTTTTAATACAAAGCCTCATTTAAAAAGTGCGCACTCTTGCACCACTTTACCCTATGTGGTAATCTGCAAAAATTTTGACAGTTCCTTTGATCAGTGACCTACCATTCTTCTTCTTCTTCTTCTTTCTTTTGCAGTCCTTGTGCAGTCATTGCTTTTCAAAGACATTGAATATTTAGAACCATGATTCTATTACGAGACCATTGACCGACCAATGATTGACCATTATGAATTTAGCAGATTACGAACTTGTTGCAAAATGACAATGGGATCGTGTTGGAATGACGAATTTATGAAAATAGCAGACTTGGGGCCCAGGATCGGTAATTGATTGCGCGCGGGGATTTATTTATCGTGTAAAATAAATGAGTACATAAAAGGACTGACAAAAAAAACAGGATATTTAGCAATACCTTTATTTTCTTAAAATAATTATAATATTTATGTTTATAGTAAAACACTGTTAAAAAAAAATTGTTAAAGTTAACTGATTTTCTATATATTTTATTAAATACTAATTAGCCATATTTTTGTAATTGAGCTATAAAGTGCGCTTTGAGACTACATATTCAGTTGGACAAACGTATAATATAAAATATTTTAGCACATTACAATGGTTGTATTCGTCCTGAAAGATAACTCTGACGTCCATTTTTGTCAAATGCTAACTGTTCTTTTTAAAAGTGTCAACAAAAATTATATTTTTCAGAGTAGTGTAGTAAATAAAAACTTAATCTTTCTAAAACCGTAATATTCTGTGAAATAATCTGCTCACATGATTACGATTTTGATCTTGAAAAATTAAAAAAACATGAAGTTTTTGTCGCGAATCGAATACACGCTCTTAAGGTTTAAAATCATTTGGAGAAAAGACAGTGCCATATCCCGCCCCAGCAATTTACAGAAAATGTAAATTAATGAAAATCAATTTAACGAATCGTGGGGTCCGAGTGCTCATTACTTGTTTAAAGATCTGTCAAGACGCTTAGTTGACACTTGACACTTGGTGACCCTTTTTTTTTTTTTTTGAGGATGGGAAATCATCAAATGACCCCTCCCGCTCTGGGTGGAGCGGCAGGGAGTGTCAGACTTTTACTGACTAAAACCCACCCTTAGTCCTCCTAGTGCCTTTCTTTCCAGAGCCGCGGTAACTCTTTCGAACATATTCCGCAACCCTGGCAGGCTCTGGCCCTGGCGGGCCCCGTCTCCGTTGCTGACTGCTCTTTCCGGGGCGTTTGGAGTGAAACGCGCCGTCGACTCTGGCCTGACCTGATCGGACAGCGAGCTACTTCGCGTGACCCTACGGCTGGCTTTTACCTGGGACAAAGGATAATCATTGCTATACAACGTGGCAATGCTGCCAGCCTTTTGGGTACATTACCAGTGGTCTGCGATGCGGAGGAATTTTTCGACGCCATATTTTAGATTATTTTTAGCTTAAGTTAAGTCTTTTATTTAAGTGTGTATTTTTATTGTTTTTCGCTACCTACATTTGCTTTTGTCAACGGATCTCAATTCTCGTTCACTTGCTGACTTTGTGCTACTTATAAAATGCTGCATATTTTATGCTTGTAAATTCCTTTTTTTAGTGGGGCAAAGTTATAACAGCCGCACGGACCGATCTTCAAGGATAAGCAACGCTTGCCGAGGTTGGTCTGTGGATGGGTGACCATCTTAACATACCGAGACTCCTCCGTGCCTCGAAAAGCACGAAAAGCCGTTGGTATCGGCTGTCATTTGGAGATCTTTGGCAGTCGTTACGGATTGTCAGAAGCCAGAAAAATCTGACACCAGTCTTGCCTAGAAATACCGTGTTACCCAGTTAAATGGGTTGTGGAGGTCTGGTAGGCAGCCGCTCCACGTAAAATTCCGGTATTCAGCTGAATCCGGTTTGACTGGTAGCCGACCCCAATATAGTTGGGAAAAGGCTAGGCAGATGATAGTGGGGCAAAGTTCTATAGTTTCTGTCCTTTGACAGTTTCGTATAACCTGCCGGTCGATTCTGTCGACATCTCACGGTGTTCATCTAGGCGGAGTGAACGACAATACAGCTGTCATTCCATATTATTTGTATGATTTGACAACTCGCCTGTCGTGCACCCTGTCCAAGTGTTCACTTCGACATGTTTACAGAATCGCACTGCTGATGTGCGGTTGACTGTACAACGGCGTTCAGACATTCGGTTATACCTATTTCTAAAGAATTTTTATTACTTCAATTGTATGGATTTAAAATAAACGGACTTTGTAAACTATGCGGAAAAATGGTCAAAAAGTTAAGGAGATTTCGAGTTAAGAAAAAAAAGTATTGTCCAAAGGTGTACCAGTTAGCTTATAATTTTTTTCAGCATCTGCGTCCACCAATACAATTTAATTAAGCTGTAGAAAACACTAATACACTTAAACATAAAATAACTCTTGGTTAAATCTCCGAAACGTGTGAAATAATAATTAATTCAAAAGATTTGCTATACCAAGGGTCAGCGCACACCTGGCGCTACCAAATGATTGGAATTTACCCCCAGAATCTGTCAAGCCAGCTACGATGCAACGAATGCCACACGAAAGCACGTTGGCAATGTAAAAAATGCATTAAAACATTGTGCATCGAAAAAGGATGTTTTGAACAATACTATGCATAAGCCCATTGGCCCTATTTGAGTTGGTATGGTGTTTTTCTAACACAAAAGGAAGGTTTTTTTTCTTTATAACATGTCTTTCTAGACTGCAATAGATACGTTAGTAAAGTTTTTTCCAGAATTTTGCTGCTAGGTTTGTATTTGGGTTCAAATGGGTTAATTTGTGCGTATTTGTGATAGAATATTAGATTTAAGAAAATATTCAAAATTTTCAATTAACCGCGCTTTTTCGTAAACCCGAAAACATATCGCTGCGCCTAAATGAGAAAACGTAATCTCACTGAAAACTGTATCGACTTGAAAAAAAGGAAGAGGTTCTCAATTCGATTGTATTTTTTTTTGTCACTTCAGCAAACCCCAGTATAACATTACCTACTTTTTTTTTTATTACACAGCCAACACACACAACTCGCCGTTACCTTAGACCGTCGTTGCTAGCCGACGGCCGGCAATGCAATTATTGAGATTGTAAAAACTTTAGTATTAGGCCGAATTTCCGTTGGCTTATTAGAAAATCTATTAAAATACAGCGACTCATAACTTAATACACTCATTGAATTAACCTGAGCAATTATTCACGTGACTTAATAAAGCAAAAATGAAAAAAAAATGTTCTTCCTAAAGGAAAATTTGTTGGATTATTGATAAATCTGTTTTAATATAAAATCATATGACTAATAAAGGTATAAAAATGGACGGAGGATTTTTTCACATTACGTAATTAAGCAAAAATAAAAAATACAAGTTTAAAAAGGAAAATCTGTTGGATAACTAAAGAAAGCTATGTGTTTAGGGACATAAATACATATGAAAACATAAAAATTGGCAGAGCAATTTTCCGGCGGAAGTTATAGTGCAAAATGTTAAAAGTTTGGGGTATCACCGAAGTCGAAAAAATATTGGATTCCTTTACATACTTATTCTAACTAGTACATTCATACGTAAACAGAAAGTATTTCAGCCTGAGGAAATATTCACAGAGCCTCATAAGCAATTTTCATGTTTAGGTAAAATAACCTAACTTCTCGTAAAAAAAAATGTTGGATTATTGTACATCTGTAATCTGTATCACCTAATTTCGTCACATGCCAAATTTCATAGGCGGGAGAATTATTCGGAAGTCTCCATACAACTAATATCCTCGTTGATTGGACTAATTAATTAAATTAGATTCCCAGGTCACCGCGGCTTATGAAAACTTATTTGCAGTGATTCCCGTGTCGACAAGTAAGTCTCTAAATTCATCACCCACTGCTACAGAAACGTTGTATAAAGAAAACGAGTTTGTGATGCTGAATTTTAATTCCAACATGTCGCTCATTTGCTACAAGGTCAAAATAATTTCAAAATAGATGATGTTTTTTTGTTAATATTACAGTTACGTTGATAAAATTGCGCTCTTCACTGAATAACTGTTACTGAATTATCATATTAGATTATTTATTTGTAAACATAGGTTATAGATACACAGGTGTGTGAGATGTTACATTTTTTTAAGTGCTCTATGCTTTGCCATTGGACGTACAAATGTCAGCATAAATTTTAATTATTTCATTATTATTTTAATATAACTATAGAAACAGCAATAATTTAGGACACAGTTGATAAAAATCAAATTAACTGGTAGCCCCTAACCTGCCCTTGTAGCCACCCCGGGCCTCGCAACTGAATGCTGGTCTCATTTGTATAATTACTGAATCTGACAACTGTTAAAACAATTTGAAGACACGTGCACTTAGATAAAACAGGTTTGCTTACCAATATACTGCTACCTCCCACCAGCACCGACGGGCAAATGAGCCGCGTGCGCGCGTGTTGTCAATCCTCGCGCGCTAGGTACTTTCTCTTTCACCCACTATCACGCTACCTACGTCTTACCTAGATATTATCTGTACCTTTAAACGCATTTCAGACTACGCTATAATATAATAGCATTTAGATCATAGCACAATAATATCGCTCAATTCAGAACACGTTTACACTTAGCTATAATATATATTTTTGGCTTGTATAAGTTATGAAATTGAGCGATGCGCAGCACTATGCTACGCGCCCCGTAAAAAGACGGACGAAACGATACGTCTGGACGTGGCCCTGTGTGAAGAGTATCTTCCCGGACTGGTCTCATTTCAATTTTAGTGAAGATCTGTTAACAAAACTCTTCAATAAATGATAGCAAACCTGATTGCTGAAATCGCATGTCTGTTTATTGTTTACACCAGTTCATAACATAACATGAGAGAAGTTTTTGGAGATAGCGTTTATAAATATAGCGAAGAGTAAAGGACACAAAACGTCACCCTGAGGTACACCGGCAGTTGTATAACACCAGGAAAAGTTAGATTCTTCTATGCATATGCTAAATGCGGCCCTACAGGTAACTGCGAAACCAGTCGATCGCCGTTGGAGATATGTCAAGCGAGCGAATTATGCCAAATAAGATATTGATATCGACAGTATTGAATGCGTTACTAAAATCTAGTAAGCAAAGAATCGTCAGATGTCCTCGTTCTATGCCTAGCCGTAGGTATGTCAAAGGTGATGATTGTGTGGTGAAGGACACAAACTCGGCCGTTGATTGGTTACAGACAAGGATTGGGATCAAGATTGGGATTGAGATATAGCGGCCGTAAGGCTGTAGCAGTGCTATGACCACGGCTAAATCCGGATTATATATTATATACATATGTTTTCATTCAAGTTTTTACATTACGAATTTCTCTGTGACAGCCCGGAGTTTGGAAGTTGTGTGACACCTGCGAGCCTCGGAAAGCACGTTAAGCCGTTAGTCCTGCGCCAGATCTCTCTCCGATCGTGTAGGGTTGACGTCCCATCATGAGAGTGATGGAAGAGAGAGTGCACCTGTGTTTTCGCAAGCACTTGTGCACTAAAATATGTCCCGCGCCGATAGCTGGTCTCCGTTGAGATTTTCCACCATGGCCGAAATCGGTCAAGAGGACTATACCATCCATCTAAATTGAAATGTTCCGTTGATGAAGTAAACAAAACCATAGGACCCGTTTAGTTTCTAGGCTCTGTATTACCATTTTTTTAGCTATTTTTTACAGCTGCCTCAGCTTTCTCATTTTAAGCAGGATGGTGAGAAGATGAAGTAACATGCTCAAAGTTCCATTTATCTGAAAATTAGTTAAAACGCTCATTTACAAAATTAGTCGCATTATCAATACAGATTTTCTGAGGTATTCCGTGTCTCAAAATTCTTCTTACAATTAATAGGGATTAGTTTGCTTGCTGTCACGGTCGAGAGGCGATCCAGCTCAAAATAGTGTAGTGGTCTACTGTGACAAGAAATTTTAAATCTCCCACTGAGAAAACATCCATTGAGATGTACTGAAAAGGATATTAAGGAACTTCATGGCTGATTAGTTGCAAGCTTTGCTGTGATGGAGCATTTCCAATTAGTTTTTCTCCTTCTGGGTAAGCTCGCTACATCGTAGACTTTGTCTCTATCATCTTTGACATTGACTAGAGTCAAGAGCAAACCCATCACTAATAATAATAAAAAAAAAAGATCCGGACATACGAGTACCGAGCCAAAACATTATTTTGTCTAGACAGTAAAGTGCTAGCAAAACCGTTGTGTCTGACATGTGCTTTTTATAGCATTTAACTCCTTAAACTTTCTGATATCAGTACCTTATTGCTTCTGCATATTAATCATTCTATTGTGGACAGTAAATACTCTAAGATCTTAAGATGAGTTTATGTTCCTTGGCAATCTTAATTTCTTAAAAAAAACATAAAAATAGTAGCCCACAGGTATCGGGAACAATGTCTAAGCTACAGAGAGAGGAACCTCCTAACAATGCGAGTCGTGTCCAGATGTACTGCTTTCTGAATCAAGTCCTTGATCCAGGTGCCTAACGAGAGCCTTCTAAGGTGTTGGTCGAGGTTCGTGGCTATTAAACCGTTGGCTGACACGACTATCGGTACAATGGTTGCCGAGTTCACATCCCACATGTCTGTCGAGACATGCCTCGCGAGCCAAGTCAAGACATCTGATTTGTTTATATTTCTCGGCTTTCACGAGGTTCTCGTCATGTGGAACGGTTATGTCTACATACATTGCACGCCTCTCCATTAGGTCCACCACCACTATTATCGTGCATATTGGCAAACAATAGTCCTGTCAGTGATGATGGACCGATACCAGTACAATAGGATACTGCCATTATTGAGAACCGAACAATATTGAGCGCATACCTGTAGTACGGCACCTCCGATTCCACAAAGCGTGAGTAGTTCTTGTTGCTCTGAAATACTCTCTATTTCAGAGCAACAAGAACTACTCACGCTTTAACACGTCATGGTAGGGCCGCTGGGCATTTCCCGTTGACAGCGATGTGGACAATTTTTGGATGCCCTGTGAGTTCTTCCCCTCCCCCTTTTCTACGCTTGTATGAAAATATACTACTAGTTTGCAAATTACTTATATTTATAATGTTTATGCATTTGTAAATGAATAATTTTATTTATGTAGAGAATATATTTTATTCATAATCTTATAATTTAAAAGTTATTTACAGAAATAGATAAAAATTTACCATACCCCCACTTTCCTTTTTCTCCAATACCCGGAGTCTGAGTCACTAATTATTATCTGTAACAGTTTCTGAACCCATAACCTGTCAACATGAAGTTACACTAATACCTAGTATTCAAATGAATAATAAACTTCGTGGCGACCGCATACTGAAAGACGAGGCATTGGCGCGGCTCCCTTAAGGTGGACCGCTATCCTGGAAAAGGCTGCAGGAATCCGCGGGATGCGAGACGCGGAGGACCGGTTGATGTGGTGACACTTGGGGAAAGAAAGAAAGAAAAAAGAAAGAAAGAAAATTATTTACTTGTGACTCACAAAAGACAAACAAAAAGACAAAAAAAGAAAATTAACAATAAAAACTAATTAACATAACAAAAGCATCTTTAATCTGTGCGAGGCCAAAAAGGTCCCTATTCCAGTATAAGCTGTGATTTTTAAAAAAAAGGTCCAGTTCCACATCCTAATCATCAGCCAGGTCCTCGTTTACCATATAGCCAAGGTACACAAACTACTCGGTACTGAAACTCGGTACTACGGGTACTGAAACATAAAGTCACCAATACTTAATGCGTGGAGACCCAGGGTAAGTTCATGTAGTTTCCTTTTGAATGCGTTGCAGGTGGGTGTTGCTTGAACTAAATTTGGGGGAAACCAGTTCCAGCAGGCTGTGTAAGTATGTGTTTGGGCTGAAATGATGATCATGATGATTCTTCGTACATTCATCTCAATTGGCATCTTCGTCAAGCAACCTCTGCATCAAGTCAATTCTGTCAAGTTTATCACTAGCTCCTCGGGGCAGACGGTCGATGAAGCGCACCCCACCAGCTAGACGCATTTTGTAGTTTACCTGGAAGGAGAAGGCTCTTTTATTCATTTTCCACAAGACGTACGGCGATGCGCCACCGGTACATGGTGGACATCCCACCCATACGCACAAAGCGTTTTGGGAATACATTCATTGTGCGTACAGCTAAGGAGTTGAATTCCCTGCCGGGGTCTGTGTTTCCTGATAGCTGCAACCTGGGAGTCTTTAAGTCAAGAGTGAATAGGTTACTTCTAGGCAAGCGTGCTCCATCTTCGATCACATCGTCGCTTACCATCAGGTGAGATAGTGGTCAAGCGCGTGCCTATCAATAATAAAAAAACTAAATAAAAAAAAAATTCAAACATTTTTTTAACAAAGTCAATTAAAAAAAAGCGGCCAAGTGCGAGGCAAACTCTCACACGAAGGATTCCGTACCAGAAACCAAAAAAGAACACGTTTCTTGCATGAGCCCTATTTAATTTAATATTAAAATTTTGTTGTTATAGCAGCAATAGAAATAAACTCTCTGAAAATTTCAAATGTCTAACTATAACGGTTCTTGAGACACAGCCAGGTGACAGACAGACGGACGGACGGACGGCCCGACGGACGCACGGATGGATGCCCAGCGCAGGTTTAGTAATAGAGTTCCGTTGGTTATCATTTGGGTACGGAACCCTAAAAAGGCCAGTCGCCTGGACACATGAAGAATTGGTTGTGTGTGATTTTTACGATTTCGAACTTCCAAATGGAAATAGGACTCTCCCGTGTGTCTGCCAGTCTGTCTATCACAGCCAATATTCTGACCTGACCTGACCTGACCGACTCCGTTGGAATTTGGTACACATATAAACTTCTGTTACACAAGCATAACGTAAATTAGCTTACCCTGCTGTCCACATACTGGACCAGTTCCTCTTCAGTAGCAGCACATCCTGGCTGCAGCACAATGAAGGCCACAGGAACTTCTCCGTACTTCGGGTGTGGCTTTCCCACTACTACTGCCTCGCGAACAGAAGGGTGCTCGAAAAGCTCTGCTTCGAGTTCTGCTGGTGCTATCTGGAGAGGAAAGCTATTTAATTAGTTCGATAAGTCTTTGCCCAGCTTAAATGGGCCGGTAATCGCGAAATAGGGCTGCGGCAGACCCCGAAATCACCAAACTGAAGTGGCAGTGGGCAGGGCACATTGCTCGCAGAACAGATGGTCGATGGGGCCGAAAAGTTCTGGAGTGGCGACCACGTACCGGAAGACGCAGCGTTGGAAGGCCTCCCGCATGATGAACCGATGACCTGGTGAGGGTCGCTGGTAGCCGATGGATGCGAGACGCACAGGACCGGTTGTAGTGGCAGCAGTGGACGTCTTTCGGCTGATATGGTGATGATGAGACCAAGAAAGAGATAGCGGGACGAATTGGATGCCGTCCTTAGGATTGGCAAGAAGTGACACAGAACCAGGATCACAGGAAGGAATGGACGGTGGCCTTTACTCAACAATTTAAGTTTAATAAAATATTTAGCAAGGAGAAATCTCTAGATAAGTAATGAAATTCGTGGCAAAAACTGTTCCCATATTTTTAGGGTTCTTTACCCGAAGAGTAACCAACGGAATCCTATTACAAAGCGTCTGCTGTTCGTCTGTATGTCTGTCAGTCAGTGAGATGTATCTCATGAACATGTTAGGCAGACAGTTAAAACGCTCTCAGTGTGTTTTTCTGTTGCTCGTCCTTGATCGGTTTTTGATTAGCCTAAACAGTCCCTACATATACCTAGACAAAGGCCCCCATCTACAAGTACGTGTCACGTTTACTCACGGTGGTCTCAATAAACTTGATCAGCTCCTTGATTCTGTTGACGATGTAGAAGTATCCATCATCATCGTAATAGCCGATGTCTCCAGTCTTCAGGAACCCTTCCTCGTCTTTACAGTCAGGGTTCACGTTGTTAAGATAGGCTGAAACAAAATAAACATTACTCAGTGACATGCTTGTCAGAGTCAATGGGAGTCAGAGGACGAGCGTCGTTGCCGAGGACAGCCTGTAAACGCTAGCGTGACTTAGAGGCGTTCAGAACGGATTGCTTGGAGACAGCATCACACAGGGAAGAGTGGAGTGCTATGGAGGTTTCCTTTGCCCAGTAGTTTGACTTTATAGGTTGATTAGAATGACTTTACCAGATGATCATCTGCCTAGCCTTTTCCCAACTATATTGGTGTTGGCTTTCAGTCAAACTGGATTTAGCTGAATACCAGCAGTATTTTACGTGAAGTGGCTGCCTATTAGACCTTTCATGACAGAAAAAAAAAACGGGTACCTTTCATGACACTGGGTCCTTTGATGCAGATCTCTCCACGTTGATTGGGACCTAAAGGTGCCCTGGTGATCAAATCAACAACCTGGAGACAAAAATTGATAAGGTATGATTCGGACTTGAGACTGATCCCTAATATTAGATTTATGATAATTTTACTTTTTCCCCAGATTGTCCCCATAATAAAAAACTAATGCACTTTATTTGGCGTTAATTATATAGTTAATCAAACACACTGCAAAATTCAAGAAGTATTATAGCATTTACTTTAATCACAAATCCGATGCAAGGCGTGCCGCAGACTTGCAGGCCAAGCCTTGCAAGGCTTCCAGGCTTCGAGCCTTTAGGATGGCCCCACTCGTTACAAACACAGCCACATTCCGACATACCGTACGCCTGAAGTACTGACACTAGGTTCGGTAACCTGAAAATCAAAGATAAAAAAACCTTCACAAAAATGTTGTAGGTCATCGTGTGGTTGGGGATTGTTCGGAATAGTTACCGCACTCCTGGAACGCAAAGAGCATTTGAAGGATCAAGCCTCATCTAGGTTCTACTCGCGATGGCAACATATGGTCTAACGATCTTGCCAAAAGACGATCCACAACAAAGACAAAGAGCCTTACCTCTTTTCAATGGCCATGCAAGTCTCTTCCTGGATGTAAGTACCCGACGTCACGATATACTCCACGGTGCTGACGTCATAGTTATCCAAATCGGCCGACTTGATCATCTCCGTGATGATTACCGGTATTAGATGCAAGACTTTTATCTGAAAATTACAATATTACTCGTAATAGGGCGTTGGTACGTGGCTGGTGGAACATGCATTGCATACTGATACTCCTCCGTGCCTCAGAAATCTATTGGTTGGTCCAAGCAGTAATTTTTAGGTTTATGAGAATTTTAACGGGTAGTAAGAAGCCTGAACTCTGACTCCAGGCCGGCCAAGGGATATAGTGTAACACAATTGCTGTTATCGAGGTCAGATACGCTGACGATGGAGCACGCTTGTCTAGCAGTAACCCATTCAGTCTTGTCTTAAAGACCCCGAGGTTGTAGCCATTAATACAGACTCTGGCGTGGAATTTCAGTCACGCTGTACGCACGATGAAAGTTTTACCAAATGTTTTGTGTGTATTGGTGGGATATCCAACATGTACCGATGATGTACCTTATACTTCTGAATAGCTTCCAACATGGCCTTCACCCCACCGCTGGGGTTGTACACTATTGTAGCACCCACTCTTAGACAGGCTAGCCCGTGCCTTAACCCATATGAGGAGTAAAACTCTCTGGAGTTGTAGATGCCGAATCCTTTGTATCTGAAACAGTAAAAAATCTAAATTTGTTTCATAATTCTTGCTTTTTGTCAGACCAGGCTTTCCCCATGGCTATGCTCGTTCATGAGAGCGAACTAAAAATAAAAACTGACATGCTGCATGCTTGTTGCTGTATTTATTTGTCTTTTCTGTTCAGTTTTACTTGGCGTTTTTCGTTCATATGAATATTTTAAATGATTATTATGATAAATAAACATGATGAGGAAAATGACATTATTGAAAATGAAAAATATAGCAAATAAACGGAATTAAAATTATTTTGACACATCAATGACGAATGAAATGAGTGAAAATGATTGCCATGTAATTTCACGAATATGGTAAGGGCTCTTTCAATTTAGATGTTTCGTGTCGGACTGCTGCGGCACCGCAGCGGTGCGTTTGTCGTACTGCGTGCGCCCGGTTGATTCCTGCAATACAATTTATACACCAAAAGTGCAGTGCGGCGCCGGTGCCACGCACGCACGACAGCAGGACGAGTATTTGTGTGCATAAATTGTATGGAAAAACTCAACCGGACCGTCCTGCGCAGCGCGAAAAACGCAACGCTGCGGTGCCGCAGCAGTCCGACACGAAACGTCTAAATTGAAAGCGCCCTAACTGAAGCGTTATTTCCAATGACATTATGGCAAATACAATTATGGTGTATAAAATTATTGCATTTTAAATTATGGCTAACATTAGTAAACCCCCTCACCCCAGGTATGATCTAAGGTTCATTGTGGCGTGCAAGTCCACGACGTCAACGTAGGTATACGGCGGTGGGGATATACTGGGTAATTTTTTTTCCAGTGCGCAAACTTTAAGAACCACTTCTGCCCATGTAAATGAACAACTTTACCCAAGAAAGCCATAGTCAATTCCTAAAAAAAAAACTGTGTCTCCCATACAAATTGTGGTCAGTTGATGACAATTTTGTATGGGAAGTTCAAATTTTTTTTAGGAATTGACTATGGCTTTCTTGGGGAAAGTTGTTCATTTACATGGGCAGAAGTGGTTCTCAAAGTTTGCGCACTGGAAAAAAAGTTATCCAGTATAATGGTATAGACATTATTATTATCATTAGCTTTTGCCCGCGATTTCGCACGCGCATATCCCGTTTTTTGCCGTTCCTGCATAGCCTATAGCCGGTTTGTCGGTCTATGACAGGGGACATATAGTCTTGGGGGCTGATATCAGTTCCCGAAAACGCCTGTCTGTCACAATGCACATTCTAGGGCTGGTGTTGCCCTCCCTGAAGCAGATCAGTTTGTCAATTGGCGTTCTGGACCCACCGATACGACGCTCGATCCTGCACTGCCAGGCCGGTACGGCTGGTTTTGGTCGTATAACTCTGTCATTGGTTATTTTGACGTGAGCTACACGACATGCCGCTACAGCGGCGCAGTACATTATCGAGTGCGCATCAGTGAGGTCTTCGCAGTCAACAAAATAATTAGACAACTGCGAATCCAGAGCTGCCACCAGCGCCCTGTTTTGTAATGCATGGGCAAACGAGGTAAGCGTGGTCTAAGTTCAGGCGGCATGTAGCAATATTCTCGAATAGCACACTCCAAAGCATTCCTCAATTCGTCATTGCACTGGGTACTTACGTTTGTAACCCTGTCTTTACTATCCTCGTCAGTCTGGCTGGAAATTTGGGTTTACTGTGGTGGTGTCACAGTTTGCGACGGAGGAGTAATGACATGGCTACACATTTCGGTTCGGAGGCGATCAAGCACACTGTCATCCAACATACGGTTACGCTGGATGACGCGCACCTGATCCGACAGTCGTTGGGCCGAAACGTTGACAGCTAGTTATTATTATTCTCTTTATTCACTTTACTGTACATACAATTTTACATTTTTAAATATTTCTTAACAATAAAACATTAACAAAAAACATTTAAAAACATAAAAAGCAGTAGTCCGCTGGTGTCGGGAACAAGGTCCAAGCTACAGGTGGGTAGGGCTTCAGAGACAGGAACCTCCTCACAATACGAGCCGTATCGAGGAGTACTGCCTTCTGTATCAGGCCCTTTACCCAACTGCGTAACGCCAGCTTCGACCACCTGTCGAAGCTTATTATTATTATTAAACTAGTAGTTTCTAATAATTTTATCATACTCACTCATCCTTTACTATATTCTGCGAATTCACCAAAACCCCCAAATGGGTAACAGGAACCCCTTTCGGTAGACCAGTAGTCCCTGATGAGTTAATGATGAAGGCTACGTCTTCCGATCCATTCACAGGTACTGGCTGGAAATCCTCAAGCTTTGCAGTCTCTTTCAGAAAGTCCTTGAAGAGGATGACACCATCTTCTATCTCGTTCCCGTATAGAATGTAGTGTTGGATACTCCCGACTTCTTCAAACGTGGCTTTGTGAGTTTTGTATGCAGAGTGGGAACAGAACATTATTTTTGGTCGAATCATCTTGACTCGATAGAGGAGACGGGCTGTGGAGGAAGAAATGCTTGGTTAGATTATCCAGCTGGTGCAAAATCTGCTGATGAATTCCTTTTATAGAAACTTGCCCGACGGATGGAGGTCGTCTGCGATGAAGGAAGCGAGCCCAGAAAACTGTTCACTCTTCCTTTAAACGCTGATGGCGTTAAATTGATACAACAAAGTCGCTGGCAGAGAATTTCACCAATGTGGAAGATTTGGACTTAACCAACCGTGAATGCACATGGATGGTACCATGAGGCAACCACTAATCCACATTCGTACTCTCAACGTAAGGATCAGCTGAAAACCAGCGTCAAGCAACTGGTAGTTGTCCGAGCCTGCGGCTTTTGTTTCGTTTTCTCTCTTTCTTTACGTTTCGTCATACAATGAGAGTGGTTAAAAGTTACAAAGACAGACCCTAAAATTGCTCCACTCTCCCCACTCCTTAAGCTAATTTAAATCATCAGATCACTCATGTAAAATACTGGTATTCAGATGCATCTGGTTAGACTAGACTCGACATAGTTGGGAAAAATGGGGCACATGACCAAGATAACAAGAGGACACTGGACACTTCTATTCACACCCCACCAATTTGAATTCCCGGCCGGAGTCTGTGTTTCCTGATAGCTTCAACCTGCGGGTCTTTAAGTAAGAGTGAATAGGTAACTTCTAGATAAGTGTGCTCCGTTATCGACCACATCATTGCTTTCCGATACGTCAAAAAAAATCATAATCATTTTAGCCGAAGTACGTCCACTGCTGGACATGGGCCTATCCCCAAGAATCACCACATCAACCGACTCTGTGGTCGTGCATCTAGGAGTTCCTTTGCGTGATCGAGTAAGGAATGAAGTTATCCGCAGGAGTATCAATTACCGGCTACAGCCCGAAGAATTGCCAAACTCAAGTGGCAGTAGGTAGGGTGCATTGCAAAACAGTTAGTCGATGGGGTCAAAAGTTTCTGGAGGGGCGACAGACACAAAACACAGCATTGGCCACAAGGTGGGCGATCTAGTGAAAGCCGCGGGATAAAAAAATATCAGTGATCAATTAAAAACTACTTACAGCTGCCATAAGTAGGATCCGTTGGGTAAAAAGTTGCGCCTGCGCACATGATCCCCAGCAATGTAGGCAAGTATTCGAAATTCTTCTCACTGCAAAGACACACCACTTCTCCCTTTGTGACGCCTATACGAATGAGGGAGAGAGCAACATCAGCTGTCATTTGTGCTAACTCCCCATATGACATTTGTTCTGTTGTGTCGGCATTTATCTGGAAAAATAGTTAAGTTTTTAACGTACCCACTGCTGGGACACAGGTTTTTTCTTTGTGAGAGGGAGAGGATGATCTACAGCGGCATCTATACCACCGTATACTAACTAAACAACTGATGTTGTAGCGTCATCTATACCGCAAAATATTAACTAAACAACTGACTAACATACTCAGAACTGATGTTGTAGCGTCATCTCACCTCATTTACGAGTCGTATAAAGGTCGTGTAGAGACACGACATATACACGACTCGTAAGTAAGGTACGTTACAATTGCACCTGCGCAATGCCAATAATATTGTGGTATTGGAATCCGACAGAAAATTTGCTTTGCTTACTTTATTCTATTGAATCCGAACGATTACAAAAATGTCACTCACTAAAATGTAGGAAATGAAATAAAAATGATTTGTGTCAAAAAAGCTTGCCGCGCTTGACTCGGTGGAACGCAGAGCTAAGAGGCTCATCGGTGACGCAAAACTGGTGGATGCCAAGCTACATAGCTTGGCTCATCGCCGTAAGGTTGCCTGCTTATCGGTCTTCTACAGATTGTACTTCGGTGAGTGTGCCCAAGAACTCCACGACCTCATCCCACCGGCCCCCTTCTACCATCGGACATCCAGACGCACTGCATCTTACCATCCCTACCTTGTAGCTATTCCACCAATTCGCACAAAGCGTTTCCAAACGTCTTTTATAATGCGCACAGCAAAGGAGTGGAACTCTCTGCCTGCGTCTGTGTTTCCAAAAGCTTACAGCCCTAATCTCTTCAAAGTTAGAGTGAACAGGCTCCTTCTGGGTAAGCTCGCTCCATCGTAGACTTTGTCTCTGTCATATCTGACATTGACTAGAGTCAAGAGCAAACCCATCACCAATAAAAAAAAAAAAAAAAAAAAAAACCCCACCGCCAAAAACAAACTGACCGCCATTAGTCACTTTTCAAGCAGTCTGGTGCTGTTTGTGACATCAAATCAGTGTGAAAGTAAAATTAATGCCACCAACTGCATCAGACTGCTTGAAAAATGACTTGTTTACAACTTTTTAGTCGTAATGGTGGTCGGGTATTTTTATCATTTCAAATCGAAAATTGATAACGATAGAGCGTATTAAAGTCCAAGAGTCGGGGCGGTGACGTCACGATTTAGTTTTTTTTTTAATTGATGCCCATGCTGTCTCACTGCTGGGCAAAGGCCTCAAGTCCTTCCAAGATTTTTATCACGTGTCACTTCGTACCAGTCCTCATGGTACGCGTTCAGGTTGTCTCGCCACCTCATTCTGGGCCAACCTCAGCGGCGCGTAATAAAATGTGACGTTACGCGAGTTTTCGACGCACTTCACCAACTATATTTTTTGTTAACTTTGTATCAGAAAAACGAAGACTTACCAATGCTGTTATGTGCTTATTTTGAACCATGTTATCGTATATCTCTTTCGCAAGATTGAGATGAGCTGGAACTCTTCCGTTTTCATTTCCATATCTATAGAGATGGTTTTTGAGCATTTTGTTATTCAAGATACGACTCTGCTTCTTAACTGCGTATTGCGATCTACAAAAAAGAAACGGGCTCTTAAGAACTGCCAGGGTTGCGGATTTTGTTCGAAAGAGTTACCGTGGCCCTGGAAAGCAAAGGGCACTTCGAGGAGCACGGATGGGTTTTAGTCAGTAAGAGTCTGACACTCCCTCCCGCTTCGCCCAGAGCGGCAGAAGTCATTTGAAGATTTCCCATCCATAAAAAAAGGCATTTCATATAATCTTTCAAGACCTTATTTTTCGAATTGCATGAACCGATTTTCATGAAATTTGGTGTGCATGCGCTACGTATTCAGGTATAAATAGTTAGTAGAGAACATTTTCGAAAAAGAGTTCAGGGGGAAAGATAGAGTGATTTTTCACTTTCTATAAAAACTTAAAAACGCTCTCTCTCCCTGTAAACTCTAATTCGAAAATGTTCTCTCTCTGTTTCGACCTGAATATCTAGCGTATGAATACCAAGTTTGATTCAAATCGGTTCATTCATTTTTAAAAATAACTTTGAAGTTTAGATGAAATGGCGTAGGGCGTAAACGCTATTAAGGGTGCCCTAGTCGAACGGCTGAACTCATTGACGAGCGCGGTTAAGTGCATGCTATCTCATCCAAAATCATTTATAAGAAGAAACAAACGCTGTGATGAGTAATATGTAGCTAGTGCGCACACAAAACAGTTCCAAATTATATAAGATGATTTATAACGAAAATGAGCTCGTAAAATTATTGAAAGACATTTGGTAGTCAGGATAATATAAAAAAAAAGTACTGAATGAATCTATTTAAAATATTTTTATATTTAATTTAGGAAATAATCTATGCCTGTATGGTTAATATTTTGCCATTTTCGTTCTACATAAGTTATATTTTTACGAGTATACAAGCCTAGGTAATATCAAGATAAATAAATGTGACTTTTTTTCTGAACATACACCGTCAATCAGTAGAGTAATCGCCACACTACGTTTGTATGACACAATGACTGACTAGGGCACCCTTAATTGCTAGTCATTGCTAGTCCCGCTGACGCCAACTAAAGTTATCTTTTTACTGACAGTTAGTTGCTAACACGAGGTTAATTAACAGATATTTCATACATTATGACATCAGGTTTAAAGTACCTCAGAGTTTAAAAATAACTTTTATTTGTGCAAGGAGACTTAAAGAACTATTTCAGTTTACAATTTAAAATTGTATGTTAGAAGTGTATGTTGGGAGCAAAACTAGTCAAAAGTACTAGTAGTAAATTAAAAGCATTGTCAGATCATTCATTCATCAAAGATCACTGTCAGATAAAATCACTACAGATTTTCAGATAACTTTTGACCAACGTGTTCGGTCAAAATTAGTTCTGTCTGACTTTTTCAGTGAAATGTCAGTGTTATACAATGCATTTATTTTTGTCCGAAATCTTTTTTTGAGTTTACAGTCCAGATATGTTTTCTTTCTTTTAACTTTTAACGTTCGAAACTTATGCTAAGCGAGGCCCTACAAAACTCAAAAACTCAAAGCATTTATTTCAATTGAACCATTAACAGGCAATTTTTAATTGTCAAGGTCGGTCAGTCAAAGAGGTGAAGATATTTGCACGTTCCAAAGCGTAAATCTAATATTATGTTAGAACGATGTAGAAAAACGTGCACAACTAAAGCGTCAGGAGAAAAAAGGAACAATCAAAAGTACCAAATGATGAATGAAACACAAACGCCAACGTTTAATAATAATAATAATAATACGGCCAATGGCTTGATAGCCAAAAGCTTCGACGACCACCTGTCGAAGCTGGCGTTACGCAGTTGGGTAAAGGGCCTGATACAGAAGGCAGTACTCCTCGATACGGCTCGTATTGTGAAGAGGTTCCTTTCTCTGGAGCCCTAACCACCGGTAGCTTGGACCCAGCTCCCGACACCGGCGGACTACTATTTTTATATTTTTAATTGTTTTTTTATTGTTTTTTTTTGTTATTGAAATATTTAAAAATATAAAAAGTATGTAAAAAAGATAAATAAAGAGAATAATAATAATAATAATAATAAAGTTTATTGTTCTTCTCTCACATAGAATTTTACAAACAATATAAAAAAAACAAACAAGACATTAGCAATAATTGCTGTGATCTATGTGAGAGACTGGTATCTGTACTAGGAGACCTGTATGACAGACTGACTTGAAGGTACACAGGTAGTCACACATGAAATTATACAATTCTAATTTTATTGAGTCTATACAATGAAAAATCCATGTTCTTACAATATTGAACTGCTAAAAAAATAAATAATAATACTTATTATATTTTTTTTAACTAAAATTTTAAAGTCAGACATAACATTGTAGCCTTGCGTCAAGCGTAATCCCCAGGAAAACCGTTCTATCGACGAATTCCAGTTTCTCTCCGTTAACCAAATAAATATAGCACAATCACTATTTTCGACATTTGGTAAGGCAAATCTAATGTACTTTGTTTTTTCCCATTTAAAACCAAATTATTAGCAGTGAACCAATTTTGGTTCTGCATAAGGGCGTTATTAACGTCTCGTCAAGATTTTTACTATGTCTATAAATTTTAAAAATCAGAGATATCGTCGGCAAACAAGACTATGACCATGATCTATAAAGATCTAACGACCGCTGTAATTATGTAGGTACATTGATTTTCACTAATAACTGTTACTGAATTATCATCGCAATGATATCGGGGGCTGTTCCCTTTACGTGGGATTCTCACTGAACAGCCGTTTTTGGATTATCATTGTAATTGTATCGGGGGCTGTTCCCCTAGCGTGATACTCCCACTGAAAAACCATTTCTGAATTATCATTGCAATGATATCGGAGGCTGTTCCCCTAACGTGGCATTCTCACTGAATAGCCGTTTTTGGATTATCATTGCAATTGTATCGGGGGCTGTTCCCCTAACGTGTCATTCTCACTGAATAGCCGTTTTTGGATTATCATTGCAATTGTATGGGGGGCTGTTCCCCTAACGTGGCATTCTCACTGAATAGCCGTTTTTGGATTATCATTGCAATTGTATGGGGGGCTGTTCCCCTAACGTGGCATTCTCACTGAATAGCCGTTTTTGGTTTTCATTGCAATTGTATCGGGGGCTGTTCCCCTAACGTGGCATTCTCACTGAATAGCCGTTTTTGGATTATCATTGCAATTGTATCGGGGGCTGTTCCCCTAACGTGGCATTCTCACTGAATAGCCGTTTTTGGATTATCATTGCAATTGTATCGGGGGCTGTTCCCCTAACGTGATACTCCCACTGAAAAACCATTTCTGAATTATCATTGCAATGATATCGGAGGCTGTTCCCCTAACGTGGCATTCTTACTGAATAGCCGTTTCTGAATTATCAACGCAATAATATTGGGGGCTGATCCCCGAACGTGGCATTCTCACTGAATAGCCGTTTCTGAATTATCATCGCAATGATGTCGGGGGTTGTTCCCCGAACGTGGCCTCCAATCTCCCCTTATAGCCACCCCAAGCCTCGCATCATGAATGCAGGTCTGATTTGGTATAATTTCAGAATCTGATCGATGTCAAAACAATACACACACACGTCGAGAACATTGGAGAACAATTTTAAATGAAACAATTTGAAGACAGGTGCACTGAGATAAAATAAGTTTACTCACCAATATACTACTAGCACCCACCAGCTCCGACGCGCAGGCCCAAGTGAGCCGGGTGCTGTCAATCCTCGCGCGCTATTTTCTCTTTTTCCCACCATCACGACACGTCTTAACTAGTTAATATTTGTACTTATGCACTAATTATATAATACTATACAGGGTGTTCCAAAAAAGTGTGGTTCATATTTAAGGGTGGTGTTGGGTAGTTAATATACTTAAAGGAAAAAATGTCAAAACATAAGAAATGTTTTTAAAAAAAAAAATACGTTATATTAATAAGATAAAAGTCTGATGCGGTTGGTGACATCAAATATGTGATTGAACTAAAGTAAATGCCACCAAGTATTGAAAAATCAACAAACTGCTTGAAAAATCATTTCTTCGTCATTTTTCTGGTCGAATTTATTGAACATTTTTTCCTTAATTATTTATATCAGCTACCCAACAATAATCCTTAAACATGACCACACCTTTAGTTCTGGAACACCCTGGCGTTAGGTAACTGTGATGGACGCCGAGCGTGCTGATAATATAAGACTAATGTATACTAAATTTAAGTAATGTAAATAAAGTGTGTGATATTTTCAAGGTAGGATAGGAGGATGTGTGATATGATAAGATTATTTTAGGTAAACTGGTACACTTTTACATTTCCTAGGTAGAACTTGTTGAATTCTACATATATATAATAATATATATATTTATATTCACTTTAAAAATAAATAATTAAATAAAAATGAAACAAAAATTTAAGGTCGTCAGTCGCGCTTGGTCCGCGGTCTTGAGTATGCGCGCGCGAGGTCAGTGACCGATCGTAGCGAAAAATGTCGACGAATTCGAAAACAGTGAAATGTGCGAGTTGCAACATTGTAATATGTGAATTGTTGTCTTATTAACCGACTTCCCAAAAAGGAGGAGGTTCTCAATTCGACTGTATTTTTTTTTTTTTTTGTGTTTGTTTCCTCATATCTCCGTCATTTATGAACCGATTATAAAAATTCTTGTTTTTTGTGAAAGTATATACTTCTCGATTCGTCCCATTTAAATTTTATCAAAATCGGTCAAGCAGTTTGGTTTTTAAATCCAAATAGCTGGAAGATATATGTGGAAAAATCATCCACGTACACGAAATTGCGTATTTTTGCTTTCCTGTGACTTTCCAGTGGTGTTGTTAGGTGTGGGTACCACTAAAAAGAGAAAAATAAAAAACTTTTTCACAAAAAAAAAACCGACTTCTGTTTTTTTTGGAAGTCGGTTTTTGCAAAATAAGATTGTCACTATGGACAATGAAAGTATGGTGCGAATATGTTCATCTGCGTTTACCGTGGCCGAAGTTGAAAAGGCGAAAGCTTTGCTTTTCGACACGATAAAAACTAACAAGCGCAATATATCAAGAAGAAAGGGTGAGAAAATCCAAAGAGATCAGGGCCTAAACCACCAACTCCAGTGGGAAAGAGACGGAGCTATACAGGACGTATAGATCAGTCTCTTTCCCACTGGAAGTAATATTAAAGTAATACTGCTTTAAGAGTTGGTGGTTATAGGCCCCTGGAGGATATTATAGCTGTTTTTAAAGATACGGATCCTGATACAGTCCCCATTTTCGTGGCGAGAGAATTAAATAAACACCCACCTGTGACTTTCGATCACGTAGATCATTGTTAAAAGATATTGTTAGACTGAAAACAGATGTGCAGGAAATGAAACAAAACTATGCTACCACAAAATCGGTGGATGAATTAGAAAATAAATTTATAACCCAGAATTTGATGAATAGAAGAGGGTACGTGGACATTGGAGCGGTAGAAACGCCCAATATTCAAACTGATGCCCTACGGAGCTGCGGATTTCCACCGATGGATCAAAAACAGGTACTGGCACAGGTGCGGGAATCTTCTCAGAGGATCTCAACATTCACACCATTGGGGGTCCACAACACAGTGTTTCAAGCCGAGTGCATGGGAATTTCCCTGGCGGCTTTAGCCATCCTAAATAGGGAAGTTAAGGACCACTCAATACGCATACTTTCGGACAGCATGGCCGTCCTGCAAGCTCTAAACAGCCACACAGTTAGCTCTGGGCTGATCTTGGAGTGTCACCAACGACTGAACCAGGTTGGTAGATACAACAAAGTAACCATTCAATGGATCAAAGGACACAGCAAATCCCGAGGCAACGATGCAGCGGACGAACTCGCCAGAAGGGGTTCAAGTATGGCAACGATAGGTCCTGAACCCTTTGTGCCACTTCCCTTCGGTTACCTACGCAACCTGGTAAGGAAACGCACCAGAAACAAACATCACAAACTATAGACTGCCCATGGTGAGTGTTGTATAATGTGGGTAGGTTGCCATTATAATAATAGTTAGGTTGTGGGTACTTAATAAAAAACCAGTCTTGGTCAACCCGTCTTTCATTTACGACATGGTGACAGCGGTGCTGACTAATTAATTGTAAAATAACACCCAATAATCCCGGTATACTTACGGAAACGACAGTTATAGTGACAGTTAATATCGTAAACAATATAAAACTATGGAACACGCACGGCCTCCGGCGGAATTGTGTCTGGAAGGAGGGCCGGCTAGTCGGGCCGAGGCGTGGCAAAAATGGCTGAAGCAATTCAACGTGTTTCTAAAAGCGTCTGGTGTCCACAAAGAAACAACTGATGTCAAAGCGAGTTTATTGGTGAATTTGATTGGATCGGAGGGGTACGACGTGTATACGACTTTCAAATACACGAAAGACGAAAATATAGAATGCTACGATACGCTAGTGCTAAAATACAACGAACATTTTGGAACCCAACAGAACACTACGATGGCTCGTTTCAAGTTTTTCACAAGACACCAGGAAGAAGGTGAATCAATAGACGACTATGTGACGGCGCTAAAGCTTTTAACTCAACGATGCGAGTTCGAGCACCTAGAAGACGGTCTGGTGCGAGACAGGATCGTGTGCGGGGTCCGAGACGGCAAGCTGCGTGATAGACTACTCAGGGCAGACGATCTAACTCTGGCAAAAGCTGTAAAAGTCTGCCAAGCTAACGAGATGTCCACGGAGGAACAGATCCAGATAGAGGGCACCAAGACTCAGGGGCTAGCAGTGGACGCGATGTACGCGCGCGGCACGCACCGCGCGGGCACGAGCGGAGGTGCAGCGCGAGGCGGCGGTAGCGCAGCGGCCGGGCGACGACGCGGCGGTGGGGCCGGCGCGCGCCAGCCACAGCGCGACGCGTCGGCCGGAGCGGGTGGCGCGGCTGCTCAGCAGCGCGTGCCTGGAAAAGTGTTGTGTGCTGCGTGCGGTATAGGCAGTTGTGACAGCAATAAATGTGCGGCTAAAAATGCAATGTGCTTCTGGTGCAGTGAAAGAGGACATTTTAAAAACATGTGTCCGAAATTGCGTAGGCGTGTGTTACAAATCAACGCCGGTGTCGAGCCCGAAGCCGACGTGAGCGTTGGCGAGGACGACGACGGGTTGTACTATGTTTCGGCGCTATCGGGAAAGAACAATCGTAAGGACTCTAAATGGTATGAAACTTTGATTTTTAAATGTACCGGGGCTAGTGAACGTTTTAAGTTAGATTCAGGGTCAGATTTAAATGTAATTTCACTTAGTACATTTCAGGGACTACGGTTGTCAAACAAAATTATAAGTTCAGATAATACGAGGGCGCAATCTTTTTGTGGCAATTATATACCGATAGCTGGTTACTGTTATCTGAAATGTACTTATAAAAACATTGAGTATAGATTGCGCTTCACCATTGCCGACTTTGATTGCCAATCTGTGTTAGGTAAATATGCTTGTGAAGAGCTGGGAATGGTGAAGCGTATATTATCCCTCAACCTAGATCCCTATGCAGACTTGTTTCAAGGTTTGGGTAAATTACCAGGTAAATATACCATTGTAGTAGACCAGTGCGCCCAGCCGTCAGTCTGTCCGGTTAGAAAAATACCCATAGGTGTTCGCGACAAGTTATCGCAAGAATTGGTGCGCATGGAGAAAATGGGAGTGATCCGTAAGGTGGCTCACCCGACACAGTGGGTGAACGGTATTGTAGTGGCGGCCAAGAAGGACGGCACCATCCGCGTGTGCCTAGACCCGCGGCCGCTCAATCGCGTCGTGCGGCGCGCGCACTACCCGCTGCCGACGCTCACAGAGATCGCAACCAAGCTCCAGGGGGCACAATATTTCAGCAAGTTAGACGCTCGTTCTGGATTCTGGATGGTAGAAATCGACGATGCCAGTGCTGACCTTTGTACCTTCGGGACGCCGTTCGGCAGATACCAATTTTTGCGTTTACCGTATGGAATCAACTGCGCGTCAGAGGTTTTCCATCATAAAATCCGTCAAATACTTGAAGACCTGGAGGGAGTCGACTCATTCATCGATGATGTGATCTGTTGGGGCTCCAGCAAAGCCCAGCACGATGAGCGTCTGAAGAGATTGCTGGATCGTGCGCGAGAAGTAGGAATAAAATTTAATGAAGATAAATGTGAGTTTCAAGTGAGACAGGTGACCTACTTAGGCCACGTTTTTAGCGAGGACGGCATGGCCATAGATAGAAACAAAATAAAAGCGATAGAGGAAATGCCAACTCCGACAGACCGGCCAGCACTTGAGAGATTTTTGGGAATGATAAACTATCTGTCCAAATTTATCCCCAATTATTCGGAGATAGCACTTCCGCTCCGCAATCTGATGAAGAAAGATAGCGAGTGGGTATGGGACTCGGCGCAGGAGTCGGCAGCGGCGCAGTTGAAGCGTGCGGTGTGCACCGCGCCCGTACTAGCGCTGTACTCGGCGCGCGAGCCCGTGCTGCTGTCGGTGGACGCGAGCGCGCACGCACTGGGCGCCGTGCTGCTGCAGGCGGGCCGCCCAGTGGAGTTCGCTTCCGCAACACTCACCGACACGCAGACCAGGTATGCGCAGATAGAGAAGGAGCTGCTTGCGATTGTCTATGCCCTTGAACGGTTCCATCAGTACGTCTATGGACGTAATGACGTCATTGTGGAATCCGATCATAAGCCCTTGGAGGCATTGTTTAAAAAATCGCTAGACTCGATTCCTACGCGTCTCCAACGCATGATGTTACGCGTACAAGGTTATGATTTCACCGTCATATATAAACCAGGGAAGTACATGTACGTGGCAGACGCCTTATCAAGAGCGGCATTACCGGAGCTCACATCGGAGAAAGTATGTGAGGAAGTAGAAGAACAATCGTGTTTTCTGATAGAAAACATTCGTTTCAGTGCCAACAAAGTAAACCTTATAAAGAACGCCATGAAAGAGGATCCAGAATGTCAATTGCTTATAAAATACATACAAGAAGGGTGGCCGCAGAATAAATATTCAGTCGACGAAAGAGTGAGAAGTCAGTGGTCGTATAGAGGAAGCTTTGGTTTCATTGATGGAATCATATTTAGAGATAACCTAGTGTATATACCGAAAAGCGTACGGACGGAAATGCTGAGTAGGTTACACGACGGTCACATGGGCATAGACAGGTGCAAGCGTCACGCTCGCGAGGTGATGTTCTGGCCGGGTATGTCACGTGACGTGGAGGACATGGTGCGCCGGTGTCACGCATGCGCCGAGCGCGCGCACCGTCCCGTGCGGGAGCCACTCATGCCGCATCATATACCACCCTTGCCGTGGGCCAAAGTGGGCTCAGACATATTTCAGTATGCAGGAAAGTATTTCTTAATACTAGTTGATTACTTCTCAAATTTCATAGAAGTGAATCCGTTAACTAATATAGGAACGAAGGCGATAGTGACCGCTATGCGAGATCAGTTCGCAAGACACGGGATCCCTCAGGAGTTGGTGTCTGATAATGGTCCGGCTTATGCATCAAAAGAGTTTAATACATTTTGTTCTACGTGGGGCATTGAGCACATTACTAGTTCGCCAAACTATGCTCAATCAAATGGGCAAAGTGAAAGGAGTGTGCAAATAATAAAAAATATTTTGATAAAGTCCATAAACTCGGGGACAGACTTCTACTTGGGACTTTTAAACTATCGAGTTACGCCACGTAATGGAATCAGTTCACCGGCGGAACTGTTAATGGGGCGGCGACTAAACACTAGGTTACCATCGCACGCTGAAAAGTTGAAGCCAAGTCGAAATAATGAAAATGACTACAAATTGATGTTACGTAAACAGCAAGCCGATAAGACGTATTATGATAGGCGAGCGAAACCGCTACCAGTGTTATCGGCCGGTCAACCAGTACTGGTCACTGACGACGGCAAACGCAAATCAGCACGAATCATAGGACGCGCGGCTCAGCCTCGCTCCTATTTTGTCGAAGACAATACGGGTAGGCGATACAGGCGCAACCGGCGGCATCTGGTTACGCTGTCAACCGATGGCAATGTAACCCCTGGCCCATCTCATGACCAGATGAGCGACGATGACACTTGGAGTACTCCCAAAAGGGGTGGCGATGAAAGCCCCGGGACAAGCGATGACGTGGTCACTCCCAGTCCACCACAAGGCTTACCGATTCAGCGCAACCGCAGACCGGCGGCTATACTAGCACGACAAAAGATTGAGAACTGTTTACAAAACAAATAAATAATCCGACCAACCAACGAAATATATGACATGTACATGCCTAATGTAATGTCAGGTTATTATTCAACTGGATTAAGTGTAACTGTGCGTATAGAAAATAACTGTGTTATTTGACTTTGCAAATTAAACTATACTTACAAACTTCAAAATAAGTAACATAAGTACCGAAATGCCAAAGTTAGTTTTGTATCGGAATAATTGCATTATTACTATGTTAAATAAGAAATATAGAATTAAGTATAAAAAAAAAAAAAAAAAAAGTAAAAGAGGAGATGTTGTATAATGTGGGTAGGTTGCCATTATAATAATAGTTAGGTTGTGGGTACTTAATAAAAAACCAGTCTTGGTCAACCCGTCTTTCATTTACGACAGTGAGTGTAGGCAGGCCAAAGAGGCACTTCCCTCCATTGATGGCCGTTTTACGAAACAAGCCCTAAGACTGACTAAACAACAGTTGCGTACAGTCACAGCCGTCACAACTGGCCACGGGACTTTTAATAAACACCTCTATGTCATAGGAGTCACTGACAGCCCACTCTGCAGAGCCTGCATGGAGGAGGATGAGACAGCAGCACACCTGCTTCTATGCTGCCCGGTAGTCGCCGATTACAGGGCTAAGTACTTCGGAAACCCAGGTACCCTTTGTGACATAGTTAGTAACACCAAGGCGTTACTGGCCTTCCTTGGGGAGCTGGGGTGGATCGAATGAAACATTTGTCCCACCTGCACGCAAAATACGCGCTTAGTCGTGGAGTTGCGGAAACCAGCACGATTTACAATACAATACAATACAATGGCTGGGAATGGAGATGAGTGATTAAAAGCTAAAAATAGTGATGAATGGATTGTTGTACAGAATAGACGGTTCGGAAATAAATTTATTGGAAATAAGGGTAAGGCCACATTGGATCCGAGTTGTAAATTTAAGGCAGCAGTAACCAAGGTACCGTTATTTGTTTCGAATGTACACAAGGACGTTATAGAATCTGATATTGTGGAGTATATTTATGATGAAATGAGAGAAAGTTAGTTAGCGTTATCATTAAAAAACGTTTCTCACGAAAAATTACATGAACAGAAGAGGAGAATACAGCGATTGCCTGGCATAACACTCTTCCCAAATTCCTAATTCTAAGAGGGGTCAAGCAACGCGGGCTTGTGGATGGCAAGCGTTGGGTGGCTCGCCATCCGATAAGAACCAGGCCCGGGTCGACGGCGGCGCGTTGTGTTCCACGCGCGCCACAAAAAGATGTCAGCATAAAAGACGGGGCCCGCTAGGGCCAGTGCCTCCCAGGGTTGCGGCTTTTTGTTCGAAAGAGTCAGCGTGGCTCTGGAATGCAACGGGCATTAAGAGGAACACGGATGGGTTTTAGTCAGTAATAGTCTGACACTCCCTTCCACTCCGCCCCGATCGAAAGGAGTCATTCGTTGTTTTCCCATCCATAAAAAAGAGGTCAAGCAATGCTAGATATTGACTGTTCGTATATCTTATTGATCTTACCTAGCCACATCATTATACTATCCGACATACACGCGAACAAAGTCGCGGGGAACAGCTAGTTTATGATAAAACTAAAGAGAGGGTATCGCCTGTGAAAATAAAGATGAAAAAAGCAAAGGATTATAACAGCTATATTATCCAGATAGCTTCAGGTTATCGATGAAACAGTGGGCTTAGTAGATAGGTGCAGTACGAAAGATCGCTTGAAACATAGCAGCACAATCGGTTCTTATAATTTTCAATGTTATTCACAATATATCCTGGATATTAAGGTTCTACCTATTCCAGAATACAAAATGCAGCAGCTCATGAGTAATATAGATGCTGAAAGGTGCTGTGATGGCTACTAATACCACTTCGAAAACATTTTCTTCGTTAGATTTTGACTATAGTAATAATAGGTCTTTACCTATGAAATTGCCGTTTTGTATGAAAAAATTGAAACGAATTTTTTTCATGTATTTTTTATTTGTATTAATCGAAGTAATCACCCATGCAATCAATGCATCTTTGCCAACGCAGTGGCAGTTTATTGATGCCCTTCTTAAAGAAATCAGCTGGACGGGAGGCAACAAATTCTTCAAAGGCATTTTGTACTGCCTCTCGGGTATTGAATTTTTTTCCCGCCAAGAAGTTATCCAAATTCTGGAAAAAGTAGTAGTCTGTAGGCGCAAGGTCTGGTGAGCAGGGCGGATGACGGAGAGCTTCCAACCCCAGTTCTTGCAACTTGGAGACCGTCTGCTGTGCAGTATGAGGTCGCGCGTTGTCGTGCAGGAGCAGCGGAGACGAGCGATTGACCAATGCTGGTTGGAGATGTGCCAGCTTCTCCATCATTGTGTTCAGTTCTTCACAGTACACATCTGCAGTAATGCTCACCCCGTTTGGTAAGAAGCTGTGATAAATCACACCGGCACTAGACCACCAAACAGTGACCATCACTTTTCTAGGGGTAAGTTTTCGTTTAGGGCATTGTTTAGGTGCTGAACCAGGATCCAACCAACTTGCTGAGCGCTTGCGGTTATCAAACAGAATCCATTTTTCATCGCAGGTAACAATGCGGTTCAAAATTCCTTCATTTGTGTGTCTGTTGAGCAGTGCAAGGCACGTCTCGACGCGTACTTCGCGCTGGCGATCATTGAGTTCGTGGGGCACCCATTTGTCAAGCTTTTTTACCTTGCCAATTTGACGTAAATGAACCAATATTGTTTTGACGCTAACGTCGAAAGCTGCTGCTAATTCAGCCGTAGATTGTGTATCATCAGCTTCCACAATCGCCTTTAATTCGTCATTGTCGACCAAAGTCTTCGGATGACCGCGAGGTTCATTTTTCAGGTCGAAATTTCCAGAACGGAAGTGAGCAAACCAATAACAGGTGGTGCGTTGGTTTGTAGTGTTAGCTCCGTAAACGTCGTTGATGTTGCGTGCCGCTTGTGCCGCGTTGCTGCCACGACGGTACTCATATTCCATAATTACTCGAATTTTTAACGTATCCATGATGACGAAAAAGATTGAAATGCGATGAAAATGTAACACTAATCAATAAACAAATGATTACTTTTGGAAAAAAAACCATGTTTTTAAAATAAAATTAATTTGAAATTAGAATTCTTAGCCAAACCAAAATTATTTTGATTTGAAATGGCCAGTACTGCAGAACGGCAATTTCATACGTAAAGACCTAATATTATGACGTTTCTTTTTGGCATCTTAAATCACCTTCTTGTACACGCCTGCGCGTTGAGTTCATGTGTTCGTTCCAATTGTTGAGGTATATTTTCGATTAAATATTTAATTGTTTTTGAAGTCGTATAAATTAAATTTATTTTTGAACGTTAATTCGAAATAAGATTGGAGAAGGTCCCTCCCCGAGGATCAGGGTCAGGTAACTCTTCCCGATACACTCTACCGAGTTGTTTCCTGAGGACGAACTTTTACGGTTTGAATTCATTTATTTCTAAATATTACAAATCACTTTAAAGTTTAGTATTCGGAGATCTGTCGAGTATAACAGATCAACAAAATTCTTGGTTGTGTGAACGCGATATACCTACTGGCTCCAAGGAACGATCAAGCCGCTGCAATAAATGAAAAAATCTTATCAGAAGTTGTGGGGGATGAAGTTGTATACAATGTGGTCTCATAGTAAAAGTTGTTCATAATGATGAGTAAGATGTATTGCGTTTATTCTGTTGTATACATGTTGTATTAGCCCCTGAAGGAAAAACAAGTAATGTATTCAATAAAGATTTTTTAAAATGTACCTTACTCTAAATAAAAGCCCATCCCTGGGGCATGGGTATTTAAAGTAGATAGCATTTAGGCCGACGTTTTTGATGCGATATTTTACTTTATTTTATTTGTTGACTTATAGAATATATAACGCTGGCTGTTGCCAACTTAGTTCGCGTGTATATGTCGGTTGTGAAATTAATTCGTGCTGTAGAGCAACGGGATCAAACAGAAATAACGTAAAATCTTCTTGATTGTGGTGTGTGCCGTCACCAATTTTTAACATTAAATTCGATAAATTACACACGTTTGTGTGGCCTCCTAATAAATATGCTCGCATGTTCGAACTTTAATGTGTTGATATTTTATTCACCCAGAAAAAAGGACCATAGGTACGCCTAACAACACAGACGAAAAAGAAATCCCCCGCAATACTCTGCATATAACTGCACTCAATTATTAAAGAAATCGTTCTGATTCTTGAGACCTATGTAGTCCCACCCTTTAAACACTTCGAATCAAAATCAACAAAACAGAACGTCGCACAACTGGTGCTATTCTTCAAACTACGATTAATCAAATGATTCTTAGGGCCAATTTCACCAATGAAACCGAACGCGATCAGCGAATAAACCACGTTTATGAGCTGTCAGTGTCACGATATTTCTATGGAATATTTACATTGACAGCTCTTGAACGCAGTTTAGAGCCTGTGCACACCACGTTTTTTAAACACGCCGTTGACGCGCGTTTGTAGCGATACACACGCGATACGCACGCAAGTCAGACGCAGCCTGTAGACCTTCTGTAGGATAAAAGCGCGCCGTCGACACGTTTCTAAAACGCGCGTTAACGGCGCGTTTAAAAAACGTGATGTGCACAGGCCCTTTTAGATGAACTGAATTAATGATCACGTTCAGTTTCATTGGTGAAATTCGCTCTTAATTTCATTAGAATCAGTAACATACATCGAAACAATTGTAAGTTTTAACCGACTTCAAAACAAGCAGGAGATTCTCAATTAAGTTGCGTTTTTATCTTTTTATGTTTGTTACCGCATAATTCCGACATTTATTAACCAATTTTTTTTTATGTGAATAGATTTAGATTTTAGATTTATTTATTTGTTTGCAATGAATGTAGGTACATATTATTAGGTGTTACAGAGTTTTGTGGTTCCTTGTACATTCTACCTTAATTGGCATGCAAATTTTAATTTTAAAAGAATTTAATAAAACTTATCATCTAAGAATTCTTGTACTGAATAATAACACTTGTGTAAAAGTAATTCTGTAACATGCTTTTTAAATTTTGTTAGTGGTTGTTCCTTGACATTATTTGGTAACTTATTATAAACAAGTGGTGCCATACAAATAACACTTTTTCTTAAAAGAGCAGTCTTAAAAAGACCCGTGCTTAAAAGATTTTTATATTGGGATCTAATACTTATTGTTCTATTTCGAGTTTCTTTCAAGGTGGTAAACAAGTGTGAGTTCGTTTTAACAAATATACATAATTCCAATATGTAAAGACATGGGAAGGTTAAGAGTTTATGAGACTGAAATATAGGTAGACAACTGTCAGTTACTGTGTGTGAAAGAATATGGTACTTCTCGAGATTCATCTGAATCGGTTTAGTAGTTTGATTTTTAAATCCAAATAGCTAGAAGAAAATGTCATCCAAGTAAACGAAATTGCGTATTTTGCTTTCCTGTGACTTTTCAGTGGTGTTGTTTGGTGTGAGGTACCACTAAAAGTGATAAAAAAACTCTTTTATTAAAAAAAAACTGTGTAGATAAAATCAAAAATAGTCGGTGTTTTTGGTTGTTTCTTCGTAGTTCAACACTGACTTCCAAAATTAAAGTTTTTTTGTACTTTGTAGTTGTTTTTTTTTTATTTGGAAATCGGTTGTATTTTTTTTTATAAAAGAGTTTTTTAAGAACACAGACACAAGATCACCCGAGCTAACTCAACTCTTTTTGTCTCAGAAACTCCGCTGTCATAGGGCTTCGCCACCTGCCCGTGGGTGTAATAATAATAAATGGCCCATGGCCTAAGCTTAATAAGCTTAAGGCTAGGTTATCCGGAAAAACGTTGTTTTGCATTGTGTAAAATTGTGTTTTATTCGTAAACAACACGGATTTAAATTTTGAAAAAAATATATTACATATTTCACACTTTGATCTTGCTATTTCGGCCGTGCGATACACGATTACTTGCACTTTACTGCATCCAATTAAATCGCAAAGACAAGTCAAAATCAAGATGTAATTATCATTTCATTTGAGTTATATACGGTTTTGAGTAATAAAACTTATACCACAATAAAGGTCGTAAAAAATGTGATATAAATCGGCCGTCATAATGTGAAATATGAAAATACGTATCCCACTAATTCCAAAATCAAGTGATTTTGTCTTTTCATGCGCGCGCCCCGTGTCATTTAGTCCCGAGCGGAACGTGTTGGAGGTCGGACGTGTGCCAATTTTTGCGATCCCGCCACCCCCGCTAAGTTCTGTTACTGGCTAAGCCTAAATTGATTACCGCTCGAGCACTGCCGGCACACCGGTGTGCCGCGAATTTAATGTTTATGTTTATTTACGTAAGATTTATTTTTTATTTTGGAATTTTCACGTGTCGAGCGGTTAAATAATAATACTTGTATACAATTTAGTGTTCAAACAGTTGTAATAGGTATAGTTAGTTTTTATTAGATGTAGCTATAATTTTGTAAAAGTTGTCACGGCTCTTCGTTGCAGCGGTGACTACCTTTTTTTTATAAACTTTGGCTGAATAAACAAAAAGGTATATAGGTATATACATAATTTACTTTACTAACTAGGTAAGTACCGACACGGAACAGATAAATTTACACACCGCGAACATGTGTGTAAACAGTTTAATTTAAACCTTATTTCAATACGCATAAAGACGTGCGCTTTAGTGGTTTAGTTTTCGCGCGGAATAGATTTACCAACCGCATCAAGTATGTAAAACAATTGAATTTGAACCCTATTTCAGGGTGCATAAAGCCACCTCGCGCGCACATGATACAATGATTTACTGTTTTCAAATGTCAAATAGGTAGTTCACCCCGCTACGTTAGTCTTGATGGTTTCGGAGAGTTTGTATAAGTCTTATAATATTTGTTATTTATTAGAAATGTCCGTTTTCACTTATCTTACTCCTAAACAAATGCCAAAATAATAGCTCGTATTTCCTACATGAGAGTTGAATATCGGTGCAATAATGTTTTGGTGTTCTTGTAGAGAAGAAATATAAGTGTAGTTATACGCTAGGTGGGTACCTACTCACAGCCACCACAACAAATAATAATATTTATGGTGTCTGCAACGTTTGTGTAGGTCTCGTCTATGCTAACCAATACGCGCAGCGCACTCGTGAGTCGCGTGCCATAGTGTGAAAGTGTTACAGTATGACCATTTCCTGTGAAAATATTATAATAACATACTTTTGGTAACGTTTAGGCTACCGGACCAACTCATTTATGCGCTGTACACTAGAGTCCATCCTCTTACTAATTACTAACAATGTATCAAGTTATGACAAGACATACAAAAAACTATGTGGTCAGTTTGGATAGTTTTTCCAATCCAATGCGTAACTTTATCGGTGTTTATTGGCAAGAGGAAATATGTATAGAAATTATAAATTACATACACTAAACTGTTTTTAATTGACTATTGTATTGTATATTTAATAATATACAATACAATAGTCAATAGTCAATACCGACTTCCAAAAAAGAAGAGGTTCTCAATTCGACTGTTTTTTTTTGTTGTACGTTTGCTTAGCGATATTTTCGCCAATTGTCAACCGATTTTGATTATTCCATTTTTTTTTTGGAAGTGTATCTTCCCGGACTGATCCCATTTCAATTTGATGAAGATCTGATGAAGAACTTCGGAGATAGGTAACGGAACTCTTCATTCCCGTAGGAATTCCCGTTCCCGTATAGCCGTACAGCCTTCCCCATGAATGTAACTATCATAAATTCATAATCATAATACAAAAAAGAATTTCTCGCACCGCGTCGCACGCAGTCACGCACGCTCGACGCGTTCTCGTTTGGTGGCCGCGTCTCGCACACCGCCCGTTCGATTTAATAATATTGTTGAATTATTTTAATTTTACATTTACCCTAAACGGTGAGGTCAAATAACATGCTGTAAAAGACAAAGTTTATCTTCATAAAATTATCTTGATGATAAAGTATGTTTCGCTAGTAAGGATTAATATGCCTGCCTAATATTAATGCTGAAAAACCACCTTAAATTTTTAAATAAATTATTTGACATAAAATGCCTTAGTGTGGCTTATTTATAAGAGATAGATATAGGTGTAACGTCGCGGACTTTTTTTTAGATCGAATGAAAAACAATATCTTTGTAGTACATGGTACTTACGTATAATTAGCTATTACCACAGCGCACTTAGCGCACTTCCACTTTATAATATTATTTAGTATAGATTTGAATAAAATAGTATCTCATTATCATTATTGTAACACCATAAAAATACATAAAGAAATTAAACACACACCCCCACATAAGTACATACCTACGTAATAATTACAATTAAACTTCAGTGATTCGCCCTTCGAGATTACACTTTAACTTGTAGTAGCACGGACATGTGCTGCCATCTTACACTATTTTAGAGCAACAATTAAAGAATTACTTTATGCGCCCTAATGTGGGTATCTCATACACGTTTTGTGTGGTTGCCATCGCGCACGTAATTTGTAATCGCAAATTAGTTTATCGAGTTTTTTAGACTTTTTAGTGGTATTTCAGTGTTTTTTCTTAGTATTTATCATGGGAAAACGAAAACGCTTTTAGAACATGCTTCTGCAGAAAATATCCAAGAGTTAGAGCCTGATATTTTATGTTTACTTGGAGAAGAGCCTGTACGGGAAGAGAAGTTTGGTGAAAATATTCATAAAGACATTGCAAGCAGGTGGACTGATATTCTGGTTAATGGCTTAGCGGATGAAACAAAAAAGGACATATTAAAGATTTATACTGTACCTCACAATTTAAAACTAGCCCAGGCTCCAACACTTAATCCTGAAATCAGAGCAGCGGTTAATGAAGGTGCTTTGAAGAGGGACAACATATTGGCAGAAAAACAGAAGGTATTATCCTCTATCATAACTTGTGTAGCAAACACACTCACTGCTGTCTTGCAAACTGGCTCTCGTGACGAGGAGATAAAATGTCAGACATTAAAATCCCTTAGTGATGCCGGTAGACTTTTATGTCACACACATTACAGTGAGACACAAACAAGAAGAAACTTTTTGCTGTCCTGCCTTAACAAAGAAATTAAGGATAATGTAAAAGACCTTAAACGTGATCACTTATTATTTGGTAATGATCTCCAAGAGAATTTAAAATCTATGAAAGCCATTATAAGAACAGGCACCGACTTAAAACCTACAGCTGCAAAACCGAAATTGCCTCCCAAAGACCTTCAATCAAAAGAACCAACGTCGAGGGCTTTAAACTGGAGGGGCCCGCCACCGCCGCAGTCGCAGCCTCGCCGCATGCCACCGAGACAGACCGCGACGGCTGGTGGGCGCAAGCAACTACCATTGCGCCGAGCGACGGATCGCCGTGTTTCCCGGCAACAGAACCGGACCTCACGTCGTTAGCCGAAGTGGACAATACCAACATACAGGCGGGTAAATTAAAGTTTTTTCATCGTAATTGGTTGCAAATCACAAATGATCCTGTGGTGTTAACTTGGGTTAACGGTTTGAAAATTCCGATTTCAAACAATATATCGCAGCCTATAGCTTATCCACATAACAATCTTAAGTCTGATGCAGATGTAGTACTCATGACTAAAGAAATTAATAATCTTCTTAGTATTGGTGCCATAAGCGTGTGTGAACCATGTGATGGTCAATTTTTATCAAATATTTTCCTAGTTAAGAAAAGCAATGGGACAAATAGATTTATCTTAAATTTAAAATCTTTAAATAGATTCATCATTGCGCCACATTTTAAACTTGAAGATTACAGAACTGCTATGAGACTCATTTCAAAAAATAGTTACATGTGTTCTATTGACCTTAAGGATGCATATTTTTCTATCAGTGTTCACAGTGACTCTAGAAAGTTTCTGCGATTTTGTTGGCTGGGAAAGCAGTATGAATTTCAAGTTTTACCATTTGGTATTAATATAGCACCTTATGTGTTTACAAAAATTATGCGTCCAGTAATGCAATTTCTGCGTAATCAAGGCTTATTGTCCGTTATTTATTTAGATGACTTGTTGTTATTCGGAAATACTTATATGGATTGTAAACACAATTTTGAAATTACACAAAAAGTTCTGGAATCATTAGGTTTCACAGTAAACCTAAAAAAGAGTGTTAGTATACCTAGCCAAACTGCAACATTTTTAGGTTTTGTTTTCAATTCTGAGAATCTTACGATTAGCATTTCAGTAGAAAAGAAACGTAGAATCAAGAGTGAACTTTTACATTTCTCTAACTTAAAAAGATGTAAGTTACGCAATTTTGCTCATTTGATAGGATTGTTGATATCAATTTGCCCAGCAACGCAGTACGGCTGGCTTTACACCAAAAATTTTGAGAGAACTAAGTATCTTAGTTTAAAACAAAAAGATGATTACAATCAATATATTAACTTACCAGTTTCCCTGCGCGAAGACTTTGACTGGTGGCTTAGTAATATTAACAATTGCACTAGCCCCATTCGATCTAGCGATTATAAGTTGGAAATATACTCAGATGCGTCTCGAACTGGTTGGGGTGCCAGTTGCTCAGGCCAGACGGCCAGCGGACAATGGTCTAGCAAGGAATTAACTCAACACATTAATTATTTAGAACTTACGGCAGCATTCTTTGGGTTAAAAATCTTCGCCAATGATTATCGTAACTGTGAAATACTTTTACGTATTGACAATTCCACTGCGATTTCTTATATCAATAGAATGGGCGGTGTACAATTCCCCCATCTTAGTTCTGTAAGTCGTGACATTTGGCAGTGGTGCGAAGAGCGACATTTGTTTGTTTTCGCTTCCTATGTTAGTTCTAGGGATAACTATATCGCAGACGCGGAATCCCGCCGCATACATGCTGATGTTGAGTGGGAGCTCGCTGACGCTGCTTTTCATGTTATATGTAAAAAATTCAATCAGCCTGAAATTGATTTGTTTGCGAGTCGATTAAATAAGAAATGTTCTAAATTTGTTTCTTGGCATAAAGATCCAGAAGCATTTAGGGTAGATGCTTTTACCTTGAAATGGTCCACTTATTTTTTCTACGCATTCCCTCCATTTTGTTTAATTTTAAAAGTTTTACAGAAAATTATTCTTGATAAGGCCGTAGGTATTGTGGTTGTCCCTCTCTGGCCAACACAGCCTTGGTACCCACTTTTTAGGAAGTTGCTTACTGCTAATCCAATTGAATTTACACCTAATAAAACGTTATTGTCATCCCCTTACAGTGTGGAACACAAGTTTCAAGAGAGCCTTACCCTGGTTGCCGGAGTATTGTCAGGCAAGCATTTCTGATGCAAGGCTCTCCCCCGGATGCTGCGGATGTGATGTTGGCGTCTTTAGCTGGTAGCACTTTAAAACAATACAACACTTGTTTTAAACGATGGTTTATTTTCTGCCAGGATAAAAACTTAAATTTATTTCAAGCATCAGTTGCTAATGTGTTAGATTTCTTAGTTACCCTTTTCAACCAGGGTCAAAAATATGGCTCAATCAATTGTACTAAAGCAGCACTATCGCTTCTTTTAAACTCAGTGACCATGAATGACCCACAGGTTACGAGGTTTATGAAAGGAGTTTTTAAGTTACGAACTCCTCTCCCTAGATACAATTTTACTTGGGACCCATCTATTGTTTTAGATTACTTAAGTAATTGGTACCCTAATGAAAATCTTTCCTTTGAAAAATTGGCGAGAAAATTGACTACACTTTTGGCCTTAGTAACTGCACACCGGGTACAAACATTGTCGTTGATTAAGGTGTCTAATATTAAAAAATACAATAACGAAAAGATTGTAATTAATATCACGGATTTAATCAAAACTTCAGCCGTGAATCGTACGCCACCAATATTGATTCTTCCTTATTTCCACGAAAGACCTTCTATTTGTCCTGCTAGAACTTTAGAACAATATTTAACAGTATCAGCAGACAAGAGAAATCCTGAATGTAATTCTTTATTAATTAGTTTTAAGAAGCCTTTCAATAATGTAAGCTCACAATCTTTAAGTCGTTGGATCAAGGCCACCCTCAGTGAAAGCGGTGTAAACACATCTGTCTTTAGCGCTCACAGTACGAGACATGCATCTACGTCTGCCGCCCATAGGTTCGGGGTTAGCATAGATAATATTAAAAAAACTGCGGGTTGGACCGGCAGATCAGAAACTTTTGCAAGGTTTTATAATAGAGAAGTAGCTGCAGATACCTCAGACGTCTTTGCTCGGTCCCTTTGTAGGATGGCCTCGATCAACGAATGATAATGATAATTTCCTCTTAGTTGAATGTATGGAACTATTTGATTTCCAAACCCTATGTTATTGATTACATTCGTAAGGTTAATATATATGGAGTTTATCTTTTTTCCCTAAATAATATGGTTTCCTCTTTACTATTTCGTGAGTCTCTAAACATCTACAAGTTAAAGTGTAATCTCGAAGGGCGAATCACTGAAGTTTAATAGAAAGTCAAACGAACTTACCTGTAAGTGACGTTCGATGACTATTAAACGATGTGATTCGCCCGAGAGATTACACCCCCTCCCTGACCCTGATCTTAAAATATAAATTATACTTCTAGATCCTCCCCTGACTTGCACGAAATAGTGGCTAACGATGGCCAAGGGGGAAAACGTGTATGAGATATACCCACATTAGGGCGCATAAAGTAATTCTTTAATTGTTGCTCTAAAATAGTGTAAGATGGCAGCACATGTCCGTGCTACTACAAGTTAAAGTGTAATCTCTCGGGCGAATCACATCGTTTAATAGTCATCGAACGTCACTTACAGGTAAGTTCGTTTGACTTTCTATTCTATCTTATTTATTTATAATGGTTTGCTATCTATGTTTCTGTGTATGTGCGTCTGTGTGCCTGTGTATCTGTCTTTGGCACTGTAGCTCCGTTATCTTTATTGAACAGGGATATTTTGTAAGTTTTTAAAATTTTACTTGTTAATTATCAACAAATCAAAATTTGCATTACAGGTCAATAGAGCATGCGGAAGAGCGTGACTTGTCTCCAAAATAATACTCATTTATTGGGGTTACCCCCGACGGTATAGTTGGGAACGACACCATTGTTGAAATTAAATGTCCAATAACGGCATTTAGAAAAGGGAAATGCTGCTATTGAAGAAAATAAAATACATATATTTAAATTCGATAGAATAAATCATACCAGGGTTATAAACAAAAAAAGTAATTGGTATTACCAAGTGCAGGGTCAACTTCACGTAACAGAAAGGAACCTATGCATTTTTGGAATATGGTCCGGTGAAAACTAGTAGTAGAAAATATTTCAAGAGATGACGAATTTTGGCGGGTCCATATGGAGAAAAAAATTATAGATTTTTATTTGAAATGTATATTGCCAGAGATTGTGGATCCGCGCCAAAATCGCGGTATGCCAATACGAGACATGACCTAACCTAACCTGTGCAGCCAGGTCCAAGCAAATCCAAGGACCATATTCCGTGTCAATCTACTCAGCTAGGTCCATGCAAACTTAGACAGCTACAGTTCAACGAATTTTAGCCAGTTGCATTGCTAACTTTTATTATGTTAGCTATTTGATTAAAAAATATAAAAACGTTTTTGTTTCTTTTTAATAGCATCTAGGCAAATTCCAAACCATTTATACTTCTAAGCTTTCTTGAATTATAATATTCAAGAATTGTAACATAATTTTCCTAAAATTCAAAATTCAAATTATTTATTTCAAATAAACCATTCACAGGCACTTTTGAATTGTCAAGGAATAAGTAAGCACTAAAGTAAGTGAGCCTACCTACTACTTCATTTTTACGAAGGTATCGCACCAAAGCCAAATAGCGCGCGACGCGTAGTTTTGTATCGTACTCGTATTCATAATTTTCGTGTCAGTCAGATTTTAAATCCACCATAATACTCTAAAATAAATAAGTATTCTTACTGATTTTTAATGATTAGTAATTGGATTCAAGTTTGTACAATACGTACTTAATCCATCTATAACCAAAAAATACTAAATAGAAAAATAAAACAAAATAAACTTATACTAATCAATTCAAGTTGATCTACTGCATTACTTTATCCTGTGACGGAACTTAGTACCTACCCGAGTCCGTGAACTCATGAGCGAGCGGTGCGCTTGGTGCGCGCGTCTCCCGCGCATCGTAACTTATTACGTATTGCTACTCCTTGCGGGGCCTGGGGTAAGCGTTAGATGCCTACGCGCTCAAGTCAGGCTCGCCTTAAGTAACTCTAAGAGTTACTTAAGCTTATTAAGCTTAGGAAATCTAAAACGCGCCTGATGATAAAGATTGTAATTGTCATTTTTCAAAATCATTCTTCCGCGGAGAATCTTAACACCGCAATTCTTAAAATGAGATCAAATGCACAACGCACATCACATTTATGGAAAATGGAGTTGAACTGTCAAAATATTAGTTTGGATTTTTTTTTGTTGTTGTATTGATAAATAGGAATAATGTATTTTTTTAAATTATTAATTATACCCTACCCTACACCTACCCTACACATACCCTACACCTACCCTACACCTACCCTACACCTACCCTATTCCTACCCTACACCTACCCTACACCTACCTCTACCCTACCCTACACCTTCCCTACACCTACCCTACACCTACCCTACACCTACCCTACACCTACCTTACACCTACCTACCCTACACCTACCCTACACCTTCCCTACACCTACCCTACCTACATAATTATACCAGCCCAAAAATACTATGTTTCTGGTCTCCTGACACTTGATGTTTCTGGTCTCCTGGTACTTGTGAATCTGAAGTACTAAGGCAGCAGCGGCTCTGAGTTTCCACTTCCTCCTCAGTCTCCATGAATCCATGCCACTTACCGGGATAAAAAATAGCCTATTTTTTATTCCAGGATATGAACTACATGTGTGCCAAATTTCATCCAAATCCCTTCAGCCGTTTTTGCCTGATTGTTACACAAACATACAAACATACAAACTTTCACCTTTATAATATTAGTAGGATTCTCAGATATTAAATAATCACTTTTTAAGACATTAAAATTTCCACTAAAACAAATAAAAAAGTGTATTGATGTAATTTATTAATCATTGTTTGCTGTGGCGACACTTGGGGGAGGCCTATGTCCAGTAGTGAACGTCTTTCGGCTGATATGATGATGTTGATGATGAAACAAACAAACTTACTACTCAGACTTTCTTACTTCCACTATCTTACTTCCTTTTTCAAAAAGAAACTCATGGATGAGCGTCCTCCCTACCCTCACCTACGGAGCGCAAACGTGGCCGTTAACAAAATATCAATAGTCCGCACTCGGGGTCTGCCAGCGACCAATGGAACGAAGTATTCTTGGAGTCAAAATCAAAGACCGCTTCAGAAACAGTATACTTCGTCCCAAAACTGTCTGGACAGGTCCACTCAAATCTGTGTGGCACTTTCCTCAAAAGGCCACCTCGGACATTAACCTACATGGTTCTCGTATGATTTGACCAGTACAATTTGTATGGACTTCAAAAGAGACTGTGACCTCTGAGTTTGTTTCGGTGTTTCTTCTCAGGGTAGTCAGCTAGGAAACACTTTCTTTTAAGCTAGATGAGGCCGTCATCTAGCTTAAAATGACCAAAAAATATTGACGTGTAAAAGTGTTATGTTTAACCTACTTACAAAATAAATATCATTTATCATTTATCATTTATCAAACACAAATCGCAGACGTAGGCAACTCAGCCGCCAATCTAAAATGGAACTGGGCTGGCCACATCTGCCGCATATCGCAACAGAACTGTGCAAAAGTGGCCACTGATTGGGTTCCAAACAGGAACCGGCGACGCGGTAGGCCCAGGAGGAGATGGCGTGATGAATTAGACTCCTACCGAATGGATTGGCCAGATGTGGCTTAGGACAGAGAACAGTGGAATATAGGAAGGGAGGTTTAGACCAAAAAAAGATAAATTAACCAGAATAAAAACAGGATTCCACGCGGATGGAGTCGCGGGTAGCAGCTTGTTATAAATATTGTATCTAATAGTTCGATATTGAGATAGACTCATGATAGCACAAGTCTAAACCTTAGTGGTTTTTTGGTTGCTATTTCAATGAATAATCTTGTATTCTTTCATTTAAACAAAAAATTAATTTAAAAAAAAATGTCATCTACAATAACCGTATGTCGGGAAATATCAGATTGTGCTACGGTATTGACTTGATTTGTCATAAATTCAGATCAAGTGCATTTGCATTTATAAAATGGTTGTCATAATTTTACGAGCAGATCTATTTATCAATGAAAAATCCTTATCTGTCTGTCTATTTTTTAGACTCGATCTCATCTCATCTTTACTTTTCTGTAAAAGCTCGACGATAGACGAAAACGCTTCGGTTGCTTATGGTTCATTGTTTAAAGAACGATAATTATCATAAACACAGCAGCACTGAGTAGATTTGTGTTACTGCAAAATTTCTTGCAACTTAATTTCGACAATGTGTCAACAATGTAAGAAGTGTCGAGAATGAATTTAAAAACATTTGTGTCGGAACTTGTTGAAACAAGGACAACACATATTTACTGTAACATTTTTCAGTGCAAAGTGTTGACACTGTTACTACATGTTGCAACCAAAATCCATACAGTTATTAAGTTTAGTAATAGTTACGACACCGTTACTAACCTGCAACTTTTTGAAAATTTTGCGACCGTAAATAGTTGTACGGGTCATCATATTAACCAAAGACGTCCACTGCTGGACAGAGGCCTCCTCCAAGTGTCGCCACGACAATCGGTCCTGTGCGTCTCGCATCCATCGACTACCAGCGACTCTCACCAGGTCATCGGTCCATCTTGTGGGAGGCCTTCCACCGCTGCGTCTTAAATTCCGGTAGGCGATCGCCACTCCAGAACTTTTCGGCCTCATCGACCACCTCTTCTGCGAGCAATGTGTCCTACCCACTGCCACTTCAGTTTGGCGATCCTTCGGGCTATGTCGCTACTTGCGGAAATCATCGTTTCTGACCGTGCGTATACTATTGGGAAAAACAAAATTGAGTGGTGGGACAGAATACCCAATAGTATACTACTTAGAAGTACAGATAATAATTAGATAAGACGTGGCGTGATGGTGGGAGACAGGGAGTAGCACACGATGATCGACAGCGCGCGCGCACCCGGCTCACTTAAGCCTACGCGTCGGAGCTGGCGGGAGGTGGCAGTATTTTGGTAAGCAAACCTGTTTTATCTCGTGTTCAATTTTTTTAAAATTGAATATTGTTTTCCTATGTTGTCGAAGTGTGTGTATTGTTTTAAGGGTAGTATTTAAACGAGTGACTGTAAATTAAAGTTTTAAGTGACAAAAATAATTAATTTACGTTATAGTATTACTAAGTGAGCGACTGACTGCGAGTGACGAGAAATCAACAGAACAGCAACTTACAAACATTACTAGATGAGAAGCTTTATAATATTTGAGCGACCTAATATTTGTTTGTGTCAACGTTACGTCCTGCATTTTTTTAAATATTTGGCAAATGATATTTCTGGGTGGTTTAAAAAAAAATAACCACGAAGGGGATGGCGGGGTCTGTTCGCTCGCTTCGCTCGCTCACTTAACCTAACCTGTCCGAGTCGGGGTGCCCCAAATCCCGAGCTGGCATCACTCGCTCTTGCGCACCAAATAAAACACCAAAATGTTAAAACCTCAATTGGAAAAATCATCTCTATCTCAATATTGAAGTTGCCCTCTCTGTATTTCTAGTCGCTCACTTAGTAATTTAGCCGCACGATTAGAATTTTAATATCTGAAATGGATTAATTACAACCCACTTTTTGTAAGCTCGTTCTTGATTTTATTATTAATCAATATGCGTCGTTAGTTTAGCTAATTTTTCGCTTATTCAAATTCATACCGCTCAAGTTATTAAAACAGTATCTCATCATCAGTCGCTAAGTTATTTTTTTATTCGATCGTTTTATAATTTCCCTTGTTTTAACAGCGATCAGATTCAGTAATTATACAAATGAGACCAGCATTCAGTTGCGAGGCTCGGGGTGGCTATAAGGGTAGGTTGGAGGCTACTTTAGAGGGAACAGCCTCCGGTATTATTGCGATGATAATCCGATAACGGCTTTTCAGTGAGAATGCCACTATAGGGGGAACAGCCCCGCCCCACCAACCGTGTCTCCACGTTGTCGTCGTGGTGGGGCTTGCGTGTCTCAATGATCTTGGGGGCTTTGCCGGTAGAGCCACTCATGCCGGAAGGTCCCAAGTGAGAGACCAGACCAAGAGAGACACAAGAGGGGCGCACCGTTCGGAGACTTGAGCAGTGTTCGGGTCCTCGGACGGTGTGCGTCTCATTGGCTTGCTCGCTGCTCTGGTACGCGTCTGATCATCAGACGTGACTGCGAGGGCAGCGAGCAAGCAGTGAGAGAGGGAGAGAAGGGAGAAGGGGAGAAAGGGACCGCACCCTCAAAAAGGAAAATATGGATAAAGGCACGATAAAAGAGACACTACCCCAGGGCGGTTCGGACTGCACAGCAGTCCGGGAATCCGCCACGCCTTGTGCGTCAAGCCCCTCGTATTCTGGGGGGGGCAAAAGTGTCCTTTATTCTCCGATTGCCAAGGGCAACAGTGGCCGAGGAGGCCCCCGATCCAAACCGTCCTTTCAGGAACTGATCGGGTATGATTTTGGCTCATCCGACAAAGCGTCGGTCGGGCGGAGCGCGGTTGGAGGCGCGCTGTTCTGGAGGGAGGGCTCGCCTGAGCGTCACGTGGGTGCAGAGTCGGAGTCCGAGTTGGACTCCGACGACCTGGTGACCGTGAGCTCGGCGAGCTCTGGACCCGAGGGGGCGGGGACAGGTGCGGAGGACTCTAGGTCCTTCCGCAAGCGGCCTAGACCAGAGGACGACCGGGGGTCGTCCTGCAGCGAGGAGGTGGCCTCGGCTCGGAAAATCCCCACCAGTAGGCGGGGCAAGGGCCGAGAGGGAGGCAAGGGGAGATTGCCCGCCTCCAAGGTGGCTGGTCAGCGAGCCGAGGAGCTCGTCGCTGACGGACGACCCCCCGGAGAGGGTGGTCGCGGGGCTCCTGTTTCGGAGTCCTCCGGCGGTGAGCCGGATGACCGGAGGGCCGGGTTTGTGGAGGTGGTGGAGGCCGCGCTTCGCGATGTGGCCTTGAAGAGGAAGCTTTCCTCAAAGAACAAGGCCATAAGCGAGGCGATGGCCTCCATTCTGGCGGCAGCGGAGGCTAACCCAGAGGGGCCTCCGCGGGACGAGATGTCCAAGCTGCGGGCGGAGGTCGCCCGCTTGGCTGCCGCCACGGAGCGTCTCCAGAAGGAGAACGAGGGGCTCCGCGCAGACCTGGCCAGGCTCCGGGGAGCCGGCCCACAGGGGGCGCCTCAAAGGGGGCGCAGAGAGGACAGCCGTCCCGTGCCGCAGGAGAGTCAGGTGCTGGACCTCGTGCGGCAGGAGATGGCAGCCTTCCAGGCGCGGTTCTCCGTCCTGGAGGGCATTGTCCTGCGCCCCCCGTTAGCGGCGAGTGGGAAGGCCCCCCAAGGCCAGAAAAAGGCGTCATATGCGGCCGCCGTGGCTGCCACACCGGGGTCGTCCGGCCAGGACAAAGGGTCCGGGCCGGCACCCGCGAAGCCGGTGCCGGGAAAACCGGACCCGGCCCCGGGAAGGAAGAGGAAGGGTGGGGTTGCTGCGCGGACGGCGAAAGCTCCTGCGCCGTCTGAGCAGCAGCTCCCCCCGGCTTCCTCGCCTTCAGCTCCTCCCCCGGCTCAAGCCGAATGGCAAGTGGCCGGGGAGAAGAGGAAGGCGGGAAAGGCAGCCAGGGCGGCCAAGAGGCGGGAGAGGAAGCGGCGGCAGAAGGCGCGAAGCGTCGCGGCTGCGCTGCGCCCCCCGAAAACCGCGGCTGTAGTTCTTACGCTGCAGCCGGACGCGGCGAAGAGGGGCGTGACGTACGCGGACGTGCTCACCAAGGCGAAGGAGGCAGTGAACCTTGGTGAGCTGGGCATCGTGGGGGGCCTTCGGCTCCGGGTCACCATGACTGGGGCCCGGATGCTGGAGATCCCCGGGGCAGCCAGCGGCCGAACCGCGGACGCTCTAGCCGAAAGGCTCAGGGCGTCCCTAAGCGCGGACGATGCCCGAGTCTCCAGGCCCACCAAGCGCATCGACGTGCGCATCTTGGGCCTGGACGACTCCGTCACGGAGGCGGAGGTGGTGGCCGCCGTCGTTAGGACGGGGGGGTGCTCAGCAGAGGAGGTGAAGGCGGGCACCCTACGTCCTGACAACACGGGCACGCGCACCATTGTGGTGAGCTGCCCCGTGTCGGCGGCCAAAACCATCACGGAGGGCCGAAGGTTTTTGGTGGGTTGGGTTTCCGCGCAGGTCAAACTGCTGGAACCCCGACCTCTGAGGTGCTTCCGGTGCCAAGTGGGCCACCATGTGGGAGCACAATGCACCTCGGAGGTGGACCGCAGCGGTCTTTGTTTCCGCTGCGGTCAGCCCGGTCACAGGGCCGGCTCTTGCGTCGCCGCGCCGCACTGCGTAGTCTGTGCGGCAGCTGGCAAGCCGGCCGACCACTGGGCTGGGGGTAGGGCCTGCGCCCCACCCGCCAAAGCCGGAAATCGGAGAAAGCCCTCCGCCACCGCCGTCTCTGCCGCGACCGCCGCCACCGCCGCCGCTTCCTCCGCCGCCAAAGCCGGTTCCACTGCGGCTGCTGCTACTGCAACAGCCGCAGTGGAGCCCCTACAACGGGCTCCGGAGGGGGCTGAAATGGAGTGCCAGTAATGGCCCCATTTCACCCCCTCCTGTTGAACGTCAGCCACTGCGCCGCCCAGGAACTGATGCTCCTGAGCATGGCGCAGTGACTGATGCCTGTGGACGGCGAGCAATGGGTAGCTCGCCGTCCGATCAGAACAGGCCCGGGTTGACGGCGCGCTGTGTTCTACGCGCGCCAAGTCAGCAGTCGTCAGCATGGGTCGGGGCCCGTTAAGGCCAGAGCCTACCAGGGTTGCGGATTTGTTCGAAAGAGTTACCGCGGCCCTGGGAAGAAAGGCACTAGGAGGACTAAAGGGTGGGTTTTAGTCAGTAAAAGTCTGACACTCCCTGCCGCTCCACCCAGAGCGGGAGGGGTCATTTGATGATTTCCCATCCTATAAAAAAAAAAAAAAAAAAAAAAAAAAAAATAAAAAAAAAAGGGGGAACAGCCCCCGATATCATTGCGATGATAATTCAGTAACAGTTACTCAGTTATACAGAGCGCAATTTATCTGTAATATTAATTTAAATATCATCTATTTTGAGATGATGTCAACCTTGTAGCAAATGAGCGACATGTTGGAATTTAAATTCAGCATCTCAAACTCGTTTTCTTTATGCAACGTTTCTGTAGCAGTGGGTGATGAATTTAGAGACTTACTTGTCGATACGGAAATCATTGCAAATAAATTTTCAAAAGCCACGGTGACCTGGGAATCTCATTTAATTGCACTGCCAATAACTCTATTTTCAGGTCATTGAAAATAACTACGTTATTGAACATTCGAATTCGCAAAAATTTCAGCTTGATACCTGTTTCGGATTCTGATATACAACGTGTAACAAAATAAACGCAGTACCTCTTAAGGGGTCATTGTACTCATCATTATGAACAACTTTCACTATGGGACCAACACTGAAATCGCGAAAAAAATATGTACTGAACAGCTGATTTTTTTTTCGCGATTTCGGGGTTGGCCCCATCGTGAAAGTTATTCATAATGATGAGTACAATGACCCCTTAAGAGGTATTGTGTTTATTCTGTTACCTACACGTTGTAATCAAAATAATTAGCAGCCTAAAAACTACAAATATGTTAGAATTTGATGGCATATCAACTATTGTTATAAAATACGTAAAGGAAACTAAAGCGCCCGTACTATCACAAATAATTTAAATCATTGCATTTCTGATGGTTTATTCCCAAAAAGTTATTTTTTTAAACATTATGTCCTAATCTTTGAAATGAATCTGTTATTTAACCTCATGTTAGCCACTAACTGTCAGTTAAAAGATAACTCTATTTTGCGCAAGCGTTCATTAGACTAGCATTAAGAACCCGTTTTTTATTTTTGTAGATCGCAACTAACAATTTAGAAGAAAAGAGTCGTATCTCGAATACCAAAATGCTAAAAAACCATCTCTATAGATATGGAAATGCAAACGGAAGAGTTCCAGCTCATCTCAATCTTGCGAAAGAGATATACGATAACATGGTTCAAAATAAGCACATCACAGCATTGGTAAGTCTTCGTTTTTTAACCAACTTCTAAAAAAGGAGGAGGTTCTCAATTCGGATGTTTGTATTTTTTTTTTTTTTATGTTTGTTCGGGCATAACTCTGTCGCTTGCCAACCGAATTGAAAAAATCTTTTTTTGTTGGAAAGGGTATACTTCCCAAATGGTCCCATTGAAATTTTATCAAAATCGGATCAGTAGTTCGGTTATTAAATCCAAATAGCTGGAAAAAATATGTGGAAAAATCATCCATGTATACGAAATTGCATATTTTTGCTTTCCTGTGACTTTCCAGTGGTGTTGTTAGGTGTGGGGTACCACTAAAAAGTGAAAAATAAAAAAACTTTTCACAAAAAAAAAGAAACCGACTTCCAAAAAAACTATAAAGTTCAAAATAACTTTAATTTCGGAAGTCGGTGTCAAATAACGAAGAAGCAACCAAAAACACCGACTTCCGAAATTAAAGTTATTTTGAACTTTATAGTTTTTTTGGAAGTCGGTTTCTTTTTTTTTTCTGATACAAAGTTAACAAAAAATTAAAATTCGCGTAAAGTCACATTTTATTATACTTTATACTAATCCGTGACGTAACCAGCCCTCATTATTGGACTTTGATACGCTTTATCGCTATAAATTTTCCATTTGAAATGGAATGGCAAACAACCTGACCGCCATAACGACTCAAAAGTCCCGAACGAGTCACTTCTCAAGCAGTCTGATGCAGTTGGTGGCAGTAAGACGCTGTGATCAGCAAAACTGAAAAATTGCTGTTTTTCTAACGTAATTTTAGCCAAATCTGTTCAGTTACAAGCTGCAGAAAAAATAAAAATTATGTTAATTTTAACTATATTTCAAAGAACACTGGTGTTACCGAAACATGTCTAAATATAAAATCCTCGATATTAAAAATCATCAAAGTTACCTCGAACTTTGACCTTAGAAAAAAAAATCCAGTATTACCAGCCTACTCATTAAAATTTATTAAAATTTACACCAAGTAATGAATCGAATCTCAAAACTTTGTAGATTTAGATTTTTAATAGTACAACTTAGTTTTGAGTAAATCGATAAGATTTTATTTTATTTATTTATTTGGGACAAACAAACAGTAACACATTATATCTGCGCAAATAATATAAACAAAGATATTATATAAATGCGAAACTCACACTGTTATCCACAGCATAGATGCATCATATTTGGCAATAAATTGCAAGCATTGTGTCGTCGCGCTTCTCTTTCTTTTCTATGCAGTCCGAGAGTGACCGAAATTGTTCTGATCACAGCGCTTTTATTTTACTTTAACACTGACTTGACTTAGGTAAGTTTGTTTTAGTTTAGTTGCTTTATAGATGATGCTACAACGCATTTGTTTAGTTCGTATGTGGCGGTATAGATGACGCTACCACGTCAGTTTTTTAGTTAGTATGTTGCGGTATAGAATACGCTACAACGTCAGTCGTTTAGTTAGTATATGGTGGTATAGATGCTGCTGTAGATCATCCTCTCACTCTCACAAAGAAAAAGCCTGTGTCCCAGCAGTGGGTACATTAAAAACTTATCTATTTTTCTAGATAAATGCCGACACAGTAGAACGAATGTCGTATGGGGAGTTAGCACAAATTACAGCTGATGTCGCCCTCTCGCTCACTCGTATAGGCGTCACAAAGGGAGAAGTGGTGTGCATCTGCGGTGAGAAGAATTTCGAATACATGCCTACATTGCTGGGGATCATGTGCGCAGGCGCAACTTTTTGCCCAACGGATCCTACTTATGGCAGCTGTAAGTAGTTTTTGAATAATCATCGATATTTTTTTATCCCGCGGCTTTCACTAAATTGCCCACCTTGTGGCCAATGCTGCGTCTTGTGTCTGTCGCCCCTCCAGAAACTTTTGACCCCATCGACTATCTGTTCTGCAATGCACCCTATCTACTGCCACTTGAGTTTGGCAATTCTTCGGGCTGTAGCCGGTAATTGATACTCCTGCAGATAACTTCATTCCTTACTCGATCACGCAAAGGAACTCCTAGATGCACGACCACAGAGTCGGTTGATGTGGTGATTCTTGGGGATAGGCCCATGTCCAGCAGTGGACGTACTTCGGCTAAAATGATGATGATTTTTTTTGACGTATCGGAAAGCAATGTAGTGGTCGACAACGGAGCACACTTATCTAGAAGTTTCCTATTCACTCTTACTTAAAGACCAGCAGGTTGAAGCTATCAGGAAACACAGACTCCGGCCGGGAATTCAAATTTGTGGGATGTGAACAGTAAGCGCCTATCTTCCACATAGGTGGAATTCTCTCCCAGCGACTCTGTTATAGCAATTAAACCACGTCAGCGTCGACCTTCAAATCAAGAGTAAATGGTTTTCTGGGCTTGCTTCCTTCATCACAGACGACATACATTCGTAGCTTTCCGTCGGGCAAGATTCTATGAAATGAATCTCGTCACCAGATTCTGCACCAGCTGGACAATTTAACCAACAATTTCTTCCTCCACAGTCCCTCTCCTACATCGAGTCAAGACCGTTCGTCCAAAAATAATGTTCTGTTCCCTCTCTGCATACAAAACTCACAAAGCCACGTTTGAAGAAGTCGGGAGTATCCAACACTATATTCTATACGGGAACGAGGCAGAAGATGGTGCCATCCTCTTCTAGGACTTTCTGAAAGAGACTGCAAAGCTTGAGGACTTCCAGCCAGTGCCTGTGAATGGATCGGAAGACGTAGCCTTCATCGTTTTCTCATCAGGGACTACTGGTCTACCGAAAGGGGTTCCTGTAACCCATTTGGGGTTTCTGTTAAATGTGCAGAATATAGTAAAAGATGAGTGAGTATGATAGAATTATTAAAAACTACTAGCGTTACCCGCGTCTTCGTACGTGCATTCCGTATAGCCTATAGCCTTTCTCATAAATCATCATCGTCATCATCATCATATCAGCCGAAAGGCGTACACTGGGACATAGGTCTCCCCCAAGTGTCGCCACAACAACCGGTCCTGTGCGTCTCGCATCCATCGGCTACCCGCGACCCTCACCAGGTCATCGGTCCACCATATGGGAGGCCTTCCAACGCTGCGTCTTCCGGGACGCGGTCGCCACTCCAGAACTTTTCGGCTCCATCGACCATCTGTTTTGCGAGCAATGTGCCACTTCAATTTGGCGATCATTCAGGCTATGTCGGTAACCTTGGTTCTCTTGCGGATATCGTCATTCTTGATTCTCATAAATGTGGCTGGCTATTACATACAAAAATAATTTTCGAAATCCGATTGTGAGTTAAACAAAAATACAAACATTTTTCAGCTTTATTATATTTGCATCTTATTTGCATAGTAGTTTTTTTTTTATTGAGCTCCTTCCCCTTTGAAAATAAAATGTAAAAAAAATACTGAAAATAGTTCTTAACCCATGTATAACAGAACTTATAATCCGAATACGTATGGTTCTTAAAGTAGATAACATTAAAAACATATATTGGGATTCCTTTGCGCGCCAGTCTGACTCTCACCTGGCCTGTTTTTAGGGTTCCGTACCCAAAGGGTAAAACGGGACACTATTACAAGACTCCATTCTTCGCCTGTCTGTCACCAGGATGTATTTCATGAACCGTGATAGCTAGACAGTTGAAATTTCCCCAGATATTTCTGTTGCCGCTATAACAACAAATACTAAAAACAGAATAAAATAAATATTCAAGTGGCTCCCGTGAAGTGATCATGAAGGAGCGAAGCCGCGGGGAAAGCCTGGTCTGGCAAAATTAACTTATGTTAATAACTTATATTGTATACTAACTTAACTAAGCAAGAATTGTGAAACATACTTCGATTTTTTCCGATTTCAGATTCAAAGGAGTCCGTATCTATCACACCAGACAGTTTTACTCGACATACGGATTAATACACGGACTAGCCTATTTGAGAGTGGGTGCTACGATAGTGTACAATCCCAGCGGTGGGGAGAAGGCCATGCTGGAAGCTATTCAGAAGTATAAGGTATCACCATGGTGGATATCGCACTCGTACAACAAAACATTTAGTAAAACTTTCATTTTGCGTACAGTGTGAGTGAAATTCCCAGAGTCGGAGTCTGTGTTCCCTGGTGGCTACAACCTCGAGGTCTTCAAGACGAGACTGAATGGGTTACGGCAAGACAAGTGTGCTCCATTGTCGGTGTATCTGACCTCGATAACAGTAATTGTATAACACTGTACGCCTTGGCAAGACTGGTGTCAGATTTCAGGCTTCTTACTACCCGTTAAATTGTCATAGACCTAAAAATGACTGCTTGGACCAACCAATGGCTTAACGTGCTGTCCGAGGCACGGAGGAGTCTCAGTATGCAATGCATGCTCAATCATCGACGTACCGACGCCCTATTACGAGTTATATTTTAATTTTCAGATAAAAGTCTTGCAGCTAGTGCCAATGATCATCACGGAGATGATCAAGTCGGTCAATTTGGATAACTATGACGTCAGCTCCGTGGAGTATATCTTGACCACGGGTTCATACGTCCGGGAAGAGGCTGTCATGGCTATTGAAAAGAGGTAAGGCTCTTTGTCCACGGATTGGGGTAAAAGGTGTGCGTCGTCTTCCGGCAAGATCGTTAGACCACGGTGTTGCCATCGCGAGTAGAACCTGGATGAGGCTGGTACAAGAGCCTGGGGATTGGCAGAAGAAAAGAGAGGCCTACGCTCAGCAGTGGGCGGAATCGGGCTGTAGGTGATGATTCGTGCGACTGTAAAAATCTTGCAGCTAGTGCCGAAAGCCACTCCACTAGATCGTTCTCTCGAAGAGTCGTGCGTAAGAGTATGAAATGTCCTCGCGCTCCGCTCAGAACGGAAGAAGTAATTTGATGATTTCCCATTCAAAAAACAAAAGGAATGATTTGCTCTACTGGCTATCGTTCCTTCGATTAACATGACCGACTCACTGATGCTCACTAATCCTGCAAACTGCGTCACTTAATAACCTTGTACATGAAAAATCACCAAAAGAATATAATACTCCCGTTCTTACACCGCAGAACTCCTCCTGCGGTGTAAGAACGGGAGTGTTACTGACCCACACATGTTCCTTCAAATGCCTTTTGCGTTCAAGGGGTGCGGTAACTATTGCGAACAATCCCCAACCACACGATGACCTACAACGTTTTTGTGAAGGTTTTTTTATCTTTGATTTTCAGGTTACCGAACCTAGTGTCAGTAAATCAGGCTTACGGTATGTCGGAAGCTGGCAGTATTTGTAAAGAGCTGGGCTGTCATAAAGGCTTGAAGCCTGGAAGCTCCGGCACGCCTTGCAACGGATTTGTGATTAAAGTAAGTGCTTTATTTTGAATTCTACAGTGTGTTTGATTAACCATATCATAACACTTTTTATTATAGAATAATCGACGTATAATTTTATTTTGAGCGATCTAGGAAAAAGTAAAATTATCACAAATCTAATTTAGATTAGTCTCAAGTCCGAATCATACCTAAGTATCAATTTTTGTCTCCAGGTTGTAGACTTAACCACCAGGGCACCTTTAGGTCCCAATCAACAAGGGGAGATCTGTATCAAAGGTCCCAGTGTCATGAAAGGTACGTGTTTTTCCTGTTCCTTCATATTCCTATACACCATATTTTAGCGTAAAGATTTTAATCTAAAAAATATAGCGAAAATCTGTAAGGAGCTCGTGGCAGCACGGGTCGTTCTTCAAGGTAATGCACGCTTGCCGAGATCTGTCTGTGGATGGGTGACCATCTTAACATACCGAGACTCCTCCGTACCTCGGAAAGCACGTTTAGCCGTTGGTCCCGGCTGTCATTTGTAGATCTTTGACAGTCATTCCAGATTGTCAGAAGCCAGTAAATCAACGATGCTCGTCCTCTGACTCCCATTGACTCTGCCAAGCATGTCACTGAGTAATGTTTATTTTGTTTCAGCCTATCTTAACAACGCGAACCCTGACTGTAAAGACGAGGAAGGGTTCCTGAAGACTGGAGACATCGGCTATTACGATGATGATGGATACTTCTACATCGTCAACAGAATCAAGGAGCTGATCAAGTATCTTGATAATACTGTGAGTAAACGTAAAACGTACTTGTAGTTGGGGGTCTTTGTCTAGGAATGGGACTGTTTAGGCTAATAAAAAGTTCAGCGGCACATGCTGTTAGAAAAATCCGCCAATTTACGGATGTTGATACCGCGAGATTAGTATATTTTAGTTACTTTCATAGTATCATGTCTTATGGTATTTTACTATGGGGACGGGCTGCAGACATCGAGTCTATTTTTATTCTGCAGAAAAGAGCTATAAGAGCGATATACAATCTCCGCCGACGTGATTCTCTAAGGGAACTGTTTAAGGATATTAACATCATGACGGTACCCTGTCAATATATATATGAAAACATTATGTACGTTAGAAAGAATCTCCATCTTTTTAGTAGACGAGGCGACAGACATAATTATATTACTAGAAATAGGGATCAACTAGTTCAACCAAGTTTCAGACTAGCTAAAGTAGCCTCATCTTTCATGGGGTACTGTTTAAAATGTTATAATAAAATACCTCCTAATATATTAGAACTGAATGAAACAAAATTTAAATCTTGTATCAAACGCACACTATGCAAGAAAGCATATTATAAGTTGGGGGATTATATTGAAGATAATAATGCTTGGCTCAATGCCGGTCCAGCTCCACAGTTACTAGGCCGCAGAAACTAATCTTTTGGCATTTATAAATATTGTTGGACCCGTTGAAGACTGTAAAACATTATATTTTCATTGTATAGACTCAATGTAATTAGCATTGTATAAATTCATTAATTAACGGCACATGTGTGAGTACTGTGAACCTTATACTACTTTTATTTATTTTTTAATTGACTTGACTGCCCTGGCGGTTGGGAGTGTCATGCTCACTCAAAAGTCTACCTGATGGTGGCGCATGTGTTGGGTCATTTGGCTCCCTTAAATATGGTTTAGCCGAATGGTGCTAGCGCGTGCGTCATGTTCGTGAACGGACGCCGTCAGTATGGACTGGTCATCTCTCGGTTGCCACGGTTTATTTTAATGATTTGTTATTTTAATTTGTTGTTGATTTTTATTTTTTTTACTCCGGATACTTTAACGTGCATTTCTTTTTACATCGTTCTCACATATATGTTTGTATAATTTCAACAGGAATGATGTAACCATAAAATTGTAAAGAAAAATAATTTAAAAGAGTGTCCGTGGAGTTTCTTGCACGTTCTTCTCCATAGAGATCTACGCTTTGGAACGTGCAAATAGCTTTATCTTTTTGACTGACCGACCTTGACAATTCAAAAGTGCCTGTGAATGGTTTATTTGAAATAAATAATTTGAATTTTTTTTTTTTTAATTTTTTAAAAACCGGTCAAGTGCTCGCAAGAAAAAAACACACTCAGAGCATTTTAACTGCCTACCTAACATATTCATGAGATACAGCCCACTGACTGACAGACAGACGGACGGACAGCAGACGCTTTGTAATAGGATTCCGTTGGTTACCCTTCAGGTAAAGAACCCTTAAAATGTGGGAACAGTTTTTGCCACGAAGCTTTTTCATAACTCATCAAAAGATATTTTCCTTGCCACTGAACTGTCCCGTGCTGAGCAAAGGCCTTCGTCCATTCCTTCCAGTGATCCCAGATCTGTAGCATTTCTTGCCAATGCTAAGGACGAATCCAATTCGTCCTGCTATCTCTTTCGTGGTCTGCCACGGCCCCATCTCCCGATTACCAGCCACCAATTTTTTATTACATGGGTATGCGCTAGACATACATCCATACACTTTAACATAAGGTTCAGTTGAAAACCAGCGTCAGGCAACTCCTTGATTGTCTGGAATGTTGCTGAACTGGACCTATTTGGCGCAGCCGTGGGGCACACAATATCATTGTGTCGAATGTGGTATCGCTATATATGTAATGGTGTGTTTGTTTTAAGTACCATGCGAGGACATGCACCTGAATACACAAGGCACATCCGAGGACATTTTCAATCCGAGGACCTTTTCGTACGTCCTCGGATTGACCCGACCAATTCACCGTATTCTCCATTCGATTTTGAGCCTTTCTATATACTTAATAAGGGAAACTTGATGTCGACCTAGGTGGACCTCGGTTTGATCGCGGAAAGTCATGTTCACATTCCGAACGTGTGTGAGCTCTCATAAATTTTTAACACACTACATTTACACTTCAGTCATATTTTAAGTACCTTGCGGGGACTTATGTGTTATTTTTCACACATATGTCCTCGGATGGAAGTTTTTCCACGCAGTGTGTTTAAAAGTCCTCATATTGATAGCTTTTCCGAACATGTGTATTCAGGTCCCCATTTGGATAGATTTCCATGTGTATTGGCTTTTAATTGTTTCAAAATTGTCTGATTTTATAAAATCATTTCCTTCTCGAGTGCTGAAAATCAAATCAATCTACAGAGGCCTTAAACTACGTAACAATTCAATTGGGTTATTTTTCCATTGTAACAAAACTCTCGTCCTTGATGGTGAAATTGGGGATGACCATTTGCATGGAAGTACGTCATATTCACAGTACGAGACAAAAAATTTTGAAACTCTAGAACCATATCCATTTTTCTTTGGATGTGAAATCATCAAATGAATTCTCCCGCTCTGGGTGGAGCTTGAGGGCGACTGCTGACGCACAGGGCGTCTCTTTTGGCGGCTGGGACGTGAGGATTGCCTCTTCCTCACCCATCTCGCTTCCTCCTTCGCTTGCATTTCTGTTTTGCAGAAGGAGGTGACTGTTTCCCATGCTCTCTGACTCCGGACCTTGGATTGGACCAGGGCCGAACGTGAGAAGTCACCATTGCCGATCGCCGCTACAAAGACATGTAGTGTCCTCATTACGATCCACACAATGGTGACAATTGGGTGTTGTACCGTGTCCGGTGAGGACCTGCGTCAGATGGAATACGAGGACGTCGTGGCGCCTCTCTAACCACTTTTCAAAGAGTTGACTTTCTCGCCACGATTGTGGCGGGCCCAGCGCTGGGTTGCGATTGCGACAGTCGCTTATTCCATACCACTATGAGATCGCGCCGGAGCTTGCTCCACCGTTCTGTTCAAATCAAATCAAATCAAATCGTTTTTTGCTATCCATAATGTACAAATACAGGTGGCAAATATAAAAATGGAAACAATTATGAACCCTGTCGGGCACAGCAAATTTTTTAAATAAGTAGAGAGAGGAAGAGCGCTTTCATAAAATAAAACAAAAAATTTATTAACTATATTTGTATTATTTTGTATCATAATAAGTTTTTTAAATTACCATTCATTCATATTAATTATTTATTTAATTGTATTAGTTATTTAATATTATCTAGGTATGTATCAATATTATTTATTTGTGAATTCACTTAAAGATTTTTCGTTATTATTAGTATATTATAACTATATAATATTAAATGTAATTGTACTGTAATTAGGTACTCAATATAATTATTTACTTACTAAGTAACTGTTATTAATACTAATGTATTAATGGATTTATCCGTTAGATATTCGTCTACAGTGTTATAAGATTTTTTAATTAAGAATTGTTTTAATTTATTTAAAAATATATTGGTTTTATTTTGTTGTTTTATGTCTACTGGTAATTTACTATATATTTTTATTGACATTGAATATGGACTAGAGGAATGTAATTTAAGGCGGGAGGGAGACAAATTGATTCTGTTTTCATGGCGCAACGAATACTTTGTTTGCATGTCTCCCCGAGTGTTATAAGAATCTGGATGTTTACGGACCAGTTTACATAACTATTATTTTAATTAAGTGTGTACGTAAATTTTTTTTATGGTTAAATCTATAGAACTCCCTTTAGCATTTAAGGTTGTAAATTGAAGCAAAGATAACACTGAAAACAAGCAATATTATTTTTTAACTACCCCCAACCTGGCTGTACAGCTGTAATCAATGACAATCACTACTACATTTATTCAACCATCATCCTTATGGCTGGTCAGAAACAACAGGGCTCGGTCCTAGAGCTACCGCTGTGGAACATTGAACTGGATATGACTGGGCACTGCACTTCTCGACGGTGTCGATGAGATATGTTACGCTGATGATACCCTGGTGACGGCCCGGGGGCAATGACATTGGCAAGCGGTAATACTGGCCACGGCAGGGGTTATGCAGGTCGTCGGAAGAATCCGGCGTTTGGGTCTCGAAGTGGCTTTGCATAAGTCCGAAGCCCTCTGTTTTCCCATGGAAACCTTGGAACAAGCCAGCTCGGGATAACCATATAGTGGTTGGTGGCGTTCGCATCAGTATCGAGCTGATGACTAAGTACCTAGGACTCGGTCCCCAGGTTGATGTGCATTGTAGCTGCTCTTTTGTGGGTTGTACCCAATTTAGCAGGGCCAAACACTTCCTGCAGAAGACTATGTAGGAATCGTGTGGTCCATTGCCCGCCCGCCTGCTATTTATGGGGCACTCGTGTGGGCGGTAATCCTAATAGCCCGAAACGCCGTGGCACTGCCAAGACCGCAGAAAGCGATGGTTATTAGGTTCATGAGTGACTGGATAAGCGACATGGCGCCCTCAGTTTCCAGCTGACTCAGGCGCTTACTGGATACGAATGCTTTGGGAAGTACCTGCGTCGCATGAGTCGGAAGCGGATGCCCGTTTGTCACTAGCGCGTGGAATGTCCCGAGAACACCGTGCAGCATACACTGGAGGAACGTTTAGCGAGGACGCTGGGGGTGGTCTATCGCTTCCGTTTTCTCGGAATGCCGTCAAAGATACATTCAAAGGAAACGTCAGAGAGGGAAAGACAGCATACCTCTCACTCCACCTGCACCAGAAAGGCAGCCGTGCGTTGACGGGAGCTCAACGATCTCCGGGCAACATGAGGAAAAGGGCGTCGAACTTTGGGCGGAGTTGTTGCCTGACCAGTGTGGCCTAAAGAGCCATTGAGCAATATGTTACGTGTATGCCTTTTATGGGAGTATATACCATATTAACATACCGAGATTCCTCCGTGCCACGGAAAGCACGTTAAGCCGTTGGTTCCAGCTGTCATTTGTAGATCTTTGGCAGTCGTTACGGATTGTCAGTAGCCAGAAAATCTGACACCAGTATTACCAAGAAGTACCGTGTTACCCAGTTAATGGGTTGTGGAGGTCTGGTAGGCAGCCGCTCCTCGTAAAATACTGGTATTCAGCTGAATCCGGTTTGATTGGGAGCCGACCCCAATATAGTTGGGAACAGGCTAGGCAGATGATAATGCCTTTTATGGGAGTATGTGCTGCTGCGGTCGTTGGATCAGCCACATTAGGTGAAGGTGTGCGACGATGCTAGATGGGGGTTTGCTTGAACAATATTGTCTTTCGAGCTCCAGAATTATGGTACCAGTAGTTCTCCTCTCCGTTTGAGCAGCAGCTACATAGCATCACCATGACTATGTATTGCTATGAAATATCAACAAAAAGCACACAGAGTTTCAAGACGCTTCAAGTAACCGATGAAGAGTTGTCTCACATGGAGACTAGGTAGCTACAATAACATCACCATAACAGATGTATTACTATGAAATTTAATGTCAACAAATAGAATACAAAGTTTCAAGACGATACAAGTAACCGTTGAGGAGACAATTCCAGCGAAAGCTTCATAAAACAATCATGATTATAAAATTGTTATATCACACTTACATTTTGAACGTTTGTCAGTTAAAATCAAATAAGGTCCTCTGATGGTACTTAAATCAAGAAATTGACGTGTGTGAATAGAATTGCCTACATGAAGATGATTCAAATATTATTATGGTAAAATTATAAGTGTGTTAAAATTTTTTATTGGAAATTTTCAAAAGGTCCTCGCTTTGTACACCGTCTACTCGGAAAAACGTCCTCGTATTGATCATGAAAAGTCTAGTACTGCGTCCTCACATTGTACAAGAAATGAGAAAAAGTGTGTTAAATTAGGTCCTCGCATTGGTGTCCCTGGTCAGATGGTTAAGGTCCTCGTTTGGCTCACACACAGGTCCTCGGATGGTACTTCCCAGGCGGGTTTTCGAATGTATTTAGGTCCTCGCACTGTTCATAGGAAGTCATACCAAAAAAAGATTGAGATAGCGCTATACGAATAGGCTCATCAACCTAAATATTGTTTTCTCTTTCTTTCTGTCTTGTTAATAAAGTCGTAAGTCGTCGTTAACATGGTTTTCTAGAAGGTCCTCGGATGGTGACTTACAGCTATAGTCCTCGTATGGATGTCTGTACAAGTAATGGTGTGTGTGCTATGTGTGCCAAATAAATAATTTTCTTTCTTTCTTTCTTTCTTTTCTTTAGACAGGTCCAGACGAGTCCCATTTAAGCTAGGCAAAGACTTAACGAACTAATTATATTGATTTCCTCTCCAGATAGCACCAGCAGAACTCGAAGCAGCGCTTTTCGAGCACCCTTCAGTCCGCGAGGTAGGAGTAGTGGGTAAGCCACACCCGAAGTTCGACGAAGTTCCTGTGGCCTTCATTGTGTTGCAGCCAGGATGTGCTGCTACTGAAGAGGAACTGGTCCAGTATGTGGACAGCAAGGTAAGCTGGGCATCCATGTTTGAGTAACAGAAGTTTATATGTGTACCAAATCCCAACGGAGTCGGTCAGGTCAAACCATTGGCTTTAAAATTTTATTAATCTTAAAATTAATGGCGGCTCATACAAGAAACGTTATTTTTCGGTTTATGGTACGGAATGCTTCATGTAAGAGTTCGCCTCGCACTTGACCGGTTTTTTTTATTGACTGTATTAAAGAAATATTTGAAAATGAATAAAAGAATCTTCTTCGTCCAGGTAAACTACAAAATGCCTCTAGCTGGTGGGGTGCGCTTCATCGACCGTCTGCCCCGAGGAGCTAGTGATAAACTTGACAGAAAAGACTTGGTGCAGAGGTTGCTTGACGAAGATGCCAATTGAGATGAATGTGCGAAGAATCATCATCATTTCAGCCGAAATACGTACCTATACACCCTGCTGGACCTGGCCTCCCCTAAGTGTCGCTACATTGACTGGTCCTCCGCGTCTTGCATTGAGCAGAATCCTTTGGCCTTCATCAGGATAGCGGTCCACCTTGAGGGGGCCGCGCCAATGCTTCGTCTTCCAGTATGCGGTCGCCACGAAGTTTATTATTCATTTTAATACTAGGTGTTAGTGTAACTCTTCAAATGTTGACAGGTTATGGGTACAGAAACTTTAAGAGATAGGTAACTTGTGGCTTAATTTCAGGCTCCGGGGTATCGGGGAAAAGGAGAAGTGGGGGATGGCCAGTTTTTCTAATAATATTCTAAAATATAATGCTAAGATATAATAAAATGTATTTTATCTACACTCACAACGTAATGTTCCAAATATGAGTTCAAAACCGAATGCATAAATACATACTTTTTTTTCGTGGATAGGTAAAATTTAAAAAAAAAACCATTACAGTTCAACATTTTCCTTCGATTTTTAAACAACTGCATCATAAAATAACTTTTTAATTTTTAAAGCACACTTTTTCTTTTTAATTTTTGGCGCGGGCTGATTGACTTAAGTCAATGAGCCAGCTTTTATCTTTGTCTATGTTTGAGCGCGCTGCGCAGTCATTCGAATACGCAATGAGAATATCCACCATATTGGAATTAACTATTTTTCCACTTATTTTATTTCAACTGTATGAGTGAAGATAAAATAGTGTATGCAACGGCATATAATTAGGTATTAAAACACTCGTGTGATGCTATTATCACACTCGGCTACGCCTCGCGTGATAAACCCACACTCGTGTTTTAATAACCCTTTTTATATGGTCGTTGCATAAACTACTATTAAACTGTTATGATAAAGATTGACTTTTAATTTAATACGAGTATAAAAGGTTTTTGTATATTCAAAAAATTTTAATTCATTCAACACAGATGGGCGAAATTCTTTGCCTGCTAATAAAAAACAGCACAGGGCCTCAAAAACCCAAGTCTTAAACTTAGGGACTTGATATATAAAACGGACAGGGCGCTGACAAGATCTAATGTATGACGTCAAAGGAACGAAACGTACCTACTTAGCGTCGCGGGCGCGCGGTCAAACACCATACATTTTCGTCGAAGCGTGTAGCCGCGTGTCTGCAGCGCGCCCCGACCCCGACATATCAAGTCCTTAGTCTTACACCTAAAAAATTATCTAATTAATTGAAAGATTTATTATTTTTAAAATGCTTATTTTCAATCCCACATGTTTTAAGAATAAAATAAGTTTAATTATGCCCACACGATGTTTTCAATCCACAGCAGATTCGTTTCCATATATATAGAGACTGTTTTTGAGCATTTCGTTATGGAGCTTACGACTCTTTGCTTCCAAGCTGTTTTATTTTGATCTGAAAAAAACCTTGCTCGATGTGACGACGTAGTCGACGATGGAACACGTTTGCCTAGAAGTAACCTATTCTCTCTTGATTATGGTAGGCGCCAGATATATGTGGAATAACGGTCATTGACCTGTCTACATTTATTGAAACACTTAATTTTCATCGACATTGAATCGACATACAGGGTGTTCTAAAAAGGTGTGGTCATATTTAAAGGTGTTGTTGGGTAGCTGATATACAAAAACGAAAAAAAAATGTTTCTTTTTTTTTTAAAAAATTCGACCAAAATGAAAGGACTTTTCAAGCATTCTGATGCAGTTGGTGACATCAAATCTGTGATTGAACTAAAGTAAAATCCCACCAACTGTAACAAACTGCTTGAAAAATCATTTCTTCGTAACTTTTTAGTCGTTTAACGGAAGAATTTTTTGAAAAAAAAAAAATTGGTAATTTTTTTCCTTAATGTAGCAGTCTAATGCAGTTTGTGGCCACAGATCTGTGATTGAACTGCATCAGACTGCTTGAAAAGCGACTTGTTTGGAACTTTTTAGTCGTTTCTAGCGATCGGGTTTTCTGACATACGTAGTCATTTTTTCTATCTTCCTTTCTATTCCGGTTCATTTGATACATCCCGCTGCCTTAAAGCCAGATGGATAGTGGAGACTTGGTGGTTCTATTGGTTACCGCTCGGGTACGGAACCTTAATAATTTATTTATTTACTAGCTTTTGCCCGCGGCTCCGCCCGCTTTGATGTCGGTTATCGCGTAAAAAAGGAGCTTATGTCCTTTTCCAAATCCCAGACTACATATCTGTCAGTCCAGTCGTTTTAGCGTTAAAGCGTAACATACAAACAGAGTTACTTTTGCGTTTAAAATAATAGCAGGGAAGTAGGGATTTAATAATACAAATAAATAGTTGGCAGATGCACGTCGTCACTATGATCATTAGGCTCAGCATTATGCTGTGCCATGGGAGACCCATAGCACGTCGATATAAAGACGTATGGCGAAGGCTTAGCATTGGTTACACAGAACCCTAAAAAACTTTCGACTGCCTCATACATTATGTGCGCACTTGACAAAAAGATTTCAGTGTTGATGAGTACAATGACCCCTTAAGAGGTATTGCGTTTATTCTGTTACTGTAACATACAACGTGTTCCTTTTAATAACCCATAACTCTAGAGTGTTAATCAGACCACTTAAGAGAATCGAATTATAGTACCTACACTAGCGACCCGTCCCGGCTTCGCACGGGTGCAAATGTGCAATGCTGATACTAAAAATGCTACAATTACAGGAAAAGCTGTAACTGTAGCTTTACAACAACGTTTACAGCAAAAGCTGTAAACGTTGTTTCTGTGGACATTCTGTAGTAGGTAGGTACCTACTACAGAATGTATGTATGTTATCGCTAACAGCCTAACTATCTGACAACAATATAGAATAGAATAGAACAGAAAACATTTACAGGGGCTCGTGGCTTAATAATAACAGGCGCACGGGTGTTGGTCCTGGCGTCATTTGTAGATCTTTGGCAGTCGTTACGGATTGTCAGAAGCCAGAAAATCTGACTCAGTCTTGCCAAGAAGTACCGTGTTACCCAGTTAATGGATTGTGGAGGTCTGGTAGGGAGCATATGTAAAATACTGGTATTCAGCTGAATCCGGTTTGACTGGAAGCCGACCCCGATAAAGTTGGGAAAAGGCTAGGCAGATGTTGAGAATACAAAACATTTATTCGACACAGATACCACCCATAAGTTTGTAATAAGCCCTGGCTGGAGGCTTTAATAATTATAATAAGGCCGCCACAAGCAAGTCAGGTTAAGCAGACGACAACCTGCGAGAGGCCTCTCATAAAAAAAAGGAAATATACCACCCAACAGCAACATGCGTTTGTTATTTGTAAAAAATAAAATATTACATAACAACGATACAGTAAAATATTGGTAGCTATCACTAAACCCGACGCAAAAAAAATCATCAAGATCGGTCCATCAACAATAAAGTTAAGTATATACACAAAATTAGTAATATTCAAAAATAAAATAAACTCAGGCGTCGAAGTATTCCTCCGCATCGCCGTCATCCGGAAACGTGCCCAGAAGGCTGGCAGCTTTAATTTTTAAAATATTATATTGAATGAGACAGATAGTTACAAAACAAATTTTACGATCGCATTAACGAGAACTTTTGGCTTTTCTTAATTTGACAGTAACGCAGTCAGGGCTTCGTTTCACACGTTTTACTATCTTCACATCTTGACCCCTTGAAGTCAACAGTGCATTGACAGGAAGGCTCCCATGCTTCGTTCAGGACACAGACACCATCGTTTAGACAGTAACCGTGACAGTCATTCACTTCACATCTGTCCCCAGAATAACCTGCATCACAGCTGAAACAAAATTTAAATAATTATGAAAAGTAATCCGAGGGGTATAAACGGTTTTGAGTATACTTTAGGAGCTAAGGATTCCATAACGGAGTCTGTATTTCCTGATAGCGATAAGTTTGTGCCCGTTCCCATTTAGATTGATGGACTGTCTGTTTTGAAAGATGTTGCGAAAGTAGCAACATCTTTCATGAATGGGATGCTGTTTAAAGTGTTAAAATAAAATACTGCCACGTTTATTAGAATGAAATGAGACGAAATTTTAAAATTGTCTAAATAGATTGCTGATAAAAATGCTTGGCTTAATGCTGGTCCGCTCCACAGCGACTCAAAAACCCAAACTTTGATAAAGACGAGACGAGGAAAAATTGTTGGACCTGCTGAAGATTATAAAACCATCTTTGCATTGTTTCAACTCAATCTCATATGCATTGTATAAGTTCACGCATTCATTATTTCAAAACCAATGTAAGCATGACTTTATAAATACTGATTTAAAAGTGTCCCTGGAGTTTCTTGCACGTTCTTCTCCATATAATCTACTCGTGGGGTCCGAGTGCTCATGCGTTATTTAAAGAACTTGCTAAACGCTTAGTTGACACTTCGCGTGACCCAAGGGCTGGCTTTTACCTTGGACAAAGGATAAACATTGCCATACAACGTGGCAATGCCGCCAGTCTTTTGGGCACACTTCCAGTCGACAGCGATGCGGATGAATTTCTTGACGCCATCTTTTAAGGGTTAACTTAGTTAGGATATTTGATTTTTATTATTAGTTCTGCCTCTATTAAATGCCAATAAAACTACCTCTTTGGAACGTGTAACTGCCGCGCTGGAGATAGGGTTGGTGAGCGTGTTTTGCTGCAGAACAACTTGCTGCTCCTGTCGCTAGCGCGGCAGAACTAGCTCTATCTATTTGACTGACAGACCTTGACAATTCAAAAGTGCCTGTTACTGGTCTATTTGAAAAAACGGAATTTGTATTTTTATTATATTTATTTGCTCCTTGGATAGAAAACTTATATCTAACGACGAAGGTCGTCGTTAGATATAATTTTTCTTTCTATAAGATATAATTAATCTTTCTTTCCATGATAGACGATAAAAATAAAATTAACGCCAACTTTCAACCTCCCTACACGTAAAGTGGCGATGAATTTTTATTCGAGGTTTTATGATACCACCTTGTTGGCGTGTAATGGAATTTACATATTAAAAATATGTAACTTCTATTTCTCTAATGCAAAGCGTCCCTGAGGTAAACCAGGCAGAGACAGACGGACATGGCGAAACTTTAAAGGTTTCCTGTTGACTACAGAACCCTAAAAAGTATGAGTTGTATGTTGTTGTTGTTGTCTTGTGTTGTGTTGTGATAGCGTTGTCGTATATTTTACCTCAGGCATTGCGGATGTCCATCATCTTTCAAACTACAGATGCCTTTGATGCAATAGTTGAGACAGCTCGAAACCTCACATCTGTCACCTGTATGCTCTCCTTTGCACTTACAGACTGGTTCATTCTTGTCATTTACGGAACAGACACCGTTGTTCTGACAGTGACCATGACACACGTCGACGTCACATCTTTCTCCGGAATAGCCTGCATCACATCTGAAATAAGATTTCAATACAGCACAAAACGTTTTGAGAATACTTCCACTGTACTGCGTACAGCTAAAGAGTGCGATTCCCTATCGGAGTCTGTGTTTCCTGATAAGCTAAGGCTTAAGTGGCTGCCAAAAATTTGGTAATCCTAGCAAATTCAAGATAGTATTTCCTTCGAAACAGCTGCTTAAACTTTATCAAGCGCAAGTTCGATCGTGTAAGGTGTACCGATCTCATCTTTGGGACGGATCTGCTAGATACCAGCTTGAAGCCCTTGAGACAATTGAGAAACGAGCCAAGAGGTTCATCGGCAATGATAGGCTCGTCGAGTCGAAACTCCAAAGTCTTGAGCATCGACGCCGAGTTGCTTGCCTGTCGGTTTTCTATCGGTTGCATTTTGGAAAGTGTGCAACGGAATTGCATAGTTTGATTCCGCCAAGCCCGTTTCATCATCGGACCACAAGACATACACCTACAAAACGTTTTGGGAACACATTCAGTGTGCGTAGAGCTAAGGAATGGAATTCCCTACTAGAGTCTACGTTTCCTGATAGCTACAATCTGGGAGTCTTTAAGTCAAGAGTGAACAGGTTACTTCTAGGCAAGCATGCTCCATCTTCGACCACATCATCGCTTACCATCTGATGAGATAGCGTTTAAGCGCGTGCCTAACACTAATAAAAAAAAATTAATTAAAAACTGAAAGGTTAAGTGGATTTATTTCCAGGCAAGCGTCCATCGTAGACCACATCATCGCTTACTATCAGGTGAGATGGTACTGAAACGTGAACCTTTAAATGAAAACGAAATATTTTTTTTTACCTGCATTGAGGATGTCCATCATCTTTCAAACTACAGCTGCCTTTGATGCAATAGTTGAGACAGCCCGAAACCTCACATCTGTCACCTGTATGCTCTCTTTTGCACTTACAGACAGGTTCATTCTTGTCATTTACGGAACAGACACCGTTGTTCTGACAGTGACCATGACACACGTCGACGTCACATCTTTCTCCGGAATAGCCAGCATCACATCTGAAATAAGATTTCAATAAAGCACAAAACGTTTTGAGAATACTTCCACTGTACTGCGTACAGCTAAAGAGTGCGATTCCCTGTCGGAGTCTGTGTTTCCTGATAGCTATAACTGGACGGGTTTTATGTCCAGAGTAAATAGTTTATTTCAAGGCAAGCGTACTCCATTGTCCACCACGTCATCGCTTTCCTTTAGGTGAGATTGTACACAAACGCGAGCTTATCAATAATAGAAATGTATGAATTTAATGTTTTACCTGCATTGAGGGAGTCCGCCAGTATTATATGAACAGTGTCCTTTGATGCAATAGTTGAGACAGCTCGAAACCTCACATCTGTCACCTGTATGCTTTCCTTTGCACTTACAGACTGGTTCATTCTTGTCATTTACGGAACAGACACCGTTGTTCTGACAGTGACCATGACACACGTCGACGTCACATCTTTCCCCGGAATACCCTGCATCACATCTGAAATAAGTTTTCCATACAGCACATAACGGTTTGAGAATAATTCCACTGTACTGCGCACAGCTAAAGGGTGGAATTCTTTGCCGGAGTATGTGTTACCTGATAGCTATAACCGGACGGTTTTTATGTCTGGAGTGAATAGGTTATTTCAAGGCAAGTGTACTCCATTGTACACCATGTCATCACTTTCTATTAGGTCAGATTGTAGTCAAACGCGAACTTATCAATAATAGAAATGTATGCACAAAACGTTTTGAGAATACTTTCACTGTACTGCATACAACTAAAGAGTGCAATTTTCTGCCGGAGTCTGTGTTTTCTAATAAGCTAAGGCTTTGTTTTTTTTTTTGTGGATGGGAAATCATCAAATGACCCCTCCCGCTCTGGGTGGAGCGGCAGGGAGTGTCAGACTTCTACTGACTAAAACCCACCCATGCTCCTCCTAGTGCCTTTTACGTTCCAAGGCCGCGGTAACTCTTTCGAACAAAATCCGCAACCCTGGTAGACACTGGCCCTAACGGGCCCCTACTCCTATGCTGACATCTCTTTGAGGCGCGCGTGGAACACAACGCGCCGTCGGCTTGGGTCTAGCTTTGATCGAACTGTGAGCCACCCAACGCTCGCCGTCGGCAGCCCCGCACCTACGGTGGCCGGGAATCGTTCAGCGACTCCCGACGCCCGGTGCGTCTCCCTATGCCGCGGCGGCTGGGGCGTGAGGGTTGTCTCTCCCTCACGCGGCCCGCCTCCTCCTTCACTAGCATTACTGCTTCGCAGAAGGAGGTGACGGCTTCCCATGCCTCCTCGCTCCGGACCATGGATTGAACCAGGGCCGGACGCGAACGGTCGCCGCCGCCGATCGCCTCGATTGATCAAATTTGAGATAGTATTTCCTTCGAAACAGCTGCTTAAACTTTATCAAGCGCAAGTTCGATCGTTTATGAAGTACTGCTCTAATCTTTGGGACGGATCTGCTAGATACCAGTTTGATGCCCTTGAGTCAATTGAGAAACGAGCCAAGAGGATCATCGGCAATGATAGGCTCGTCGAGTCGAAGCTCCAAAGTCTTGAGCATCGACGCCGAGTTGCTTGCCTGTCGGTTTTCTATCGGTTGCATTTTGGAGAGTGTGCAACGGAATCGCATAGTTTGATTCCGCCAAGCCCGTTCCATCATCGGACTACAAGACGTATGGCGACGCGCCACCGGTACGTGGTGGACATCCCACCCACACGCACAAAACGTTTTGGGAACACATTCAGTGTGCGTACAGCTAAGGAATGGAATTACCTGCTAGAGTCTAAGTTTCCTGATAGTTACAACCTGGAAGTCTTTAAGTCAAGAGTGAATAGGTTACTTCTAGGCAAGCATGCTCCATCTTCGACCACATCATCGCTTACCATCTGATGAGATAGCGGTTAAGCGCGTGCCTAACACTAATAAAAAAAAATAGGTAAAAACTGGAAGGTTTAGTGGATTTATTTCCAGGCAAGCATGCTCCATCGTCGACCACATCATCGCTTAATTTCAGGTGAGATGGTGCTGAAACGTGATCCTTTAAATAAAAACGAAAGCATTATGTTTCACCTGCATTGAGGATGTCCATCATCTTTCAAACTACAGCTGCCTTTGATGCAATAGTTGAGACAGCCCGAAACCTCACATCTGTCACCTGTATGCTCTCCTTTGCACTTACAGACTGGTTCATTCTTGTCATTTAAGGAACAGACACCGTTGTTCTGACAGTGACCATGACACACGTCGACGTCACATCTTTCTCCGGAATAGCCAGCATCACATCTGAAATAAGATTTCAATAAAGCACAAAACATTTTGGGAATACTTCCACTTTACTGCGTACAGCCAAAGGGTGGAATTTTTTGCCGGAGTGTGTTTCCTGATAGCTATAACCGGACGGTTTTTATGTCCAGACTGAATACGTTATTTCAAGGCAAGCGTACTCCATTGTCCACCACGTCATCGCTTTCCATTAGGTGAGATTGTAGTCAAACGCGAACTTATCAATAATAGAAATGGATGAGTTTAATGTTTTACCTGCATTGAGGGAGTCCGCCAGTATTATATGTACAGTGTCCTTTGAAACAATAGTTGAGACAGCCCGAAACCTCACATCTGTCACCTGTATGCTCTCCTTTGCACTTACAGACTGGTTCATTCTTGTCATTTAAGGAACAGACACCGTTGTTCTGACAGTGACCATGACACACGTCGACGTCACATCTTTCTCCGGAATAGCCTGCATCACATCTGAAATAAGATTTCAATAAAGCACAAAACGTTTTGAGAATAATTCCACTGTACTGCATACAGCTAAAGAGTGCGATTCCCTGCCGGGGTCTGTGTTTCCTAATAAGCAGAGGCTTAAGTGGCTGCCAAAAATTTGGTAATCCTAGCAAAGGCGAGACAATTTTTCACTCCAAAACAGCTGCTGAAACTTTATCAAGCGCAAGTTCGATCGTGTTTGGAGTACTGCTCTCATCTTCGGGATGGATCTGCCAGATATCAGCTTGATGCCCTTTAGTCAATTGAGAAACGAGCCAACAGGATCATTGGCAATGGTAGGCTCGTCGAGTAGAAGCTCCAAAGTCTTGAGCATAGACGCCGAGTTGCTTGCATGTCGGTTTTCTATCGGTTGCATTTTGGAGATCGTGCAACGGAATTGCATAATTTTGATTCCGCCAAGCCCGTTTCATCATCGGACCACAAGACGTACGCCTACAAAACGTTGTGGGAACACATTCAGTGTGCGTAGAGCTAAGGAATGGAATTCCCTACTAGAGTCTACGTTTCCTGATAGCTACAACCTGGGAGTCTTTAAGTCAAGAGTGAATAGATTACTTCTAGGCAAGCATGCTCCATCTTTGACCACATCATCGCTTACCATCTGATGAGATAGCGGTTAAGCGCGTGCCTAACACTAATAAAAAAAAAAGGTAAAATTGGAAGGTTTAGTGGATTTACTTCCAGGCAAGCGTGCTCCATCGTAGACCACATCATCGCTTATTTACAGATGAGATGGTGCTGAAACGTGAACCTTGAAATAAACCCGAAAGAATATGTTTTACCTGCATTGAGGATGTCCATCATCTTTCAAACTACAGCTGCCTTTGAAACAATAGTTAAGACAGCCCGAAACCTCACATCTGTCACCTGTATGCTTTCCTTTGCACTTACAGACTGGTTCATTCTTGTCATTTACGGAACAGACACCGTTGTTCTGACAGTGACCATGACACACGTCGACGTCACATCTTTCTCCGGAATAGCCAACATCACATCTGAAATAAGATTTCAATAAAGCACAAAAAGTATTAAGAACATTTCCACTGTACTGCGTACAACTAAAGGGTGGAATTCTTTGACGGAGTCTGTGTTTCCTGATAGCTATAACCGGACGGTTTTTATGTCCAGACTGAATAGGTTATTTCAAGGCAAGCGTACTCCATTGTCCACCACGTCATCGCTTTCCATTAGGTGAGATTGTAGTCAAACGCGAACTTATCAATAATAGAAATGTATGAATTTAATGTTTTACCTGCATTGAGGGAGTCCGCCAGTATTATATGTACAGTGTCCTTTGATGCAATAGTTGAGACAGCCCGAAACCTCACATCTGTCACCTGTATGCTCTCCTTTGCACTTACAGACTGGTTCATTCTTGTCATTTAAGGAACAAACACCGTTGTTCTGACAGTGACCATGACACACGTCGACGTCACATCTTTCCCCGGAATACCCTGCATCACATCTGAAATAAGTTTTCCATACAGCACATAACGGTTTGAGAATAATTCCACTGTACTGCGCACAGCTAAAGGGTGGAATTCTTTGCCGGAGTATGTGTTACCTGATAGCTATAACCGGACGGTTTTTATGTCCGGAGTGAATAGGTTATTTCAAGGCAAGTGTACTCCATTGTACACCATGTCATCACTTTCCATTAGGTGAGATTGTAGTCAAACGCGAACTTATCAATAATAGAAATGTATGCACAAAACTGATGCCGATTAGTATGCCGTGTGGTGCCCGGCAAGTAAAAAGAATAGGCCACCCCATCTCTTCCTGTGGGTGTCGTATGAGGCGACTAAGGGATATTAACTGGAATATATGACAACATCTCATCCGTTTTTGGCTCCGGTAACCGATAAATGGCGGTATATCCATGAACTATGCTCAATGCTGGAATGCTTCCAAATACCGAATCTTATAGTGGGCAGCAGCACTATAAGAGAAAGCATTCCAGGAACTGCGGTCACCAACCCGCCTGCCAAGCGTGGTGACTATGGCAAATCCCCTCAAATGAGCAGCAATACATATTTACGGCCCCTAGTTCCCGGTAACTGCACTATTCCTGGCCATGGTACCGGCCACGGTAACGGTGTGGAGGGGGGTGCTAAGAATCCCCGGGCTACGGCAGGGTACCAACACTTACGAAAACTTTACCTAGCGACGTTTAATGGACGCTCTCTGCGGCTGAACGAGCACCTCGCTGAATTGGAAGTAGAGTTAAGTCGTATTAACTGGCACATCGTGGGACTGTCGGAGATCCGAAGACAGGGGGAGGGGACGATAACCCTCGATAGTGGCCACTTGCTCTACTTCCGAGAGGGACACCAACCGTCCCAAGGTGGCGTCGGGTTTATGATCCACAGGTCACTCAGGAGCAACGTTGTGGAATGCGGCGGTGTGTCGGCAAGGGTGGCATACCTAGTTCTTAAGATATCAGAAAGGTACTCCTTAAAAATCATACAAGTGTATGCCCCAACGTCCGCACACCCTGACGACGAAGTTGAAACTATGTACGAAGGCATAGTGAAAGCTATGTCTCGTACCAAAACTTTCTACACGGTTGTTATGGGTGACTTCAACGCTAAAGTGGGAGTACAAGAGAGTGGCGAGTCGAGAGTAGGGCCATTCGGCTATGGGCGAAGAAATCACAGGGGGCAAATGCTTGTCAACTTCCTCGAGGCTCAGGGGCTTTTTCTGATGAACTCTTTTTTCCAGAAGAAGCCTCAAAGGAAGTGGACCTGGCAAAGCCCCGATAACGTGACAAAGAATGAGATTGACTTCGTTGTGTCTGATAAGCGCCATATATTCAGAGATGTCTCTGTGATCAACAGGGTTAATACCGGAAGTGATCACCGACTAGTTAGAGGCACTCTGAATATTAATACCAAGATCGAAAGAGCGCGCTTGACGAGGTCGACTGTCAGACCAACGCTGCCACAGGTCGAAGCTGGTTGTGAAAGCTTCCAGCTGGAAATACAGAACCGATTTGCCATGTTGGAAACCACTGAGGACATTAACGATGCCACCGAAGGCCTGATACGTGTCATCCGTGAGGTGGGCCATAAACACTTTCGACCAATGAGTGATGGACGCAAGTCAGTACTTACCAGCGAGACTCTGGAACTGATGAGGAAACGACGAGAACTCCCGAATGCCACACCGTCTGAGCGTCAGGTACTTAACAGGGAGGTCAAGAAGCTGATTAGACGTGACACACGGAGCGCAAATACCCGAGTCATTAAGCAAGCCATAGCGCGGAACAAAGGCTCGAAGGTATTTGCCAAACCCCATACCTCCCGTTGTCACCTGACGAAACTCAGAACGTCACAGGGCACCACCGTCACCTCGAAGCCAGAGATACTCGCTGAAGTAGGGGTCGCAAACCGGGATACCGAATTTCGAAAAAACCGGAATACCGGGCCAAATTTAGGTCTAATTAATACCGGTATTCATTTCACAAAAACCGGGATATTCGGTATTTTCGGTTTTAGTAAAATAAATAAAAAACAAATACAAATAGAAAAAGTTACGCGCCATTTAATTCAGTGCCGCTAAAGAAACAGTTAGAAATGGCAGTGAAAAAGCAAATGCTAAATCAGAACAGCACATCAATAGAAACTGCACCTGACTTTGACACTTTAATCAAAATAGAAATGGCTCTATACGAAAACTAGAGGAAAATATTTGACTAAGGCCTTCAACAATTTAATGAGTGTTCCACCAACTAGTGTAGAGTCAGAGAGAGCTTTCTCTTCATCGGGTTACTTGTGTAATTATTTGCGATCAAGATTGAGTGATAAAAGTTTAGATAGTTTACTGTTTTTACGATCTCATTACAAGGCTCAACCAAAAATTTAATGGAGATTTAATAATATTTTGATTTGCTCTTTATAACTCAATTTGATTTGGGGTTGGACTGAATTTAATTTAAGCATTTTTGTTATTTTGTTAATTAGAATATTATTTGATGATTAGTAAACCATACTAAGAGTTAATTTTATGTTTTATGAAAATTAATTAGAAGTGCATTTTTTTGGTTCGTTGTTCGTTTTGTTTATGTTGAGACTGTTGGGAGATGTTTAAGTTAGATAATTATTTTATTTTTAAAACTGATTCCTAGTAGGAATCCTACTTCCTAGTCAAACACTACATTTAATTAAAGTATTTGAACTAGTTAACCAGAAACCTAAGTTATTTTAATAAAGGAATAAACGGGCATTTAGTATTAGTAAATTATTGCTAAGAACTAACTGATTGATTACCAACATATCAAATAATAAACCTTGTGTCAATGAATATTTTATTTTATTTAGAAGATAAATTCATTTAGGTTAGGTACCTACTTACTATTCCTCCGCAAACTAACTTTATTATACTGAATTTGCTAACTTTAGCTTAAAACCGGAAATATCGAAAATACCGGATTATCGGTATTGGTCTGGTGCCAATACCGAAAATACCGGTTTTGCTTAAATGATTCGGTATTGCGACCCCTACGCTGAAGTCGAAAAATTCTACGGAGACTTGTATGCTCAAAAGACATGCCCACCTCAGGCCCACCACGGCACGGATGATCCACGTGCCAGGCTTACACGCCATCTCACAGACGAGCTTCCCGACATTGACATGGGTGAGATTAGAATAGCTCTCGGACAGCTTCATAACAACAAAGCTCCGGGGCATGACGGGATTACCACAGAGCTGCTCAAGGCAGGAGGAACACCTGTCCTGAGAGAGCTTGTGAAGCTCTTCAATTCCGTCATTCACACAGGCGTAACACCGGAGGCATGGCGTGGGAGTGTGGTGGTATTATTTTTCAAAAAGGGCGATAACACGCTCCTTAAGAACTACCGCCCCATTTCTCTCCTGAGCCATGTCTACAAGCTGTTTTCGAGGGTTATCTCGAATCGTCTCGCCCAAAAGTTCGATGACTTCCAGCCGCCGGAGCAGGCCGGATTTCGAAAAGGCTACAGCACCGTGGACCATATTCACACCCTTAGGCAAATAATCCAGAAGACCGAGGAATACAATCAGCCTCTGTGCCTTGCGTATGTGGACTACGAGAAAGCCTTCGACACCGTCGAGACCTGGGCTGTCCTGGAGGCCATGCAGCGATGTCTCATCGACTGCCGCTACGTCGAGGTGATGAGATGTCTGTATAAGGCCGCAACAATGACCGTCCAAGTACAAGAACAGAGCACAAAACCAATCCAGCTGCGTCGAGGTGTTAGACAGGGAGACGTCATCTCTCCGAAACTGTTTACGAACGCGTTGGAGGACGTTTTCAAGACGCTTGATTGGAAAGGACGAGGCATAAATATCAACGGTCAGTCCATCTCGCACCTCCGGTTTGCGGATGACATTGTCATCATGGCAGAATCTCTGCAAGAGCTGGAAGTGATGCTGAACGGTCTGAGCGATTCTTTAAGGCGGGTGGGTCTCGGGATGAATCTGGACAAAACCAAAGTCATGTACAATGGTCATGTCAACCCGAGACCTGTAATCGTAAATGGCGCTACCCTCGAGGTTGTGCAAGAATACATATATCTAGGCCAAATTATTCAACTGGGGCGGCACAACTTTGAAAAGGAAGCGACCAGAAGAATTCGTTTGGGCTGGGCGGCATTCGGGAAGCTACGTGATATCTTTGAATCGTCGATCCCACAATCCCTTAAGACCAGGGTTTATAACCAGTGCGTCCTACCCGTAATGACTTACGGAGCCGAAACGTGGACACTCACCATAGGTCTGGTCCACAAATTCAAGGTTGCTCAGCGTGCAATGGAGAGAGCAATGCTCGGGGTTTCTCTGGTGGATAGAGTGGTTAAGCGCGTGCCTAACACTAATAAAAAAAAATAGGTAAAAACTGGAAGGTTTAGTGGATTTATTTCCAGGCAAGCATGCTCCATCGTCGACCACATCATCGCTTAATTTCAGGTGAGATGGTGCTGAAACGTGATCCTTTAAATAAAAACGAAAGCATTATGTTTCACCTGCATTGAGGATGTCCATCATCTTTCAAACTACAGCTGCCTTTGATGCAATAGTTGAGACAGCCCGAAACCTCACATCTGTCACCTGTATGCTCTCCTTTGCACTTACAGACAGGTTCATTCTTGTCATTTAAGGAACAGACACCGTTGTTCTGACAGTGACCATGACACACGTCGACGTCACATCTTTCTCCGGAATAGCCTGCATCACATCTGAAATAAGATTTAAATAAAGCACAAAACGTTTTGAGAATACCTCTACTGTACTGCGTACAGCTAAAGAGAGCGATTCCCTGTCGGAGTCTGTGTTTCCTGATAGCTACAACCGGACGGTTTTTATGTCCAGAGTGAATAGGTTATTTCAAGGCAAGCGTACTTCATTGTTTACCACGTCATCACTTTCCATTAGGTGAGATTGTAGTCAAACGCGAACTTATCAATAATAGAAATGTATGAATTTTTTACCTGCATTGAGGGAGTCCGCCAGTATTATATGTACAGTGTCCTTTGAAACAATAGTTGAGACAGCCCGAAACCTCACATCTGTCACCTGTATGCTCTCCTTTGCACTTACAGACTGGTTCATTCTTGTCATTTAAGGAACAGACACCGTTGTTCTGACAGTGACCATGACACACGTCGACGTCACATCTTTCTCCGGAATAGCCTGCATCACATCTGAAATAAGATTTCAATAAAGCACAAAACGTTTTGAGAATACTTCCACTGTACTGTGTACAGCTAAAGAGTGCGATTCCCTGCCGGAGTATGTGTTACCTGATAGCTATAACCGGACGGTTTTTATGTCCGGAGTGAATAGGTTATTTCAAGGCAAGTGTACTCCATTGTACACCATGTCATCACTTTCCATTAGGTGAGATTGTAGTCAAACGCGAACTTATCAATAATAGAAATGTATTCACAAAACGTTTTGAGAATACTTTCACTGTACTGCGTACAACTAAAGAGTGCAATTTTCTGCCGGAGTCTGTGTTTTCTAATAAGCTAAGGCTTTGTTTTTTTTTGTGGATGGGAAATCATCAAACGACCCCTCCCGCTCTGTGTGGAGCGGCAGGGAGTGTCAGACTTCTACTGACTAAAACCCACCCATGCTCCTCCTAGTGCCTTTTACGTTCCAAGGCCGCGGTAACTCTTTCGAACAAAATCCGCAACCCTGGTAGACACTGGCCCTAACGGGCCCCTACTCCTATGCTGACATCTCTTTGAGGCGCGCGTGGAACACAACGCGCCGTCGGCTTGGGTCTAGCTTTGATCGGACAGTGAGCCACCCAACGCTCGCCGTCCGCAGACCCGCACCTACGGTGGCCGGGAATCGTTCAGCGACTCCCGACGCCCGGTGCGTCTCCCTTTGCCGCGGCGGCTGGGGCGTGAGGGTTGTCTCTCCCTCACGCGGCCCGCCTCCTCCTTCACTAGCATTACTGCTTCGCAGAAGGAGGTGACGGCTTCCCATGCCTCCTCGCTCCGGACCATGGATTGAACCAGGGCCGGACGCGAACGGTCGCTGCCGCCGATCGCCTCGATGAGGACACGGCGCTGCTCCGCCCATGCGGGGCTGGCCTCCACCGTATGCTTCACCGTGTCCTCCGGGCGATCCTCGGAGTGAAAACACCCGGGCGTTTCCTCCCGCCGAATCCGAAACAGGTACCTTCCGAAGCAACCGTGTCCGGTGAGTACCTGCGTCAGGCGGAAGTTGAGGACGCCGTGGCGCCTCTGTAGCCACTCCTCAAAGAGGGGCACTATCGCCGCAATTGTGGCGTGCCCTGCACTGGGTTGCGACAGTCGCTGATTCCATACCGCCATGGTATCTTGCCGGAGCTCCGTCCGCCGCACAGCAATCTGCCGCGGCAGCAGAGTTTCGCCCCGGCGTTGCGCCTCCACGCGCCACGTGTAAACGTGCGCGAGGTCTCTCGCCTCCAGATCCCATGGCGGCAATCCAGCAAGGAGGCTCGCCGCCTCGCGGGAGTCCGTGCGGAATCCCCGGACAAGCCGAATAGCCATGACCCTTTGGGACACGTTCAGCTGTCGGGCTGGACGCTTCCGCAGGTAATAAGCTAAGGCTTAAGTGGCTGCTAAAAATTTGGTAATCCTAGCAAATTTGAGATAGTATTTTCTTCGAAACAGCTGCTTAAACTTTATCAAGCGCAAGTTCGATCGTTTATGAAGTACTGCTCTAATCTTCGGGACGGATCTGCTAGATACCAGTTTGATGCCCTTGAGTCAATTGAGAAACGAGCCAAGAGGATCATCGGCAATGATAGGCTCGTCGAGTCGAAGCTCCAAAGTCTTGAGCATCGACGCCGAGTTGCTTGCCTGTCGGTTTTCTATCGGTTGCATTTTGGAGAGTGTGCAACGGAATTGCATAGTTTGATTCCGCCAAGCCCATTCCATCATCGGACTACAAGACGTACGGCGACGCGCCACCGGTACGTGGTGGACATCCCACCCACACGCACAAAACGTTTTGGGAACACATTCAGTGTGCGTACAGCTAAGGAATGGAATTACCTGCTAGAGTCTAAGTTTCCTGATAGTTACAACCTGGAAGTCTTTAAGTCAAGAGTGAATAGGTTACTTCTAGGCAAGCATGCTCCATCTTCGACCACATCATCGCTTACCATCTGATGAGATAGCGGTTAAGCGCGTGCCTAACACTAATAAAAAAAATAGGTAAAAACTGGAAGGTTTAGTGGATTTATTTCCAGGCAAGCATGCTCCATCGTCGACCACATCATCGCTTAATTTCAGGTGAGATGGTGCTGAAACGTGATCCTTTAAATAAAAACGAAAGAATTATGTTTCACCTGCATTGAGGATGTCCATCATCTTTCAAACTACAGCTGCCTTTGATGCAATAGTTGAGACAGCCCGAAACCTCACATCTGTCACCTGTATGCTCTCCTTTGCACTTACAGACTGGTTCATTCTTGTCATTTAAGGAACAGACACCGTTGTTCTGACAGTGACCATGACACACGTCAACGTCACATCTTTCCCCGGAATAGCCAGCATCACATCTGAAATAAGATTTAAATAAAGCACAAAACGTTTTGAGAATACCTCCACTGTACTGCGTACAGCTAAAGAGTGCGATTCCCTGTCGGAGTCTGTGTTTCCTAATAAGCTAAGGCTTAAGTGGCTGCCAAAATTTGGTAATCCTAGCAAATTCGAGATAGTATTTCCTTCGAAACAGTTGCTTAAACTTTATCAAGCGCAAGTTCGATCGTGTATGGTGTACTGCTGTCATATTTGGGACGGATCTGCTAGATACCAGCTTGAAGCCCTTGAGACAATTGAGAAACGAGCCAAGAGGATCATCGGCAATGATAGGCTCGTCGAGTCGAAACTCCAAAGTCTTGAGCATCGACGCCGAGTTGCTTGCCTGTCGGTTTTCTATCGGTTGCATTTTGGAAAGTGTGCAACGGAATAGCATAGTTTGATTCCGCCAAGCCCGTTTCATCATCGGACCACAAGACGTACGGCGATGCGCCACCTGTACGTGGTGGACATCCCACCCACTCGTACAAAACGTTGTGGGAACACATTCAGTATGCGTACAGCTAAGGAATGAAATTCCCTGCCAGAGTCCGCGTTTCATGATAGCTACAACCTGGGAGTCTTTAAGTCAAAAGTGAATAGATTACTTCTAGGCAAGCATGCTCCATCTTCGGCCACATCATCGCTTACCATCTGATGAGATAGCGGTTAAGCGCGTGCCTAACACTAAAAAAAAATAGGTAAAATAATAATAATAATCTTTATTTCAAAACAATTTACATTATTGTGTCACTATGTGGTAGACAGTTGTTAACAATCGTTTTATAAATTGTAAGTCTCAGTTATTAGAATCTCTGGCACCCAAGCTAAGATCAAACTTGTGTTATGGGTGCCAGGGCTCTCTCATATTATCACTAAGTAAGGTAGGATTACAATTTGGAGGTACATAGTGCCTTCAAGATCATCAGCAACAAAAAGAAGGAAAAAAACTGGAAGGTTGAGTGGATTTAGTTCCAGGCAAGCGTGCTCCATCGTCGACCACATCATCGCTTAATTTCAGGTGAGATGGTGCTGAAACGTGATCCTTTAAATAAACCCGAAAGAATATGTTTTACCTGCATTGAGGATGTCCATCATCTTTCAAACTACAGCTGCCTTTGATGCAATAGTTGAGACAGCCCGAAACCTCACATCTGTCACCTGTATGCTCTCCTTTGCACTTACAGACTGGTTCATTCTTGTCATTTAGGGAACAGACACCATTGTTCTGACAGTGACCATGACACACGTCGACGTCACATCTTTCTCCGGAATAGCCTGCATCACATCTGAAATAAGATTTCCATACAGCACATAACGGTTTGAGAATACTTCCACTGTACTGCGCACAGCTAAAGGGTGAAATTCTTTGCCGGAGTCTGTGTTTTCTAATAAGCTAAGGCTTAAGTGGCTGTCAAAAATTTGGTAATCCTAGCAAATTTGAGATAGTATTTCCTTCGAAACAGTTGCTTAAACTTTATCAAGCGCAAGTTCGATCGTGTATGGTGTACTGCTGTCATATTTGGGACGGATCTGCTAGATACCAGCTTGAAGCCCTTGAGACAATTGAGAAACGAGCCAAGAGGATCATCGGCAATGATAGGCTCGTCGAGTCGAAACTCCAAAGTCTTGAGCATCGACGCCGAGTTGCTTGCCTGTCGGTTTTCTATCGGTTGCATTTTGGAAAGTGTGCAACGGAATAGCATAGTTTGATTCCGCCAAGCCCGTTTCATCATCGGACCACAAGACGTACGGCGATGCGCCACCTGTACGTGGTGGACATCCCACCCACTCGTACAAAACGTTTTGGGAACACATTCAGTGTGCGTACAGCAGTGTGATTCTGTAAGACTTCATTCTAAACTTCGAATCTGAATCCGCTGTGAGTTTCTTGATTGGCATTCTAAAACTCGGTTGATAATTCGAATCTACACTAGCGCTACTATTGCGAGCATGTTTGCGAGTTGAACTAAATTTACCTCGAGATTTTGACAGATAAAGTATGAGATGACGTAAAAAGTGGCATTCTATAAGGTAATTCCCCTGTCACTTCGACGTTCACTTTGCACTCGAACGCGATTCAAAGTGTCAAATTAAAAGCATCTATTTTATGAGTGAAAATAGAATAAATCATAGTTAAATAGTGTTTAAATAAAGTTTTTAAAGTTATAAAGTGAATAAGTGCCTACCTACTTAATCCGACGATGGATGAAAAGAACGCGTCTCATTTGGACTGAAACATTATTAATGGATTAGAAAACAAAATAAACACTTCTTTAATTAATATTATTTTTGAATTCACAACCAGAAATATAAACTCACTTCATGATTATTTCACTATTATTACCGGCACTGATCGATCAAAAAACAAACAGAACGTAAACAAAACAATGCAACCAAAAGTACTCTGTGAATGCAACGAACTTTTAAACGTCAACGGCAATAAATGAAAATATTGTCCACAGATTACTTATGATATTATCTGTCAGTCATTTCTTTTCGTAAGGTAAGCATAGATTATATTCACGGCACGAATTTAGAGTTTTCTGTTTTTTTTTTACTTATTAGCTGCCTTAAATTCCTTAAAATAAGAAATTTTAATTTAAACATCGTAATAGCTAAAAATCTGTGTCAAAAACTGGTAAAATGAAAAACCGATAAATCCCGACTTAGATTTGTTGAGTGTGGTAGTCACTAGTACAGTGTTGGTCGCTTTGGAGCTCACTTCACTTCGCAAGTGCCTAGGTGATGCTTACAGAATGCAAAATCAAGGTCATTTTGAACCTTATGCGAAGTGAGAGTGAATAACGACTTGAAATGCGAGTTGTTGTTTGAATTTTACAGAATCGACGTGCAGCTAAGGAATGGAATTCCCTGCCAGAGTCTACGTTTCGTGATAGCTACAACCTGGGAGTCTTTAAGTCAAGAGTGAATAGATTACTTTTAGGCAAACATGCCCCATCTTCGACCACATCATCGCTTACCATCTGATGAGATAGCGGTTAAGCGCGTGCCTAACATAAATTTAAAAAAGTTAGGTAAAACTGGAAGGTTGGGTAGATTTACTTCCAGGCAAGCATGCTCCATCGTCGACCACATCATCGCTTACTATCAGGTGAGATGGTGCTGAAACGTGAACCTTTAAATCAAAACGAAATATTTTTTTTTACCTGCATTGAGGATGTCCATCATCTTTCAAACTACAGCTGCCTTTGAAACAATAGTTAAGACAGCTCGAAACCTCACATCTGTCACCTGTATGCTCTCCTTTGCACTTACAGACTGGTTCATTCTTGTCATTTAAGGAACAGACACCGTTGTTCTGACAGTGACCATGACACACGTCGACGTCACATCTTTCTCCGGAATAGCCTGCATCACATCTGAAATAAGATTTCAAAAAACCACAAAACGTTTTGAGAATACTTCCACTGTACTGCGTACAGCTAAAGAGTGCGATTCCCTGCCGGAGTCTGTGTTTCCTAAGCAGAGGCTTAAGTGGCTGCCAAAAATTTGGTAATCCTAGCAAAGGCGAGACAGTATATCACGCCGAAACAGCTGCTTAAACTTTATCAAGCGCAAGTTCGATCGTGTATGGTGGTGTACTGCTCTCATCTTTGGGACGGATCTGCTGGATTCCAGCTTGAAGCCCTTGAGACAATTGAGAAACGAGCCAAGAGGATCATCGGCAATGATAGGCTCGTCGAGTCGAAACTCCAAAGTCTTGAGCATCGACGCCGAGTTGCTTGCCTGTCGGTTTTCTATCGGTTGCATTTTGGAAAGTGTGCAACGGAATTGCATAGTTTGATTCCGCCAAGCCCGTTTCATCATCGGACCACAAGACGTACGGCGATGCGCCACCGGTACGTGATGGACATCCCACCCACTCGTACAAAACGTTTTGGGAACACATTCAGTGTGCGTACAGCTAAGGAATGGAATTCCCTGCCAGAGTCTACGTTTCGTGATAGCTACAACCTGGGAGTCTTTAAGTCAAGAGTGAATAGATTACTTTTAGGCAAACATGCCCCATCTTCGACCACATCATCGCTTGCCATCTGATGAGATAGCGGTTAAGCGCGTGCCTAACACTAATAAAAAAAAATTAATTAAAAACTGGAAGGTTGAGTGGATTTATTTCCAGGCAAGCGTCCATCGTAGACCACATCATCGCTTACTATCAGGTGAGATGGTACTGAAACGTGAACCTTTAAATGAAAACGAAATATTTTTTTTTACCTGCATTGAGGATGTCCATCATCTTTCAAACTACAGCTGCCTTTGATGCAATAGTTGAGACAGCCCGAAACCTCACATCTGTCACCTGTATGCTCTCCTTTGCACTTACAGACTGGTTCATTCTTGTCATTTAAGGAACAGACACCGTTGTTCTGACAGTGACCATGACACACGTCGACGTCACATCTTTCCCCGGAATAGCCAGCATCACATCTGAAATAAGATTTCAATAAAGCACAAAACGTTTTGAGAATACCTCCACTGTACTGCGTACAGCTAAAGGGTGGAATTCTTTGCCGGAGTCTGTGTTTCCTGATAGCTATAACCGGACGGTTTTTATGTCCAGAGTGAGTAGGTTATTTCAAGGCAATCGTACTCCATTGTGCACCACGTCATTGCTTTTCATTAGGTGAGATTGTAGTCAAACGCGAACTTATCAATAGTAGAAATGTATGAATTTAATGTTTTACCTGCATTGAGGGAGTCCGCCAGTATTATATGTACAGTGTCCTTTGAAACAATAGTTGAGACAGCCCGAAACCTCACATCTGTCACCTGTATGCTCTCCTTTGCACTTACAGACTGGTTCATTCTTGTCATTTAAGGAACAGACACCGTTGTTCTGACAGTGACCATGACACACGTCGACGTCACATCTTTCTCCGGAATAGCCAGCATCACATCTGAAATGAGATTAAAATAATCCAAGGATCAAAAAACGCATAGGGACTAATTTCTTTGTGCGTACTTTTTTTTTCTTCTTTTTCTCTTCCTTCTATTTCATTGTGTGTACTTTTACGGATGATTTCCACCAAACGGCTAGCATCGTATCGGATCAGAACCGATTTTACAATCTTTAAACGATATTTAATCGTGTACACAGTATTTTAAAGTCTATATTACCAAGCCGCACTGCAACTTGACCGCGGTCGTCTTCCGCGACTCGCGATCGTAGCCAAAAGTATGCTGTCGTCGTATCCGATCGGATCCTTTCGACTGTTGTCGAATGTGCTCAAAGTCGTGGCCCTGCAGATGTCCCTCGATCATGGATTTAGAAGAAAAATTGATTGATTGAAATGAATGAAAGATTGATTTGTAAAGTCCTTTTTTATGTCGATCAGCCATCGCCACATCCGTTTGTATTCCGATCCGAAGCGATGCGAGCCGTTTGGTGGAAATCATCCTTTATTGTTGTGAGTGGAATTCCTTGCCGGAGTCTGTGTTTCCTGATAGCTATAACCGGATGGTTATTTTGTCCAGAATGAAGCTTATTTCAAGGCAAGCGTACTCCATTGTCCACCACGTCATCGCTTTCAATTAGGTGAGATTGTAGTCAAACGCGAACTTATCAATAATAGAAATGTATGAATTTAATGTTTTACCTGCATTGAGGGAGTCCGCCACTATTATATGTACAGTGTCCTTTGAAACAGTAGTTGAGACAGCCTGAACCCTCACATTTGTCACCTGTATGCTCTCCTTTGCACTTACAGACTGGTTCATTTTTGTCATTTATGGAACAGACACCGTTGTTTGCACAGTAACCATGACACAGGTCGATGCCACATCTTATCCCGCCATAACCGGCTCTACAGCTGAAATGACGATTGTAAAGAATCCTTTGTGAAACTGTTACTTTTGTTATATAGCAAGATCCCAGAGCCACCAGACGTTACATTTTTCCCCAGTAACTAGTCACTTAGAAATAATGTAACGTCTGGTGGCTCCTATATAACTCTCATGCCCAAACTTGTTTGGGAAACTCTGGTGTAGCGGCATTTAAAATCAACGTAGCAGAATCAAAAAATGAGACTCGCAGCGCCATCTATCTCGACAGCAGCGAACTAACTTGACAAAATCCTAAATCACGATATCAGAGTTTATCGTGCTATTAACTAACATAACAACAGCCCGAATATCAACTACGGGCAGTTGCCCACCACCACCACCACCGTCTGGTCGGAGGATCCTCCCTTTTCAACGGAGGTATGTGGGACTTTACTCTCTGTACCGCTACCTCCAAACTGGTCTAGGGTGTATGGGTTTATTTATATCTAAATAGCCTTTGTCCATTATATTATTTATTCGCATCTCCAGGATACAAATAAATAAAATAATAGACAACGAAAACAAATTAAAAAAAACAGTAAGTTTTACCTGCAAATAGGAATTCCGGCACCATTGACGGTGCATGTGCCTCGCAGACAATATTTCTCACATACGGACATATCGCAGCGCTCACCCCTGTATCCAGGTGGACATTTACAAAGAGCCTGTCCAAGAACTTTCGTACCGTGTACACAGAAAAACCCATCACTGGAAGTTTTACGCTCGTAAACGTGTATGTACGTCAGTGCAATGCAATCTTTACTGTTCTCATTTCGTTCCTTAATATTGTAGTTCGCAACTATACCATCAATCGGAGTATAATCTTGCAAATTGAGATTATTTTCTATTGTTACTAAATGCATCATTTTATGTAACACCAGTACTTTTGTTTCGTCCCAGTCGCCAACGTAGAGAGCATTTTTTGAAACAGACAAAGGATTTGATATTGGAATCCGACGTAACGTCGATTTGTTATTCGCGAAGTAATTTAAACTTTCTTTGCCGTTTCCATTTATGTCTGAACAATAAATTGTAAAAAAATTACTTGTAACTGCCTCTATCCAATACAGTTTTTGTGTCTGTTGGTCGATAGCGAGGCCATATGGCTCCACTTTTTTAGTTGGGCTGATGAACAGTGTTTTACTATAAATAATAAGTTGGACGCCCGCTCCATTTATGTTAGCTCTCTGTATTGTAGGTGTGGTAAGGCCTGTGTTGATCCAGTAAATATGCCTGCAATAAGAGAATCATTTTCAACTACTTCATAATTTCAAATATATTTTGTGATGTTTTGGGCCTACCGCATATTAACAAAGAATAAATAATCGACTTTAAGAAAAGGAGGAGGTTCTCAATTCTGTTGTATTTTTTTTATTTTTATGTTTGTTACCTCATAACTCCGTCAATAATTAACCGATTTGATTTTTTTTTCTTCTATGTGATTGGATATACTTTCTGATTGGTCTTTGGGTTGAAATTTTATCAAAATCGGTTCAGTATTTTTGGTTTTTAAATCCAAATAGCTGGAAAAATATGTCATCCAATTAAACGAAATTGCGTATTTCGCTTTCCTGTGAATTTCCAGTGGTGTTGTTAGGTGTGGGGCACCACTAAAAAGTGGAAAATAGAAAACTCTTTTACTGCTTATAAGCTAGTTGGCTGCAATATAATCTATCTTCGACTTGATCACCATGAAATCGTCACAAGCACACAACTCGACCAAATATTTAAATCCAGTGGACAATCGTATACAGCGTGTAAGGGACATCGACGCGCAAACGAATACCATGGATCCAGGACATGATTCTGGACCCCCCCGCGTTGGAATTTTTCGTCGGCTTTTTCCTCATTTTTTCATTTTTTTCAGGCGTTTTTTTTTACTTTAGAATGTTCATAATCGTTATTCTTACCCAACCCTATGTGATTTTTTATAAAAAAATAGTTAAATCACTACTTTCACTAAAAAAAGCATTGTAAATAAAACTAGAATTAGGCGTCTGCTCAGCTGTTTTGTTGCAAAAGGTCAACGCATCCTGCCTAATAGCAAAACACTAACTAACCCATGTGTGTGTAGCGTCTAACATACCGTCTAGAAAAGACATTTTATATGTGTAGTCGGTAAACCGATCATTAGCGAGATTAATGACTTCTACAATTTGGTTAGTGGCATTAAGTGTAGCCTTTTCGTGAAATTTGCGTTACGATGTCCCAACACCCTGTACAGATGCGGTTGGCCTTACATTTAATGAATTTTCAACGTACCCTCTACAGCTTTCTACTACTATATCTGTGGGTATGCCATAATCTTTCTTGATTAAAAGATTTCCATATATATTGCCTCTCTCTTTTAATGAAACGAAATTAATACTTCTTTCGTTAACGTCTGTAAAGTATATTATTGATGTGGCAGAGTCGTAGGCCATACCATGAATGTGTCTGCCATTTCTTTCAATTAAACATGTGTTTTCTTTAGTAGATATGTCATGGACACATATAGCATCATTGTTGTACTGTTTTTTGTCGACGAAGATCATCATATTGTGAACCTCATCGTAATCTAGACCTGCAGGAGTATGTGAGTTGAAGCTTATGGTGTCTGTTTTGATTCTGTTGGTATAAAATTCTATGTTCTGTCCACGTGATACGGCGAAGTCTGGAACAAAGTCTAGTATTATAGTTTGACTGACAAGCTCATCTAATTCCACACCTCTTACTTTTTAATCGCCTTCTGAAAAGGAGGTTGTCAATTGGACTGAAATTTGTTCAGCGATATTTTTGCCAATTGTCAACCGATTTTGATGATTTTTTGTTTGGAAGAGTATTTCCCGGACTAGTCCAAATTTAACTTGGTGAGGATCTGATGAAGAGCTTCGGAGATAGGTAACGGAACTCTTCAATAAATGATAGAAAATCTCCCGGGATTGCTGAAATCGCATGTCTGTTTATTGTTTACACCAGTTCATAACATAACTTCACGCCGGTACGCTGTGAAGGGGTACGCAGATGTGTACAAGATGTGTCAACCATGGTTTTTGGTTTATTTAATCGGGTACTACTGTATTGTTTATGAATCGATCTTGATGATTAATATTTTTGCGTTTTGGGTTTAGTTAAAGTAGACCACCACTAAAAACTGAAAAGTAAAAAAACTTTTTACCGAAAAAATACAACTGACTTCGAAATAAAAAGTCGGAAGTCGGTGTCCAAAAACGAAAAAGCAACCAAAAACACCGACTACCAAAATTAAAGTTATTTTACACTTTGTACTGTTTTTAAAGATTTTAATCTCTGTAAATACTGAACCAATATTGAACCAATTACAAAAAACATATCATGGATTAATGTAACATTATTGTTCAGTGTCTTATGCTATATTATATGTTAAAACAATATTAATCTTGAAATAAAACTACTATTTATTTAAAGGAAGTCAAAAAAAAAATATTGATGAATGATACAACCATTTCGTTTTCATGAAATGGTCGGCCACATCATGGTGGCACGATTGACGCAGTGATTGAACGATTGGCTGCCGCGCTGCGTGTCGTGGGTTCGATTCCCGCACGGAACAAATCTTTCTATGGCCTACAGATAGTTGTTCCGGGTCTGGCTATTTCTGTATGTGGGTTTATAATGTTTATAAACGCACCCACGAACCAGAAGAAATTCCTAGAGAGGGGCAACGTTTAAATAAAAAAAAATCTACGTCACGACATCTTAATATACATACATGCAAATACAAAACATAAAACTTAAGTGACTGTCAAGACAACTATTTAACTCTTTATGAGTTACTGACAACAGCTTTGACTTACTTAATATATTTTAAAGCAAACAAAAACAACAATTTTTTCCGTCATTCCGTCAGTCAGTTTGTTCCAGTTCATCTCCTGACGTTCTCATTCTTATCTCCATTTTGACGTTCAGAAAGTGCTGATCTTCAGCCTAGTTTGAGTAAATGACTTTTTATTTTGATTTTCCTAAACCCCCCTTTTGTATTGTTGTTTTTTTTTGCTTTTGTGGTATTATTGTTTTAATTTATTAATGACTATGTTTTAATTTATTCACATTTTTTTTAGTAACGTGCTAACTTAGGCAACAAGGAGTAACTTAGTCTACTTTTATTTTAGAAAAAATAATTGGGGTTCTATGCAATAGAATTAAACTCCATGAAGATACTTTTCACGCGGGCGAAGACACGAGAAGATTCAAAAGTAATAAGTGACGATGTACATGTAATAAATGATGGCGCGTTGTATTCCTGGCGCGCCTAATAAAGATATCAGCATAATTGACGGGGTCAGCTAGGACCAGAGCCTGCCAGGGTTGCGGAATTGTTCGAAAGATTTACCGCGGCCCTGGAACGCAAAGGGCATTTCAAGGAACACGGGCGGGTTTTAGTCAGTAAGAGTCTGATACTCGCTTCCGCTCCCGCCCATAGTGGGAGGAGTCATTTGATGACATCTCATCCAAAAAAAAAAAGATGTAATAAAATAAGATTGAAAAAACTTACCCCAGGAATGGGCTAAACCTACGTAAAATGCTACCAGCGGCAGCATATACTGAAGTCTATACATTTTATACTTGAACAATTTTATGATACTTATGTTGTTTAAAAAAAAATGCGTCCAATCCCGGTGTTGACTCTTCGAACTGTAAAGTTTATGCTGAACTCTCGCCTTATATAAAATAGATATACCTTTTAGGCCTATCATTATCAATAACACTACATAATATCAAAAAAAGTTCTTCACCACGTCTGTCTGTTTGTATGTACGCGATAAACTCAAAAACTGTCGAACGGATTTTCATACGGTTTTAATCAATGAACGCAGTGATTCATAAATGGAAGGTTTAGGTGTAGGTATAAATCATGAAGGTTTCATGTAAATTGGTTGAAAATGTCGGAAAAAATCAAGCCGATTGTGAGCTTATACGTATATACTCTGCGACCTGTGTGGTAGTTTATAACCTCGATCCATGCAGACGAAGTCACGGGCAGAAGTTAGTTGAGGATACGTAAGACGCCTTGATAAGAAATTTAATTAATAACCAGCAAATGTGGAATTCCCATTCATAACGAGATGTTTTGGTGACCTGAGCATGGGTCACGATTACACTTTTATCAATTCTTCAACATAATATTTTACTTTTGATGTAGATAAAGGCTTAATAACGCAAATAGAATGGGTATGTAGGTATGGCAGGCGCCAGATAAACTTGCAATAAAGTACATTGACCTTTCCCTAATATCCCGTTAGATACCAGAACAATAAATTGTGAAACGTTTTTCATTGCGATTCGATTCAGTAGGTCGATTCTGTACATGTAAATGGTTTCATTGAAATAAATGCTTTGACTTTGATAGCAGAAGTTCCATAGTTCCATGAGGCGTGAATATGTAATGGCAGAGTTCATGCTTCGCAAAAGTGTTACAGAATCTTCAATATGAAGCATTTTATTATTATTTTTTATTATTTTTTTTTATTATTGAGGCACGCGCTTGACCTGTATCTCACCTGATGGTAAGCGATGATGTGGCAGAACATGGAGCATGCTTGCCTAGAAGTAACCTATTCACTTTTGACTTAAAGACTTCCGGGTTGTAGCTATCAGGAAACACAGTCTCTGGCAGGGAATTCCACTCCTTAGCTGTACGCGCAATGAATGTGTTCCCAAAACGTTTAGTGCGTGTGGGTGGGATGTCCACCATGTACCGGTGGCGCTTCGCCGTACGTCTTGTGGTCCGATGACGGAACGGGCTTGGCAGAATTTAACTATGCAATTCCGTTGCATACTCCCCAAAATGCAGCCGATAGAAAGCCGACAGGCTAGCAACTCGGCGTCGATGCTCAAGGCTTTGGAATATTATTATCTTATTTTTTTATCTGTGCTGAATTTGATTTTTTTTACGCTTAGACTGGTTTTCGTGTGTATAATTTTTGCATTGGTTCATTGGTGGTGTAAGTTTATCAATTTAATTCAATTTCTTTTATTTCAGACCAGAGTGTTCGTAACAATATGCTAGGATTACAAAATAAATTACTTAACATGGATGTGTATTCATTGCCTCCATAGAGGACTTTCTAATTTTCCAGCAATTAACATCAGGCAGCTGTTAGAACTGTCCCTCACCCTGCGCATCAGCGATGCCGGTTACTTACAGATTATGGCATAGAAACCATCCACTTGTGCGTCCGCAAACATCGCTGATGCGCTGCAATAGCGAGGCAGTTCCATCAGCAACCTGAAGGCGTTGTTGTATTGGACCCGCAGGGCGCTGACGACTCGCTGTGTGTAGTTGACTCATAGGCTACAGGTATAGTGGGACTGACAGTAGGACCTAAATAACGTCTTTTTTACCTCCCTACTACACCTTGCAAACCTGCAACCCTGCCAACATGTTACACCGAACCGCCAGCCCCCTGCGTTCCCGTTCCACATCCTGATCATCAGCCAGGTTCTCGTTTACCACATGGCCAAGGTACACAAATTGGCTGATGATTATCACTTTGTTGCCGGAGTTTTGTTATTTTCTCCAAGCTTCTTTGTTTCTGTCTGCGTGTCTTTGATTTTTATTGAGATTTTTGACTTATTTGTGCTAAGTGGTTGTAGTTTAGTTGGCCTGTAAGTGACTTATATTCATTGGTTACAGATTATTATTTTCCAATGTCAATGAAACACCTGAAGCACGCAGAAGTTCCTGTGGCCTTCATTGAGCTGCAGACAGGATGAGCTGCTACTGAAGAGGAACTGGTCCGTCATGTGGACAGCAGGGTAGGATGAATAAATAAAACCAGTGTTTAATAATGGCCCACTACAGCGAGAATTCTGTAGCTAAATAAAACTAGCCGCACTTGTCGATCTTCAAGCTGGTATGCTTGCTGAGGTAGGTCCGTGGGAGACCATCCTAACATACCAGCTTTTCTCCGTTTCTCGGAAAGCACGTTAAGCCGTTGATCCCGGCTGTCATTTTTAGATCTTTGGCAGTTACGGATTGTCAGTGGCCAGAAAATCTGACTCCAGTCTTGCCTGGAAGTACCGTGTTACCCAGTTAATGGGTTGTGGAGGTCTGGTAGGCAGCCGCTCCACGTAAAATACTGGTATTCATCTGAATCTGTTTTGACTGGAAGCCGACTCCAACATAGTTGGGAAAAGGCTAGGCAGATGATGATCCATGTTTGGGTAAAAAAAATTATATGTGTACCAAATTCCAACTTTATCGGTCCTGTAGATTTGGAGATCATTTGCTGTGACAGACGGACTAACAGTCACACGAGAGATTCCTTTTTCTATTCGGAAGTTTAGAACCCTAAAATAACTGGCCTATTTTAACCGATTTCAAATACTTATATAACCCCCTATTAAATGTGTTAGAAAAAAAAATTGATGATAAATAAAAGAGATCTTCTTCCAGGTTACCTTCAGAATGCGTCTAGCTGGTGGGGTTGGCTTCATCGACCGTCTGCCCCGAGGAGCTGGTGATAAACTTGACAGAAAAGACTTGATGCAGAGGTTACTTGACGAAGATGCCAATTGAGATGAACGTACGAAGAATCATCATCATTTCAGCCGAAAAACGTATACACCCTGCTAGATCTGGCCTCCTCCAAGTGGCACCAAATTGACTGGTCCTGCGCGTCTCACATCCAGTGGATTCCCAGGGTCACCAGGTCATCGGTCCAGCTTGTGGGGGCCGCGCCAATGCTTCATCTTCCAGTATGCGGTCGCCACGAAATTTTTTATTCATTTGAATACTAGGTATTAGTGTAACTCTTCAAATGTTGACAGGTTATGGGTACAGAAACTTTTAGAGGTTCTAGTGTCTCAATTTCAGGCTCCAGATTATCGGAGAAAAGGAGAACTCCCCCATTTCTCCTTTTCTGCGATGCCCCGGAGCGGTCAATTTTCCATAAATAACACTACTTATTCTAGGATTATGAATGAAATATATTTTAGTATTATACGAGTATTAGAGTAGTTAGTTAGAGAGAACAGGCTCCTTCTGGGTAAGCTCGCTCCATCGTAGACTTTGTCTCTGTCATCTCTGACATTGACTGGAGTCAAGAGCAAACCCATCTCTAATAAAAAATTAAAAAACGAGTATGTGGCACGGTAAAGTTCTTTTTTGCATACCTATTCCGAAAATTTTCATACATTCAACACATAGCCTCAAAAGCCTAAGTTTTAACCCTTTTACGTTTTTTTTTTATGTATCATCAAATGAATTCTTCCGCTCTGGGTGGAACGGAAGGGAGTGTCAAGGTGTGTACGGGCAGCGCGTATATCCCTACATACCTTCAGACTCTTACTGACTGAAACCCATCCGTGTTCCTTCCATTGTCCTTGCGTTCTACGGCCGCGGTGACTCTTTCGAACATTCCGCAACCCTGGCAGGCTCTGGCCTTAGCGGGCCCATCTTTTACGTTTTAGATAACATTTTCGAAAAAGAGTTCGGGGGAAAGTTGGAGTGATTTTCTATAGAAAACTTAAAATTGCACTCTCTCTCTAAAATCTTTTTCGAAAATTTTCTCTACTAACTATTTATAGTAATATCTAACGACCCCACACACCCTATGTGTCAGAGTTTCTAAACCGTATTTGTACTAACTAAAGATTAGATGGTATAATTGAGTGATTGCACTGGCCGCCTTCTTCTAACAAGAACTACACTAGCTTTTTCTAACAAGCGTTTTTTTTATACAATAATGATTCTTCACTTATGGACGCCAAAAGTTATTGGGCCCCTAGAGGAGCGTTAAGACGAACTGACGTATCAGACAGGTCTAAGGTCTAAATAAATAAATAAATAATATCATCATACAACCAGAGTACAAGCCTTCGTACAAATAATTATTACGACATCGCCATAGCCGAAACGGTTAGTACTAACAACTCAAGCTCGAAGCATTTAATACAAACAAACCATTTACAGGTAATTTTGGAATGTCATGGTCACTATGGTCACTATTCAGTAACTGGGTAAACGCAATCACCCTTTGCAAGACTGATGACAGATTTTCTAGCTACAGCGCCACAGCGGGCCTGCCGTTACACAACATGCATTAATACATAAGGGCGAGCGTTGCTATTATTTTTTGAGCAGGCGCAAGCCAGACCAACTCCGAATTCGCGAAATAATAAAATTTCTGTTCAGTACATTTTGACGAGTAATGCGTACATAAATGTGCTTGTAATGATTTCTATGTTGGTCCCATGAGTGCAATGACCAATAAAGAGGTATTGCGTTTATTTTGTGAGTTGTGACACGTTGTAGAATGTGTCAAGATTATGGGGGCAATGTTGGCAGCAATTCGAACATATATTTTTACTTATAGAAATAGCTTTCTTTACAATTTAAACAATAAATCTATACCTTTTTTTAATAAAAAAAACGAGTAAGTATTGGCGATTTATTCAATTTTATCCTGTTTAAATTCTAAAGCTCATTAACTGTCGACTAGTCAGCATCTTTTGCCAAAGCATCGCTGTCTATAAATGTAACTAGTAATGTAACCAGTCGGCTCGGATCCGTTTCTGACTAGTTCGGCCACACGATGCTCTCAATCCAAGGCACATAGTTGAGAACCCTGGTATAAATGCCGGGTTCTCCATTAAAGCCACATGCGTTACCGAACGAGGTGACACCAACAATATTATACATGCAGTGGATTTTCATGTTTTTAATCTGGATCGGCCCACCACCGTCGCTCTGGAAATTGAGAGTGAATTTTAGTAAGACACAGCTGTCCAAAGCATATTTTCAAAATTCTATACAAAGAGTTTCCAAAGTGCATGGTATCATCATCATTATCATCATATCAGCCAAAAGACGTCCACTGCTGGACAAAGGTAGGCCTTCCCCAAGTGTCACCACAACAACCGGTCCTGTGCCTCTCGCTTCCATCTGCTACCCGCGACCCTCACCAGGTCATCGGTCTACCTTGTGGGAGGCCTTCCAACGCTGCGTCTTCCGGTACGCGGTCGCTACAAGTCGGTATCCCCAATGCACGGTCTCCTTTTTTATGGATGGAAAATAATCAAATGACTTCTTCCTCCCTGGGTGGAGTAGAAGGGAGTGTCAGACTCTTACTGATTAAAACCCATCCGTGTTTCTCCTCATGCCCTTTTCGTTCCAGGGCCGCGAAGACTCTTTCGAACAAATTCCGTAACCCTGGCAGGCTCTGGGCCTAACGGGCCCCGTCTACTATGGTGACATCTCTTTGAGGCGCGCGTGGAACACAACCCGTCGTCGACCCGGGCCAGGGTGGGAGTCTCCACATAGTTACCGATCGGCTACCGACGGAATTTGGTCGATAAGTCTTAAGGCCGCCCGTACACAGTCAATCTTGAACGCGATCTACGATCAAAATCAGTGATCGCGATTGTGGAGCGTGATCGATTTTGACTGTGACCATTGCATACCTACTTGTAGCGATCGGGTACCGGAAGACGCAGCGTTGGAAGGCAAGGTAGACCAGTTGTCTGATGCAGTTGGTGGCATCAAATCTGTGATTAAAAAAAAAAGCGAAAACTACCAACTACATCAGAATGCTTAATTTTCTCAGACTAACTTCTGCCAGTAGTTTGGCCGTTAAATGGTCGTGCGAAACAGTGTTCCCAGCATCATAAAGCAAGAACATACCAGGCAGGTCCCTGACATGCTCTTGTCCACATAGCAGGTCTGAGACTGGGCATTGATACGATGCTTCATGTGATGAAGTAGTTTGTACTTCTGGTTACACTCCGATGTTGAGATCTTCTGTAACACCACCTGTAAGAGTGAAGTGAATATTAGAACACATTGTCATTGTCATTGTCATTGTGCTGAAGTCAGGAGGGTACAAATATAATCATCGTCATCATTCTCTCGGTCTAAGGTGAAGAAGAAGGAGAAACAAAACCAATTTGCGAACAATAAAAACATAAGTAATAAAAACAAAATGAATAACCTATACAAGTTGGGAAGATACACATCACATGACTTTTTATTAGAGAAAACGATACAGCAGTGCAATTCTGTAAAGATGACGATGTGGAAACTTAGGCGAAGTGAACGACAAGTGAGCTATTAAATAAACCATACAAATAAGATGGAATGATAGCTCATTTGTGGTTCACTCATGTAGACACACCAGTAATAGTTTTACCCACCTTCTGTAGCGTATTGTTAACATTTCCAGTATGTCTGGTTAGACCCCAGCCAGTGGCTTTCACCTTCTCTTCCGATCCTTCCGCTGGATCTCCAGTGGGAAGACAAGCTGGTACGATGAACTGGTCTAACGCAATCCTGAAATATTTAGACAAGTTTTGTTAATAAAAGTAACCTCTACAATTATGGTAATATTATGAGGGGTATGATTTAAGCTATCGCCAATTTTATTCGTTTTGAATTTCTTTAATAATAGGGTTTGTCCTCAAAATAGTGGATCTGTCACCAAAATGTAGTTGCCAAATAATTGTAAAAAGCAATTCCATAATAAATCACATGTAATCCTCGGGATATATTATCAAGTATCAAATAAATAGGTTGGGATTTATTATAAAACGGGAAGTAAACCATATTACTGGGTGGATTAAAAAAAATAACCACGAAGGTGATGGCGGGGTCTGTTCGCTCGCTACGCTCGCTCACTTGACCCCGCCATCCCCTTCTAACCTAACCTGTCCGAGTCGGGGTGCCCTAAGCTCCCTGTGCCCTATGTTCGAATATTTGGTGACAGATATACCTTTCTGAGTACGAAGTTAAAGGAATAAACCTATTATTTTGAGAACAAAGTTTTATCCAAGGAATGAACTACGATTTTATTGATAATCCATCTCTTATTTTACATACATATTGGTATTAATTTGGTAATTCATACCTGGCGACACTTTTTATATATCTGAGAACGAAAATACTTCGTGGCGATAGATCTATTTATTAGGTGATGCAACTTGATGACAAATATAAATTTTGGTGACAAGAAATATAGTCCCCTATTATGAGAAAAGAGGTGAACACAAAGATGTAAACAAAAGTATGGAAGAAGGCATGCTGCATCAGCAACAAGTAAATTCGTACAAAGAAGGATGTAACAGGAATAGAACGGAATACATAGAAATGTATGTAGATACACACCATAAATTACAGCAAAAAAAAAAGCAAGATGAAGAAAACACAACTTTAGTTGGATTTAAAAGAGATAAAGAATGATGATGAGGGGATTGGGGAAATAGTGAGCCTCGAGAGATCAGAGGGTTACTTATTCCACTGTGTTTTAAGCAACAGTAGCATTCGTATCTCCATCGGTCATTTAATTTTGGACACGGTAATCCTCCATCAGTCCTCGTTTCCTGTGGTTTTGTTATACTTATTTTTAAAACCGGCAAGATGGTAGGAATTTTCCTATATTATTAATAATCCTCAATTAATCAAAGATGCAATAATATCACCCCTTTCAATAATATCACCCTTTTATTTAATAATATTGCCATTAATTTAGTATGGTTAACATCACTTGAAGGTTAACATAAGAAATAATGTATTTTAAGGGCGAATATCACCAATGAAATTGTACTCGATCTGCGTATAAACATTGACATTTAAATCATTGCGTATAAACCACGTTTATGAGCTGTCAGTGTCATTATTTTTCTATGGAATATTGACCCTGACAGCTCTTGAACGCAGTTACGATCAACCAGCCGGTTGATTCTGTCGACATGTCACGGTGAACACTTAGGCGGAGTGAACAATAAGTGTGCTGTCATTCCATCTTATTCGTATGGTTTGACAACTCACCCGTCGTGCACCCCGCCCAAGTGTTCACTTCGACCTGTTTATAGAATTGCACTGCTGCTGATCGCATTCAGTTTCATTGGTGAAATTCGCTTTTAGGATAATGGTTGTAAATCTGACACCGGTCTTGCCAAGAAGTACCGTGTTACACAGTTAATGCGTTGTGGAGGTCTGGTAGGCAGCCCCTCCCCGTAAAATACTGGTATTCAGCTGAATTCGGTTTGACTGGAAGCCGACCCCAATGTAGTTGGCAAAAACCCATGCAGATCACTATGTTAGGGGTTCAATGAACCCCTAACATAGTGATCTGCATGGGTTTTTAGGCCGCATTAAAAACTCAAACTGACTAATGAGTCAGTTTGAGTTTTTAATGCGGCCTACCCAAATGTCCTTACTTTGGTATTGTTCGTCATATCGTTGAGCTTCTTAAAGTTCTAAGTTTGAGCTACACGATAACTGACAAATGCTTGCACTGTCTGGACAGGCTCACTCAAATCTGTGTGGTGATTTCCTCAAAAGACCACCTCAGACATTAACCTACATGGTTCTCGTATGGTTTGACCAGTATAATTTGAATGGAATTCAAAAGGGATTGTGACCTTTGAGTTTGTTTCGGTGTTTCTTCTTAGGATAGTCAGCTAGGAAACACCGGCCTCATCTAGTTCAAAACGACCAGAAAGACTGACGTCAATCTACTTACAAAATAAATATCATTTATCACAACTTAACAGCATTACATTTGCCGGGATGACTACGCTCCTACAATGGCTTTGCTATTGCAGATGTCCAAATGTGACTGTGACCATTTTTCTGCCTGCTTCTGTCACCCAAAAACATGAAAAACTGTGTGCCAATTCCACCTTTTTTAAGAAACGTTCGCATTTCTGTCGTATTCTGTCAAAAATGTATGCAAATTGAAGGCTTTTTGACAGATTTCAGCAATATCTCATCTGATAGTAAGCGAAGATGTAGTCGAAGATGGAGCACGCTTGCCGAGAAGTAACCTATTCACTCTTGACTTAAAGACTTCCAGGTTATTGCATTTACTTACGGCGTCTCAGTCTCAACTAAAGCGATGTTATTGTATTTGGCTGGAGGCTTGAACTCTGGATGTCTGGTGATATTCTTGACTTTGTAAACCTTGGATCTGTCCGACGAATCAGTTAGTCTGAATACTCCTACCGCAATATATGTTATTGGGCCCCTGGAAACAAAAAAACATTGACACATGATTATGAGAAAAACTCAATGCAAATTGGATAAAAGTGTCATAATTTATGAAACTACAGTACTGATATTACGGAGGCCTGTACTACGACGGCTGCTGCAGGTGCAGGAAATATCAAACGGAGCGAAAATGTAACAGCTTGGGAGTTCATCATCATCATCACCATCTTAACAGCCGAAAGAATTTGACTTTGACTTTGACTTTGACTTTGACGTTGACTTTGACTTTGACTTTGACTTTGACTTTGACATCATTATCATCATCTTAACAGCCGAAAGACGTCCACTGTTGGACATAGGTCTCTCCCAAATGGGGACGGGGTTTGCTGTAATCGCCACGCTCGGCAGGCGGGTTGGCAATTGCAGTGTAGCTGTTGCAATGGACCTACACAGGATGCTGCTAACCATTCTCTGGACTGAGAGGAATGATGATGAAGAGGCGACTAAGGAACTCATCTCTTAGTCGACTCTTACGACACTCACGGGAAGTGATTATGATGATAAACAGTAAAGAAACAACAGCTAAAGAAGGTGTTATGAAGGTGTTCTCACAGGTCCCTGCTATTGGTGCAGTGTCCAGCAGTAAGAATGAATCGTTCACTGATGATTGCACCACCGCATTTGTACTGCACGTCTTCTAGATTCGCTCCATAACCGATCATAACCTGGAAACAGTTAAATAAAGCCAAATCAAGCTTGTGGCTTAATAGTAACAGCCGCACGGAGACGAGTCAAACTTCGAAGTTAAGCAACGCTTGCTACGGTTGGTCCGTTGATGGGTGACCATTACATACCGAGACGTGTTAAGCCGTTAGTTCCCGCTATCATTTGACACATCTTTTACAGTCGTTACGGAGTCAGAAGCCAGATAATCTGACATCAGTCTCACCAAGTTTTTCTTGTATAGTTGTATGTGGAACAAGGAGTAATGCCCGCAAACCTCCATTGAAAAGGGAGGATCCTCTGACCAGATGGTTGTTGTCTGGTGGGCAACTGCCTGATAGTTGATATTCGGACTGTTGTATAAATGTTCAAATCGCACGGAAAACTCTGATATCGCGATGCAGGATTTCGTTAGTAGTTTGATGGTGGCGGGACAGATGGCGGTGTCGTTCATTTTGTTGCTGTACAAATTTCGCTTCGTAATTTTTTCTAGTGGCGGCATTGATGCTGCTACACGTGTTATTCAGATACTGGAATGTGGAGACAAGGAAGGCAGTCGCACCATGTAAAATACTAGTACGAACTTCATCAAAATTTTAAAATACAGGGTTATTTTTTAATGACCGGCCAAATTTTCACAGGGTGTTCTACCCATGAATATGAACAACTTTCACTATGGGATCAACTCTGAAATCACGAAAAAAACATCAGCTGTTTCATACAAAAGTTCAATACCAGTCATTAAAAAATAACCCCGTATTGTTACTTCAGCTGCGAGCTGACCCAAATATAGTTGGAAAAATGATATGTAGATTGATAGGCTTAGTATTACAAATACAATCTGTTTCTCTAACCATATGAGGGAACTCAAACTGCGTGGCATTTCGACTAATAATGAGCTCCTCAGCGCTGTGGTGACAACGGTTACTTCTGATGAAATTCCCTGTCAGCATCACCTCCTCGCAAGGATATACGTACTTCTCTTGATACTCGATACACTCTGGAAAGAAGAATTACAAACTGTCATTGTACGTACAGCTATGTAGTGAGTAGAATTCCCTGAATTATTATCATGTTAGTAATATCAGAGACAAAACACTACCTAGCCGTTACTGAGAAATTGCTAATCTTTGTCTGACTAGGGAATTGAACTCTGAACTCAAGTAGTAATTAACTCAAAAAAAAAAAATTGAGTGCGACATAATATACATAATCCGAGCTCACTTTAATTGTTTTTTATTCTAGCTCAGCAAAGTATACCTTTCATATTTAGCGTACTACGCTAAGTTAAAGTATGACGAAGTGATCAGTGGTGGCTAGCTTAGGCTTGAATTATACAGAAAAGGCGTAGTGAAGACGCAGCGCAGGCGAGGCGTAAGGCACGATGTCGCTTCAAAAAGTTTTAATACAAAATGTAGGTAGGCGACACGTCGTGAATTATACACAAACGGCGCGGCGAAGACACGCTGCTTCGTTGCCTGCGCCGCGTCGCTAGCAGTCACGAATGGAACGGCGCGCAAAGAGCACGTCGCTTGTTATACGGTATGAGCAGTTTTCACCAACAAAAAAATGCGATGCAAAGAGGAAGACATGCTATCGCAACAAAATTAGCCTGTATAATGACGCATCGTAACGTCGCTTCGACTCTTCTATATGTATAATTTAAATCGCATCCGCGCCTTATCTGTCCCACGCCTGCGCTGCGCCTTCACCTTACGCCGTTTCTGTATAATTCAGGCGTTATGTGACACTCGATGCATATAATGTAGATATCAGTACCCGAAAATGGGTGACACACGGGGCGGGCAAAACCCTCCTAGCTACGCCACTAGAAGTGAGGTCACTTCTAGTGGCGTAGCTAGGAGGATTACTCGATATTTTCATCATTATCATATCAAACGAAAGACGTTCACTGCTGGACATAAGCCTCCCCCAAGTGTCGCTACAACAACCGGTCCTGTGCGTCTCGCATTCATCGGCTACCAGCGACCCTCACCAGGTCATCGGTCGCTACTCCAAAACATTACGGCCCCATCGACCATCTGTTCTGCGAGCAAAGTGCCCTGCCCACTGTCACTTCAGTCTGGCGATCCTTCGGGCTATGTCGGTTACCTTGGTTCTCTTGCGGATTTCATCATTCCTGATTCGATCACGCAAGGAAACTCCGAGCATTGCCCTCTTCTTTTCCCTTTGGATGACTTTAAGCCTTCTGATGAGGCCCATTGTGAGTATTAAAGTCGATGTTTTACTTACTATCAAAAGCCTTCTGCCCAGTTTTCTTGGAAGCCAGTGCCTCCGGTATTGGTTCACATGTACCATTTGTTGAATAGACGCTTTCGTAGTCGTAGAATGGTGGTATATATTCTGCAGAACTGCTCACCGATGGTCTAAAATAATAAGGAATATAGTATTAAGTTAGGATAAATTCGAAATGCACCACGCACCCAAGGCAGAATCAGGCTCCGGTGGTGCAACTATATTGTGGCCGTGACTGACGTGATCTGGACTAGAATAGCCCAAGACAGCGAGGAATCGCGTAAGATGGAGGGCCTTCGCCCTTAAGAGCGTTTACGCGGTACGGCTTTTCATACAAACTTTCAAATCATAATTCTTCAAAATGAATGAACCGATTTTAACGAAACTTGGTATGCAAACGCTAGATATCCAGGTCTAAATAGTTATCAAAAAACATTTTTGAAAAAGATTTCAGAGGGAGAAAGAGAGCGATTTTAAGTTTTCTATAGAAAGTGAAAAATCACTATATCCTTCCCCCTGAACTGTTTTTCAAAAATGTTTTCTGATAACTATTTAGACCTGGATCTCTAGCGTATGCTTACCAAGTTTCGTTAAAATCGGTTCATTCATTTTGAAGAATAAGGACTTGAAAGTTTGTATGAAATGACATACGGCGTACACGCTCTTAAATGGCCACCCAATCAATTAACTAATTGAACAAAAAAATATTTTAATTTTATTTTTTATTCAATCCATATAATGCGAGATGAGAATGTCGAGATGGATGTGTAACGAGAATGGATAAAGTGAGAAATGAGTACATTAGAGGTAGTTTAAAAGTGGCGCCAGTGACGGAAAAGTTGAAAGGTAACCGCTTGTCCTGGTATGTCATTTCTTGGCATGTAACTAAAAGGGTTGGATGGATGGAGAGGAAGAGGGAGGCCAAAGAAAAAATGGATGGATTGTGTGAGGAGCGATATGAAAGAAAAGGGAGTTAGTGATAGTGTGACGGCTGATAGGACAGAATGGAAGAACAGCAAGAAGAGCAACTCGTTCACACACGTTCGTGTCCGGGCAGGCGCCGGAGCTTCCGTGCCCAGGCCGACGCACGGACGTGCAGATACGGATGCACGGACCCTGCAACGGCCCTGACACTGCCCGGTCACGCCCGGCTATGTGTGAATCAACCAGACATACTGCTGGGTACCATCCGCACTTGGTCGATATCCCAACCAGTCGTACTCAGCGCTTCTCCTCCACATTTATTATGCGCACAGCCAAAGTGTGGAACTCTCTACCAGCGTCTGTGTTCCCTTCCACATATAATCCGTCTGTTTTCAAAGCAAGGGTGAACAGGCATCTTCTGTGCACGCTCGCTCCGTCATAGACTTCATCTATCGCTTTCCATCAGGCGTGATCGAGGTCAAGAGCAAGCCCATTCCTCAATAAAAAAAAACCATTACTAGACAAAATGTACTGAACAGCTGATTTTTTTTTTCACGTTTTTGGGTTTGGCCTTATAGTAAAAGTTGATCATAATAATAAATACAGTGACCCTTTAAGAGGCAAGTATTGCTTTTATTCTGTTACACGTTGCATAAGCCAGTGGGGTTAGAGAAGTACTCGGCTTGTGTCCAGGGACGAGTCACACCCCCACCCCGATCACACAGGACCCGAAGTGGTGGCGCGTATTGTTCCACACGCGGCCCTCTTAGACGTCGCAGGGGGAGTTAAACACCTCACGACCAGACGGGACTCGCAGAGGCGGGCCGGCACCAGTCGGGGGCTGCGTTGAAGATTGCTCAAGTGCTGCCGTAGCCCCCGGTGCAAGTGTGCGGGGATCACGAGGTGGTTATAGCTAGTAGGAGGCTGACAGAACCACTCAGCTGCTGCATCAAGTTAGACTAGAATCCAAGCCACACCTAATCGGGTAAGAGCTAGGCTGAAGATGTTAAAACTGGACCTACCTGCTGGTGGTGGTAGCTACTGGGTTCGGAGCTGCACCGGCGTCTAAGCAGCATACTATAGGATCCGTGTTGTTGAAGGAGCATAACTGAGGAAACAGAAAATTAAATGGCTTTGGTAGAAGGAATGGTGGAAGCAGGAATTATAAAACAACAGGGCCGTACTAAGAAGAGTTTTGATATATTTTGTTTATTTTAAAAAATCTTTACTGTTTGCCCGGATGTTTTATCTTTCTTTAATTAAGTCAGACATGGCCTATAAATAATTTGGTTTTTTTTTACCTGTTCCGCTACTTATAAAGTTATAACTTCAGCTGGCAGAAATTGTTTAATTTTTTTCCATAGCGTATTAAGATGTTTGATTAAGTAATTTATTGAAAAATAAAATTAAATAGTAATATTTTTCCGTGAAGTGCAATTCAAGAATTCCGTATTTTTTGTTATTTCGAAGTCAAAGTCAAAGTCAAAGTCAAAGCATTTATTTCAATTAAACCATTTACAGGCACTTTTGACTTGTCAAGGTCGGTCGGTCAAAAAGATGAAGCTATTTGCACGTTCCAAGGCGTAGATCTCTATGGAGAAGAACGTGCAAGAAACTCCACGGACACTCTTTTAAAAAAATAATATTTTGTTACAAAATTATGGTTACATCATACATATTAAAATAATACATATGTGAGAACAATGTAAAAGACGTGCAGGATAAAAGAGTCCGGAGTAAAAAGAAACAGTTCAAAGAAATAATTAAAATAAACCATGGCAGCGAAGGGATGACCAGTCTCAGCTGACGGCGCCCGTTCACGAACATGACGCATACGCCAGCACCATTCGAAATTCCCGAGTATGAAAACGTTTAATTCTGAAGTAGTGCTAACCCACATCATAAAGCCTTGTGCTAGTCGCAGAAGTTTCGGCTGTGCGTTGATATGTCATGTCAGTCAGTCAGTTTCCTTATTTAACAGCAAAGACTACAATAGTATACTGGCTATAGACAGGCAACTCTACCTTATTTTTGTATACTAGGAAGTGGTCGAACTCAGCGCCATCTAGTTTTTAGTTAAGGGAACTAATTTATAAAAGTAAATGTATAGGTAGGTAGGTGTATAGCTGCTGTCTGATCCTTTATGATATTAGGTAGAGAGATGAGTTTATCCGCTATATACTACAAACATACGTACTACATAAAGGAAAAAAAACCACATAATTGAATATTAAAATATTTTATTTAGAAAAACATCACACATTTTACAATAAAAATTTTTGTTCGCCTTTTTCGTCCCTTATGATTAGGGTAGTGCCGATTAGCCTTTTCTTTCATTGAATCGTTAATATTCCAAAAGGTTATTTGGCCAGTGAGAACATTATTGATATCTTTGCACCAGTTGTTTACAACAACAACACACACAACGCAACACAACACGAACGAATTGTAACGCGGCTCAATAAAATGGAGAAACGAAAGCTTAACTCAACTTGCAGATGCACTAGCGAAACAACAAAAACTCTTTTGCAAAAGGAAAATAAATGCGCACGAGTAGTTACACTCTCACGCAGCCATTTGCAATTTAAGTGTGGCCATTCAAAAACAAACTTTTGCACGTTTAAATACCAAAATATAACTTCTTCACTATTGAAGCTCATAATAAAAACCTAATTATGTATTAATTCATATATTCTATTATTTTTATATAAGAAGATCATGAAATTATATTATTTTTCTAGATTAATGTTATAAAGTAACTCCCAGAAAAAAAATTATATATTTAACCGTAGCAACACCGCAATTTGTTTCCCTTAACTAAAAACTAGATGGCGCTGTTTTCAATAAAAAAATGGAATTTTAATTTTGTTCTAAGTTGCCATAGCATGTTTAACAGTCTTCAAAAAAAGGAGGAGGTTCTCAATTCGGTTGATTTTTTTTATGTTTTTTACCTCATAGCTCCGTACATGGAGCTATGAGGTAAAACCGATTTTAAAAATATATAGGTACCCGATTGGTCCCATAGAAATGTCATCAAAATCAGTTTTTAAATCAAAACAGCTGGAAAAAATATTTCATACAGTAAACGAAATTGCGTATTTTGGTGTTGTTTGACGAGAAAGTGAAAAATAAAAAAAAAATACATTCGACTTCCAAATAAAAAAAAAGCTACAAAGTATTATATTATAAAATAACTTTAATTTCGGAAGTCGGTGTTAAAATACGAAGAAACAACCAAAAACAAAGTTAAAGCTATTTTATACTTTGCTGTGTTTTTTTTATAAGGAAGTCGGTTGTATAAAGGTTTTTATGACTTTGTAATTATCAACGCGCAATGTGATAAGTGCTAATTAGCAATTCTTGCCCATAGACTGATATCAACCCGTAGGTACTTAAAGTTACTGTAAGTATTTTCCTGTTTTCAAAACTAGTATTTAATATTTACCTGTGGGTTTATCCGATTTTTAATATCATCAATGGCGGACTGACATCTATTAATATTTCTGCAAACACCAGCCACGCCGCCTTTTACGCATCTTTCACCTGAAATAATATAAAAACAGTGGTATAAAGAGGTACCGTGTTACCCAGTTACTGGGTTATGGAGGTCAGATAAGCAGTCATCATACCATCACATCAGCCGAAAGACGTTCACTGGACATAGACCTCCCCCAAACGGGGGGGTTTGCCATAATCGCCACGCTTGGCAGGCGGGTTGGCGATCGCAGTGTAGTTGTAGCAATGTACCTACAGAGAATGCTGCTGCCCATTCTCTGGTGAGTAAGAAGTAAGAAGTGTCGTAAGAGGCGACTAAGCCTCTTACGACACCCACGGGGAGTGATGGGATGGTGCTATTCTTTTATGTCCGACACCATACGGAACACGGCAGGCACAACAAGACAAGATAAAAAGTATCCTAATGTGTTATTTCAGACTATTATCTACCTTTGTGCCAAATTTCATCAAGATCCATTTAGTAGTTTTTGTGCTAAAGAGTAACAAACATTCATTCATACAAACTTTCGCGTTTGTAACATTAGTTTTTGCGTATAAAATATTAGTAAGGATTTAAAACTTGCAAGCTCTCTCAAAAGCGGGGTTTATACAGCTGTAGACCGGTTATATATTTCGTTACCTAATTTTGACCATGTTTGACTCGATTAGTCAATATTTTTCCTTAACCAACAAAAAGATGAAGTTTTTTATTTAGTAGACTCGTTATTTTGCAGAATCCAGTTGCATTTTTTTTTCAAATTGTTTTTAATTAAAATAATACACAAAACTCAAAACCAGTTTTAATTTGAAATGGCGTCGGTATTTTTTTTTATTTGTTTAAGTATTATGGCTGCAGACAAGATTCAGGTAACAAAATACTGTTAATGAGATGTACAAATGGCATCTATCAATGGCAATCGTTATAATAAATCGTAGATTTTATGTTTTTATTATTTTCAAATCCGTTCAGCTGTTAAGTCGGTGTTTAAACCAAAGAAACCATACGATAAATACCGGCTTCCAAAATTAAAGTTATTTGATACTTGCTTTGTTGGATTTTATTTGGAAGTCGGTTGTATTTTTTTGTAAAAAAAAAATTATATAGTTGTCTATTAGTATAGATGTTTGTAAACGCACCCACGATACAGGAGAAATTCCTAGTGTGGGGCAACTTTTTTTTTTTTAAACAAACAAAACAATTTAAAAATTAAAAACTAAAGGCAGCTCAAATGTATGCGTATACTGTTTTTAATATCCAGAGGGTCTACTCTCTAAGCCCGAAGTCCGTAGTTTTGGCCATAGTGTCGGGCATTTAGAAAACGCCCGTCACTAAGGGCGAAACTACGGACTTCGGGCTTAGAGAATAGTCTCCCAGGTCACGATCACCGTTAAAAAAACAAAACAAAAGATAAAAATACCGTCAAACTGTGCATCACTGACAAAAACGTATACAAACAAAAATATAACTTTTAAAAACATGATTTTTGAGTTTATAACACTTCAATAGGTACTTCAATTGTTTTTGGATAAACAAAGATGGCTGACACGCGTCTGTCTTGTGGAAAGGACAGATGAAACTTGAGGAAAACAATAAACAAAGAACAAAATCGGATACACCTGGGAGGTTGTCGTCTGTTTAACCGGTCTTGCCTGTGGCAGCCTTTATTAGGCTGGCCGCATACACACGGTTTCCTGATTAGGTTTTCCGATCAGGAATTCAGATTCGGAATTCCGTGAGATGTTCGATTTTCCGTTCTTCTGACCCGAACATAAAGCTTGTTTTCGAAAGGATCGTCAGATATTTTTTCCATTCGGAAAGTAAACGAACGTGTGCGCCTAGTTGAACATTTTGCATGTAAGACAAGCATTCAGGACTTCGAATCTGAATTCCTGATCAGGAAACCGAATCGGGAAATCGTGCGTATGTGGCCAGCCTAAGGTGAAAGCGCCAGGGTAGCCCGCGAAATTAAAATTTTCTAACCTACGTTTTTTGCAATCTGCAGGTCAGTATCAGGTTGTATGTTGGTCAAAATATGATTCGCGGCCGTAACAAGTACGTGTTTACAGACTCTCTCGGTTAGAATGGATGCCAAATGTAGTATTTCATGAAATCATTACATTTGGCATCAATATTCTAACTGAAGGAGTAGTATTGGTGATTTTAATGATTACAATTCTATAAATACATACTTGCTACGGCCGCGAATCATATTTTGACAAAGATACAACCTGTCACAGACCTGCAAATTGCAAAAAAACATAAGAAAATTTGAATTTCGCGGGCTACCCAGGCGCTTCCACCTTAATATAAATATTATGGCCTCCAGACGGGGCTTATTAAAAGCTCACAAACTAAGCGACTACACGCTAAGGGCACCCCCTGTGAGGTACGAACCTAGGCTTAGGACGTCGCTGGGGAGAACAGCTAGGGACGGGCTGGATCGAACTAATATTATTTAGGGACGAATAAAAGACTAAGTTAGATCCCGGCATTTAATTAAACAGCTAGGCAAATAAGTTATACAATATCGTTTGATGACTTGCCAAGCCAAGTAGCAATAGGTTAGGTTCGAATGGTATGACGAGAGCTAGAGTTAGTGAACGAAACGTGCGAACTTAGCTCCCATCATGCCATTCATGTTAGGTTCCTGTAAACACTCCTGCCTCATCAGAAGGCTTAAAGTCACCCAAAGGGCAATGGAGAGGGCAATGCTCGGAGTTTCCTTGCGTGATCGAATCAGGAATGATGATATCCGCAAGAGAACCAAGGTTACCGATATAGCCCGAAGGATCGCCAAATTGAAGTGGCAGTGGGCAGGGCACATTGCTCGCAGAACAGATGGTCGATGGGGCCGAAAAGTTTTGGAGTGGCGACCGCGTACTGGAAGACGCAGCGTTGGAAGGCCTCCCACAAGGTGGACCGATGATCTGGTGAGGGTTGCGGGTAACCGATGGATGCGAGACGCACAGGACCGGTTGTTGTGGCGACACTCTTGGGCGCCTATGTCCAGCAGTGGACGTCTTTCGGCTGATACGATGATGATGAAACACTCCTGCCAGGGTTGCGGATTTTGTTCGAAAGAGTCACCGCAGCCCTGGAACGCAAAATGCACTTAGCACGGGTGGGTTTCAGTCAGTAAGAGTCTGACACTCCCTCCCACTCCACCCAGAGCGGCAGGAGTCATTTGATGATTTCCCATCCATAAAAAGAGTTTCCTATAAACACAGCAGAAAGAAATACGTACGTCCGATAATGACTTATGCATGTGCCACATTCGCACACCCAAAGTCAAAACAAAACCCACAGGATGCAAGTTATCCAAAACAGATTTCTCCGAAAGGCCACGGGCGCCCCGTGGTACGTAAGGAATGAACGACTCCATGTCGACCTCAAAATCCCGACCATAAAACAGTTCATGAAACGCCTTACCAAGCGTTGAAACTGCTGAAAAACATCAAAACCCTTTGATTCCAAAGGCCTTTTTTTTGAGGATGGGAAATCATCAAATGACCCCTAACGCTCTGAGTGAAGCGGCAGGGAGTGTCAGACTTCTACTGACTAAAACCCACCCATGCTCCTCCTAGTGCCTTTGACGTTCCATTCCCGCGGTAACTCTTTCGAACAAAATCCGCAACCCTGGTAGTGGTAGGTGGTTTCAAAGGCCTCACAGTACACCTCCCGTATTAGTAAGATTCGCCGTCCTCGGCATATACTCGTCGAGTCCGACGACGGGATCACAAAGATATAAGGAAGCTGTAGGGAAAACAGCACGCTTAAAAACAAACACAGATCGCGTTCCCTATTCCGGCCTCGCCGCCGAGGCCCGTCGTGACGACCCATTTAAAACCCACCCCGTCTTTTGCTTAGCAAACCAGCCCGCGTCGCTGAGCCGCCATTAGTCTTAAATTCCACAAATAATATAATGACCCAGCCTGTCCCTTGCTGTCCCGAACTGACGCCGCTAAGCTGAGGTCGTATCCCACAAGGGATGCCCTTAGCGAGCTTTGTTGCCCTGGCTGAGGGCATGAAATTCATTTGAGGCCACCACAGGTTAGTCCGGTTAAGCAGTTGATAGCCCTTGCGTGTTAATCAAAAAATATGTGATAATAATGGTTACCTAAAACGGGACCCTATCACTAAGACTCCGCTGTCCGTCTGTCTGTCTGTCACCAGGCTGTATCTCATGAACCGTGATAGCTAGACAGTTGAAATTTTCACAGATGATGTATTTCTGTTGCCACTATAACAACAAATACTAAAAACAGAATACAATAAATATTTAAGTGGGGCTCCCGTATTTTTATAGATATTGGTACGGAACCCTTCGTGCGCGAGTCCAACTCGCACTTGTTTGTTTATTGCAACTTTTGAACTTAGGACAAGTTTTAAATGTTATTTTTATGAGTGCTAATTCTTGAAATAAACGATTATTAGTATGACAGAAAAGGAAGTCAGGTATTTAGACTCAGCACGGAGATTTCCCGGTAGCAATAATATTGTAGGTAAACACTAGTTGATAACATGTAAATTAAAGTCATTCGAGTTAATTATAGTTTTAATATACAAAGCTATTATATTTATAAGTGAGGCAATGAAGCTACGTTGATAAGACTGACGGAGACATACTAAAAACTAGTTTGTTACTCATTTTGTAAAGGCTTGTTTACGCTTGCGATTTTTGAAGTGATAACTTCTTTGGCGGCGGCGTTGTGCACTTTTTTGGGATGGGTAAAAAATGTTAAACTCGCGTCAGGCCACGTGACCGTCAGGACACGTGACCTGATCGAAAATTCGTGAGACGAATAATGTAATTGTAATATAAATTGTCATGTTTGTGTACGATAGCGCAATAAATGAATATTGTATTTAACCACATAAATTATAGTACTTTTGTATTGATAAATAAAGCAATTCGTGCGTAATTATTCCCAAACCATTCCAAAATATTCAAAAATGCACAACGTTGATGTTCAAGTTATCACTTCTGCCGGCACTCCCGGAGTGCAACACGTTGTTTTATTTTCTTAAGGCGCTGTGATCAGCAAAAACTCTGCCACCCTCGAACTATTATATAAAAGAAAGAGAAGCGCGACGACATAATGCTTGCAATTTATTACCAGTTATTAAGCAATTTATCGATTTACTCAAAACTAAGTTGAGCTAATAAAAATCTAAAACAACAAAGTTTTGCATTTGATTTATTATTTTGTTAAATGTTTTATCTATCTCTCATTTGGTATAAATTTTACAATATATATTATTTAGGCTACTAATACGGTATTTTTTTAGCCTCCCACCGGCAGATTAAAAGTCTGACTCTTCCGATTATTTTTATTTTTTCCAGCATCCTTTTATTGTATTTATACTGTGTGAATCTCCGTGGCGTCCGATTTTATTATTATTGTAAGCTTGCTTACATTCGATTCCACCGGCTGCATCAGCATTATTTTGCATTATTTTGTACTGTCGTACCTATAATGAAATAAAAAAATATAAAAATACTGTTGCACAAGTAAAACAATCCTTCTTCTAAATTCAAATCTTCTCCAATTCTTCTGAAAAAGTTGGAAACTAGTTGTAGTAGTAGTAGTAAATATGTTTACAGGAAAAAAAGGATGTTAGAAAAAAATACTTCGTTTTTAACACGCAAAAAAGAGTGTCTCATAAAACAAAAATGCGAGTCTAATATTTTTTGGTAATCTGACTGATGCTGATGGTATTAATAGTTTTGTTTTCGAAATCTACCCAATGAGGAAAGAATTTAATTAGTCCATCAGATAGATGTCGAAAAAAAAGATTAAAAATGTATTTTTTCTTTTTTCACGTAAACAAAAAATTAACACGATCTGGGGCCTTACCACCAACTCTTAAAGCAGTATTACTTCAATATTACTTCCAGTGGGAAAGAGACGGAGCTATACAGGACGTATAGCTCCGTCTCTTTTCCACTGGAAGTAATATTAAAGTAATACTGTTTTAAGAGTTGGTGGTTTAAGCCCAGTGCGTTGCAAACTCGCGTGACGTCACTACGATATAGTACAATTTTGCTGGCGTCATGACGTCACCAGCCCTCTGGCAAAAAATACGCGTCCAATATCTCTTGAAAATCTAACGGACGGACTAAATAGAAATAGATTTTTTTCCTAAATCGGTTTAATCTAAGAATCAGTACCTACCAGATTCCAGAGATTTCCTTTTACAAACACTTCAATTTCACCTCCTCATGTTAGATTCGAGTAAATAATTGCGTCAATTGATAGTTAGCAAAAAATTCGCACGTTACCTTTAGAGACCCGCCTTAACAGCAACGATTTTATACTTTGTTTATTATTTTCCTCTAGTGTCCAACTGTGCTTGCTGCAAGACAGACGCGTCTCATTCACCTCACATAAAATCAACAACTAATTAAGATCCATCTTTGTTTATCCAAAAACAGTACAATTTATGTGTTTTTAAAAACAAAAATCATGTTTTTAAAAGTAATATTCTTGTTTGTGTTCGTTTTAGTCAGCGATGCACAGTTTGAAGGTATGTTTATCTTTTGTTTTGTTTAATAAGGTCATTGACCGTGACCTGGACATAAAAAAACAGTTTTCGCATAGTATATTTATGTTCTCTTTCCTTATAGGTTTTATTTCTTAAATAGCCGATACCTCTGACTCTGTTTAGACTTAAATAAAATCTAGCCTAAGAACAGAAGGACAGTTCTCGTATTTTTAAGGTATGTTTGCAGTCGCAAACTGTCAAAACAGCTTCTTAATTCTTCACTGTACACCATAACAACTTATAAATTTTACATTTAAGAAAATTCATGTACAAAGGCGAGCATAACTCAATGTTGAGTTTTCTGCCAACAAACCTTTGAGTGATCACGATAGAGGGTAGGATCCAGTGCACATTGAAATACTTACTACATATTTTATAAATTACTAGCTGTCTCCCGCGGCTTCGCTCCCGTCAACTGGCTACCTACCTACCTACCCTACACCTACCCTACACCTACCCTACACATACATGCATGCAAATAATTCTATTTTACTGAGGTATTTCTTTCCGACTTGCTAGACAAAAGTTGTGATAGCTCGGTTAATATACATGTTATAAAAATAATTTATAGCCTATAGCACTCAGGAATAATGTAGCTTTCTACCAGTGAAAAAATTTTTAGAATTGGATCATTAGTTCCAGAGATTACCCCCTACATACAAACTTACAAATTTTACCTCTTTATAATATTAGTATAGATAAATATACCTACCTACATATATAAGAATACCTACATATATACTCATTCATATATACGAATATTACCATTACACCTTGTTTTTTTATTCCTACTGTGTTTTTTATATTGATGGTCGCTGTGATGATATTGTGACCGGAATTTGAAGGCTTTTTTAGTACAAAAGTTGGCCTTCAAATCTATAGTTATAGAAATTAGGAAACATAGGTACCTACATTTAAAAAAACTCTGAGTATGCGTCATGCGTCCTTTTTTTTGGTTTGAAGCATGCAAGGTAAATTTATTAATAATGCTACCATACATAAAATACTATCGGTACAGTCAATAAAACTATTAGGTATACAGGCAAATATATTAATTTTTCCACTGCACCGTAAATATTTATTTCTAAAGTGTCTTTATAACTTATGTAGGTACTAACGAGTGTGGTGTACACACCCACAACATTGTTTAAAAGTAATTACAAGTTATCTGCCTGCATACCAAATAACTTCAATTACTGTAACTAAATATTACATTTTATATTCTCTATGAATTGTGTAGGTTAATTTTATTTCAATACTACTACCCACTGGGACGTACGGGATACATACGCAAGATCAACAGTCATAATATCAACAGTTAAAACATCAACACCGTAAGACCAACGATTCAAAATCTCAATACTTCAGAATCTCAACAGCTTAGTAAGTCAACAGTTCAGAAGATCAAAGTTTAAAATCCCAACTTTGAAAGTACCTATTAGGTCAATACTAGCAAGGGTTTGAAAAAAAATAACCACGAAGGGTATGGCGGGGTCAGTTCGCTCGCTTCGCTCGCTTACTAGACCCCGCCATCCCCTTCTAACCTAACCTGTCCGAGTCAGGGTGCCCCATGTCAAAGTTGGGATTTTAAACTTTGATCTTCTGAACTGTTGACTTACTAAGCTGTTGAGATTCTGAAGTGTTGAGATTTTGAATCGTTGGTCTTACGGTGTTGATGTTTTAACTGTTGATATTATGACTGTTGATCTTGCGTATGCCTCCGGGGACGTACCCACATCATTGGAATTTCCAAATTGAATGCAAAAAAACCTGAAAAATATAAAAATATACTTTGATTCTATTTTTTTTTCGTTAGCTTATAGGGTTTCGTAGACACGCAAAAGAATCCACGGAACCCTATTACAAAGTCTCCGCTGTCTATAAGTCTGTCTGTCAGCGAGTTGTTTCTTTTGAATTTGTAGGTAGGCAGTTGATAACAACAAAATATAATAATAACCCTTCTTTTTAGCTTTGCCGTAATCGAGTAAAAAATCACGCCCCCATTCAGTTTATGGCACGGAACCCTTCGAGTGCGAGTCTGACTCACAGTTGTAGTTTTTAGAGTTCCGTATCTCGGTCTGCAAAAACGTAACCCTTTTTGCATTGTGTTGTGCCCACTTTTGTGTCCCACTGATGGGCAAAGGACCGGGTTTCTCCTTCCAAATCTCGCTTGTCTAGAGCAATCTCTGGCCAAGGATTCCCCGCTGCGCTCCATGACTAAAGTTATAGATATCGGGAAAAAAACAGCCAGGATAAAGTGGGCTGGCCCGGAGCACCCGGAGAGGTGGGTGAGGATCGTCACTCACTGAACGCCTGAGGAAGGAAGTCGTCGGCGAAGGCGCGACCTATCCGTTTTGTATATCAAGTCTCTAAGGTCAAGGCCATATCAATTACTGGAATTAAAAGTAGCTCACAATTTAGGACCCATGGGTATCAGCGTTAATCCGTGGTGCTTGGCAACTGTATGTATGTCCCTTGGTGCCTATTTGGCCTAGCTCTGTTCTGTCTCCTGCTTAATAAGGAGGGAAGTGGAAATTATATTTTTTCCTACTCCTCCGCTGTTATTTTCGGATTAATTTAGTTGCGAGATCCAAGACAGTTGAATCGTTTCTCCGGGACTCGTCGAGCATAGACTTGGCGTTTTTCTGGTGCTCGCCACTGTTGATTCTGGCGGGAGTTGCAGTGGTTAAAAAAGTCCCTAAGGTTTACACCAAACGTTTGAAGAGTGTTCAGCCTTCTGTATATAATGTCCAGTACTCACCATCCGGCAAGTATGATGCTTAGGTGGCTCGTTTCATACGAGATAACTTCGCTTTATTTTTGCCAGAAGTACGTCAAAGTGAAGATACACAATTGCCAAAATTACATACTTATTGGAAGTGGAGGTTAAATCATTTAGTACCGCTATTCCCCGGAAAGTACTGGGTTTTCCCAACAGTACTCTGCACTCTCTCTTGTTCCGTTTGGTCTCGGTTCCATATGGTGTCGGACGTAAAAAACTAGCACCATCCCATCACTTCCCATGGGTGTCGTAAGAGGCAACTAAGGGACTCACCAGAGAATGGGCAGCAGCATTCTCTGTAGGTACACTGCTACAGCTACACTGCGATACCCTGCCCGCCTGACAAGCGTGGCGGTTATGACAAACCCCCCCCCCCCTCCGTTTGGGCGAGGTCTATGTCCAGTGAACGTCTTTCGGCTGATATGATGGTATGATGATCATGACTGCTTATCTGACCTCCACAACCCAGTAACTGGGTAACACGGTACCTCTTCATAACACTGTTTTTATATTATTTCAGGTGAAAAATGCGTAAAAGGTGGCGTGGCCGGTGTTTGCAGAAATATTAATAGATGTCAGTCCGCCATTGATGATATTAAAAATCGGAAAAACCCACAGGTAAAAATGTTAAATAGTAATTTTGAAAACAGGAAAATACACAGTCATTTTAAGTACCTACGGGTTGATTGGCCCCCAGTGCAGATATCAGTCTATGGGCAAGAATTCTTAATTCGCACTAGTTTATCACATTGTGTGTTGATAATTACAAAGTCATAAAAACTTACAAAAAAAATACAACCGACTTCCATATAAAAAAAACACTACAAAGTATAAAATTACTTTTACTTTGTTTTTAGTTGTTTCTTCGTATTTTAACACCGACTTCCGATATTAAAATTGTTTTATACATTGTAGTGTTTTTTTAACCGACTTCAAACAAAGGAGGAGGTTCTCAATTCGATTGTGTTTTAGACAGACAATCACTTTTACGAATACAATTTGAGGGAAGTAGCTTAGATGGACACAATTGTAGTCGTTTATTACCAGTGATCAGAGAAGGTAGAGCTATTTCGGGCCATTGACCTCATATGTAATTAATAAATATAAATAAATGAATAAATATGTTTATTTTTCTTCCACAAAAAATACTTATTGACTAAAACTTAAAAATGGATAAAAACTATAATTATGATAATGTTAGTTTGTGGGAGACTGGTATTTGAATGAGTTTATTAAAGAAATCGGATAAATTGAAGCTTCTTAGGTATTAAAAGAAACTTGGTTTGGTTTTATTTTTTAGACGTTGCCCCTACTAGGGATTTCTACTGTAACGTAGATGCGTTTACAAACATGCAAACTCACTTACACAAACAGCCAGAACCTGAACAACTATCTGGACGCTATAAAAATAATATAAATATTTGTTCCGTGCGGGAATCGAACCCGCGACACGCAGCGCAGCCGTCAATCGCTCAACCACTGCGCCAACCGCGCCGTTATACTTGTATATTGGAAGTATGAGCATCATTTTGGCAATTTCAATCTTATGGTATCTTGACTTGGCTATTTATTTTGACAATAAATTCAATTTGTCAATCATATTATTATCCAAGAACTATCAGGCAATAGAATAATACTAGAAACAAACTTATCATATTACTTATACAGTTATGTATACTTACACTACAAATAAAAACTAAAAATCCTAACTAAGTTTAACATAAAACATGGCGTCAAAAAATTCATCCGCATCGCTGTCAACTGGAAGTGTGCCCAAAAGACTGGCGGCATTGCCACGTTGTATGGCAATGCTTATCATTTGTACAAGGTAAAAGCTAACCCAAATTCATTTCAATTTTACATGACGTAATCATGTCCGTGTAAAAAATCGAACTAACTTACATACCATCACAACCAATTCCACTGTTTCACATAACTTTAGGAATAAACAAACTAGATTCATCTAAATTCAGATATTACCTGTAACGTACTGTAGTATAGAAACTTCGCCGGAGAGCCAAAGATTGTCTCCACTTCGTGCGTGAAAAGACATTTATCGTACGCTTTTAAAACTTTATGTAATAACGTTTCTTTTTTTTTCCCTTGTGAGCGAACCAATCATTACGAGTTACTAATCCTTTAGGAACCGGCCTACCGGGTTTAAATAAAACGAGTTGCAACCGTATTTTTTAAATCCGCGATATTCGGTCTAGTAAATTTTATAACCTTCTCAAATTAAAAATGTAATGATTTTCGTATAGTAAGATAGATCTTTGTTTTATAAGATTAACGGTCACGACAACACACAATACCTATTTTTTCTATACTTTTATATACTAATTTTCCTTTTTTTTATCATCAATTTTTGTATTTTTCATTTACAAAATTATTCGTATTCTAAGCGTAATGAGTATTTCATTTCTGTCCTCATTATAACGCTACAATACCTACGCTTACACACACGAGTACCTACATCTAAAAATTAACAACTTTATCACTAAGGATATTTTTTGAATCCCAGTGTCCCGTATCTCAGCCAACTAGCTTAATCAGCCGTTTTATTAAAAGCCTAGCCTTTTTCATTTGACTGCGCCGATTTTTCAGTTACCTAAATGACATCTTTTTATCAATATCGTCTAATGAATTGACTATGTCACTGATGTCGTTGATTAAATGGACAAGTACCTATCTAATATAAAAAGGTTTTTAATGAAACGGCTGATTATACTAGTTGGCTGCGACATCCATACTATGAAAACACGCCGCAAGTACCAAAAACTACCTACTCTGATCACTGCCATGTTCATTACTAAAGTATTTTGATATCAAATTCACGACCTCTATGAATACCTACTGTCTAGTCACATTGTAACAGGAAAACAAAACTAAATAATTTATTGTTATTAAAGACATGTAACAAACCAATTAAAAACATGTTTGGTCATTGCCTCTGTGTCATATTTAATATCGTGTGTCATTTTGTAATGTTTTTTAATTTTATTTCGATGACATGTATACAGGAACGTGTGGTCATAAAGAAAAAAAAAAATTGTTTTTTCAAAAAGTTTGGCCAGAAAAATCGACTATTTAATACAGTTCCGATAAAACACTTTTCAAGCAGTTAGCTAGTTGCTGGCATTTACTTTACTTCAAGTTTGACGACACGGTTGACGCAGTGGTTGAGCGATGGGCTGCTGCGCTGCATGTCGCGGGTTCGATTCCCGCACGGAACAAATACTTGTATGGCCTACAGATAGTTATTTGTTTATGTGAAATTTGTATGTTTTTAAACGCACCCACGATACAGGAGATTTTCCTAGTGAGGCTACGTTTTATTTAAAAGAAAAATGTTCAATCACAGATTTGATGTCACCAAAGTAACTGCATCAGACTGCTTGAAAAGTCATTTGTTCGGAACTTAGTGCTTTTTTGTGGTCGTTTTTTTTTGAATATTTTTTGCTTAAAAGCGTTTACGCGATACGGCTTTTCATACAAATTTAGAGAGAGAGCGATTTTAAGTTTTCTATAGAAAGTGAAAAATCACTATATCCTTCCCCCTGAACTCTTTTTCAAAAATGTTTTCTGATAACTATTTAGACCTGGATATTTAGCGTATGCATACCAAGTTTCGTTAAAATCGGTTCATTAATTTTGAAGAATAAGGACTAGAAAGTTTGTATGAAATGACATACGGTGTAGACCTGGATATTTAGCGTATGCATACCAAGTTTCGTTAAAATCGGTTCATTCATTTTGAAGAATAAGGACTTGAAAGTTTGTATGAAATGACATACGGCGTACACGCTCTTAATGTATATCAGCTACCCAACATCACCCTTAAATATGACCACACCTTTCTGGAACACAACACTACACTTAAAATGTTAGTATTTTTATCATATCACGTGCTTTAAATAAACAAGTTGTATTTTAGTAATGAAGGTACCAGTATTGTCAACAAGCACAAGTCACCCATGCTAGGAGTCAGTGCAGGAAGCTAGTCATCATCATATCAGCCAATACAATAACGCGTTCAGGATGTTGATGGGGTTGCCATGCTTTTGTAGCGGATCAGGTATGTTTGCAGACGCTCAAGTGGATGGCTTTCAAGCAATACATCGCAAAAGAATAGCGTCTCTGATGCGCCGCATACAGAGCAGCCCCAATAGCTTCCAGCAGCTAATTGTAGGGAGAATGGACATGGAGTGCTGCTTCATGAAGCCTTGGACAACATTACATCTACGAGTAGTGCGGTCTTGATCCAATGTTTCCATTGTTGTGTATATTATGTGTTTGTTGTGTCCATCCATCGGCTTGATAGCTTGATTCAAACAGGCTCTCAGTGAATCTCTTTGATATTACTAAATCATTTGATTTCTTTTTCCTCAGATTTGCTCCTTCGATAACACGGATCCTGTAGTATGCTGCTTAGATGCCGGTGCAGCTCCGAACCCCGTAGCTACCACCACCAGACGGTAGGTCCAGTTTTAACATGTTCAGCCTAGCTCTTACCCAATTATGTGTGGCTTGGCTTCTAGTCTAACTGGACACAGCTGAGTGGGTCTGTCAGACTCTTAATAGCTAAAACCACCTCGTGTTCCCTTGCACACTTGCACCGGGGGCTACGGGAGCACTTAAGCAATCTTAAACGCAGCCCTCGACTGGTGCCAGCCTGCCTCTGCGGCCCCGTCTGGTCAAGCTGGGGGAGTAAAGTGTTTAACTCCCCCCACGACATTCTAAGAGGGGCGCGCGTGAAACAAAACGTGTCAGTACCTCGAGTCCTATTAGATGGGGGGACTGGACTCAAGCTGGATACCTCCTTAACCCAACTGGCTTATAGAGTTAGCAAGACAGTCGCCCAATGAAGCAGTCTTATCAAGAAGTATCGTGTTTTCGAATCATCAACATCATATCAGGCGAAACACGTCCACTGCAGGACAAAGGCCTTCCCCAAGTGCCACCACAACAACCGGTCCTGTGCGTCTCGCATCAATTGGCTACACGCGACCCTCACCGGGGTATCAGTCCACCTTGTGGGAGGTCTTCCAACTCTGTGTCGTCAAGGGTTTGAATAAGTACAGGGAAACCAACTGAAACTGGCGATCGCATGCTTGAAGACGCGAAATGGAAGGCCTCCTACAATGTGGACCAAATACCTCGTCAAAACCGTGGGTATCTGCTGGATGCGAGATGTACAGCATCGACAGATGTGGCGACCATTGGGAGGGGCTTAAGTCCAGCAATGCATGTCTTTCGGTTGAAATTGAACGGATGATGGTGATAATGACTGAAAATAACGATACCTATCGAGATATTCGGGCCTCTGACTTATAAAATAATTATCATCTGCCTAGCTTTTTTCCAACTTTATTTGGGTCGGCTTGCAGTCTTCTTGGCAAGACTGGAGTCAGATTTTCTGGCTTCTGACAATCCGTAACGACTGCAAAAGATCTAAAAATAACAGTGTGACCAACGGCTCTACGTGCTTTCCGAGGCACGGCGGAATCTTAGTATGTTAAGATGATAACCCATCCACAGACGACCCCAGCAAGCGTTGCTTAACCTGGAACATCGACCCGTTCTGCTGTTTTTATTTAACCTCGAGCTCACAATAAAACAACCAACATTCTATTATTCATTCTTCTCTATTAGTCACATCACCTTTTACATTTCTAGCCATATCTTTTTGGGGTGGTTTGGGATCTACCTCCTCGCGGTCCATCCCGGGCAACGGCACCACAGGCTTGCCTGTGGTACGGCAGAATGATCCCACTTAAAGCGGTGGTAGGCTCTGGCTCGCGACCACCATCCCGCCGAAGTCCGGCGCCAAGCAGCTTGCTGTGTTCCGTCGGAGTGCGGGAGTGCCAGTGCCATTGGGGGAGAAGGAGACTGTCAGTTGCTCTGCTCAGAACCGGTCTTGGTCGCTGGGCTGGGCTTTCCGGGTAACTAATTTTGGAGGGTAGCGGGATCCGAAGCACGGTGCTAGCCGTTGGCCGACCGCAGTTAGTAGGGGGCCCAAGTAGCACGCCAGCCACGTGTGAAAGGCTGCCCCGCCAACTAGCGAAAAATCCCGGTACGCTCCACCGTGCCAGCTGGCGACTGGATGGGAGGACCCGGTGGCCATATCTGGGGGGGTTCGGGCGTCCCCGCAGTCTCCAAATGAGTTCCCCATAGGTTGGTTTAGCTCTAGTGTTCCACTTGGTTCACTGAGCAGCGCCTCGACAGTTCGACTTTTTCCCCTAACACTCTAAAACTACAATGACCAAAGCAAAAAGGAATAAGGTTAAACAACGGCTGCACTTCCTCCCACTCAAAGTGCACCTCACCAACATCAGGGGGTTGCACTCAAATCTCGATCCGGTCCATCATCATCTCGAGACCGAGAAGCCGCACCTGTTTTTCCTAACGGAGACGAAGATAACAACTCCGTCGGACGTGGCGTACCTCAACTACCCGGGCTACTCTCTGGAACATAAGTTCAGGAAGCAGGCTGGGGTCTGTGTGTACGTCCGCGATGACATTTGTTGTCGTCGTCTCCGTTGCTTTGAGAAATCGGGTTTCTCTGCCATATGGCTACTTGTGGACACTGGCGTGGAGAAACTTCTCTATATTGGCGTATACCGATCGCACAGCGGTGACCAGGAGACAACAGCGCCGTTTAATTCCCTCGTGGAGTCGACGGATGTAGCCCAGCAACGGTACCCAACAGCGAAGCTCATTTTTCTGGGGGACTTTAACGCCCACCATAAGGAGTGGTTGTTCCCGTACCAGAAAACTGACCATGCCGGGTTAGAGGCGCGCAAGTTTGCTGTAACGCTAGATCTAACCCAGCTGGTGAATGTGGCAACGCGGGTACCGGATGTTGACGCCCATACACCCAATTGCTTGGACCTTCTGCTGACAACCGATCCGGGCAGTCATTCAGTATCGGTCTCAGCTCCGCTGGGAACGTCTGACCACTGCCTGGTGAAATCCGTGTTGACCTGCTCTCCTCCAGATAAGAGTACTAGGGGCACGAGACGAGTAAGGCGATACGAGTCAGCAGATTGGGATGAGATGCGGCACTTTTTTGCGTCTTATCCTTGGCGGCAAGTGTGCTTCTCCTTGGGTGACCCCTCGTGCTGTGCTGATGTGATTGCGGACGTGATTCGGCAGGGGATGGAGTATTTTATTCCATTCTACGACATCCCGCTCGGTCACAAGTCCCGGCCTTGGTATAATGCAGAATGCGCCCACGCAGAGGCCCGTAAAGAGTCTGCTTACCAAGACTGGATCAAGGCCCGCGACCGAAAGGCTAAAGCACGTAGGGTTCGCGCGAGGAAAAGAGCCTTTAATTCTGCTGCCAAGTTCTGCAAGCGGGTTTTACGTAGGGCACGTTTTGACTATGTCGGACGTATCGGGGTCAAACTAGCATCGCACCCTCCGGGTAGTATGCAGTTTTGGTCCCTGTCGAAGGCGGTTGAAACGAATTTCTGTCGACCCACTTTGCCTCCAATGCTAAAACCTGATGGTTCCCTGGCTCACTCTGCAAGAGAGAAAGCAAATTTATTTACCACTCTCTTTGCAAGCAATTCACGTCTGGACGCTGGCTCCAAGCAACCACCAAATTTACCTCATTGTGACTCTTCGATACCGGAGATCGCAGTTCATATTAAAGAGGTCCGAAGAGTATTGTGCAGTCTAGACGTGAATAAGGCCAGCGGACCTGACGGCATTCCAGCGAGAGTGTTGAGGCAATGTGCACCTGAACTGTCTCCTGTGTTGACACGCCTGTACCGCCTCTCTCTTGAAAAAAGAACGGTGCCGAAATCATGGAAGCTTGCGAATGTGCAACCGGTGCCCAAAAAGGGAGACCGTGCTGACCCTGCACATTACCGTCCAATCGCCATTACCTCCATCCTATGCAAGGTTATGGAAAGGGTTCTGAACAGTAAGCTGCTGACCTACCTTGAAGACAATGATCTCCTCAGTGACCGTCAATATGGCTTTCGCCAGGGACGGTCAACTGGTGATCTTCTTGTGTATGTCACGCACTGCTGGTTCGAAGCCATCGAGAGACATGGCGAAGCACTTGCTGTGTCGCTCGATATCTCGAAGGCTTTTGACAGTGTCTGGCACGCAGGTCTACTCAACAAGCTTCCTGCTTATGGCATCCCAGCTGGTTTTTGTAGCTGGATATCAGACTTCCTAAATGAACGGTCGATCCGAGTAGTCGTTGACGGCTGCTCCTCTGACCTCATGGCTATTGATGCCGGAGTTTCTCAGGGGTCTGTTCTCTCTGCAACTCTTTTCCTGCTACACATCAATGACTTACTTCAGCCTGGTCTTGTTGGGTACGCAGATGACAGTACGGTTTCAGAGAGATACTTGTCCAGCGCAACAACCGGCGGGGATGAAGTCCGTTCCTTGAGAGAGGCCATGATAGAGCGGACAAATTTGACCTTAAGCGTTGTCTCCCAGTGGGGTGATGACAATTTGGTCACTTTTAACGCCACCAAAACACAGGCGTGTCTTTTTACCGCAAAAAGGAGTCGCTTTGACCAAACTCCTACTTTTCGGGGTGCATCTGTTCCCGTTTCTGATCGGCTCGAGCTCCTGGGCATGGAGTTGACATCCAGTCTCAACTTCGGCGCCACCATCGAGTACAAAGCCCAAATTGCGGCCAAAAAGCTGGGCATCCTAAATAGGGTGAAGCGATACTTCGGGCCTGGACAGCTTTTAACCCTTTACAAAGCACAAGTCCGATCCTGCATGGAGTATTGTAGCCACCTTTGGGATGGCTCAGCTAAGTATCAGCTTGCCGCGCTTGACTCGGTGGAACGCAGAGCTAAGAGGCTCATTGGTGACGCAAAACTGGTGGATGCCAAGCTACATAGCTTGGCTCATCGCCGTAAGGTTGCCTGCTTATCGGTCTTCTACAGATTGTACTTCGGTGAGTGTGCCCAAGAACTCCACGACCTCATCCCACCGGCCCCCTTCTACCATCGGACATCCAGACGCACTGCATCTTACCATCCCTACCTTGTAGCTATTCCACCAATTCGCACTAAGCGTTTCCAAACGTCTTTTATAATGCGCACAGCAAAGGAGTGGAACTCTCTGCCTGCGTCTGTGTTTCCAAAAGCTTACAGCCCTAATCTCTTCAAAGTTAGAGTGAACAGGCTCCTTCTGGGTAAGCTCGCTCCATCGTAGACTTTGTCTCTGTCATATCTGACATTGACTAGAGTCAAGAGCAAACCCATCACCAATAAGAAAAAAAAAAAAATCATCTTTCGCACTATCAAACCGTTATTAACCGACTTCTAAAAAAGGAGGAGGTTCTCAATTCGGATGTTTGTATTTTTTTTTTATGTTTGTTCGCGCATAACTCCGTCGCTTGCCAACCGATTTGAAAAATTCTTTTTTTGTTGGAAAGGGTATGCTTTCCAAAATTAAATGGTCCCATTGAAATTTTATCAAAATTGGTTCAGTAGTTTGGTTTTTAAATCCAAATAGCTGGAAAAAATATGTGTAAAAATCATCCATGTATACGAAATTGCGTATTTTTGCTTTCCTGTGACTTTCCAGTGGTGTTGTTAGGTGTGGGGTACCATTAAAAAGTGAAAATTAAAAAACTTTTTCACAAAAAAAAGAAACCGACTTCCAAAAAACACTACAAAGTTCAAAATAATTTTAATTTCGGAAGTCGGTGTTTTTGCTTGCTTCTTCGTTATTTGACACCGACAAGTTTTTTAATTTTTTCATGGTTTAAGAACTTTATTCCTCAAAAAGAATTACATTCACTTATAATTATGAGAAAAAACTTATTTCTAATTAGTATATACGTTAGACAACGCGACAGTTACACAACCAAAAAAAGAGAAAACAAATAGGGTAGATCAGTAGGTACAGTACCCGAAGATAACTTAAATTTTTAAATCCCCTAAAATGTGTTTCTTTAGAATTTTTTTGAAAGTGTATATGGATTTTTGATCTTTTACATTACGAGGCAATTTGTTGTAAAGCTCTGCTCCCTCATACAGAATAGTACTCCTGCCGTAGTTTGTTCTAGGCCCCCGTAACGCTATGTCATTAGCCTGTCTGGTTCTGTATCTGTTTTTAATTTGTGATTGTTTTGTTAGAGTTATTTGTGTATAATTATGTTTTTGTGTGAAATTTTAAGTACAAGTATACAAGTATTATATAGTAAAGTATTGTATTATCTGTGATATATTCATATGCTTTGTGTCATTGTAAACTTTTATTGTAGATGTTCGGTGGTGGTGGTGTGAACTTTAATAATTTTATTTTGAACTGTTTGCAAGATATGCAGGTTGGATTTATAAGGTTGTCCAATTAGGGTTCACCATGTTATTTCCTCGGTTTTCCCTACATTCTTAACCATCCACATCATTTTTTCCTTACTTATCATATCTTTCTTTATATTTTAGACCACCGGTGAGCAGTACTACAGAATATATACCACCAGTCTACGACTATGAGAGCGTCGTTCCAACGAATGGTCAATGTGAACCAATACCGGAGGCGTTGACTTCCAAGAAAACTGGACAGAAGGCTTTCGATAGTAAGTAAAATTTCGGGATATCTACCTGATCCCACCATCCCCCTTTTACCACCTGAATACCAGACGTACTGCTGGGTACCAACCGTACTTGGTCGATATCCCGACTAGTCGTACTCAGTGCTTCTCCTCCACATATATTATGCGCACAGCCAAAGTGTGGAACTCTCTGCCAGCGTCTGTGTTCCCTTCTACATATAACCCGTCTGCCTTCAAAGCAAAGAGTGAACAGGCATCTTCTGGGCACGCTCGCTCCATCATAGACCTCATCTATCGCTTTCCATCAGGCGTGATCGAGGTCAAGAGCAAGCCCATTACTAGTAGTTTGCGGTGACCTGACTTCCAGTGGCGTAGCTAGGAGGGGTTGGCCCGCCCCGGGTATCGCCCGTTTTAGTGTGATGCCACGATACCCTTACCGGGTTTCATCAATGCTATACTTAGCTGAACTTTTAGGTGATTTCTCTGAATATCATCTATTTTATTTACCAAATTAGTTTTCCTCAAAAAATAAATTAAACAAATTGGAAGTGAGTTCTAACCATGAGCAACACAAGGGCAAACTTAATCGGTTGGTTAAACCCAAAAACAACGTGACTCTATGAATCGCTAGATTTTTTTTTTCCTTTTTTGGCAAGAGCCGGATCCGACTATTCTGCCAGTGTTACGTCGTGAGTTCGTGACGGCAGCACAGAGAGGCAGGCTGTCAAACTTTGTATTTACTTCGTGGTAGGTATTACTCTAGTTGAATGGACGAACACATGAGTTAGTAAAACACATATAAATCTTATTTACAAGTTTAAATACAGATTATGATTTATACTAAACATAAACGACTGCATACATACTACTCGTAATTACATAAGTTACGCACCAATTTAAATTTCAAATCTTTTTTTTCAATGTAGCCAAAATGTGAATTAATGTAGGAGAGAAGTGGGAGATGGTTGAGAGAGAAATATCCAGAATTGTAAAACATTGAAATAATGTGATTCTGTCCTAAGCTTGTTTACGTCATCCAGTCAACGTCGGCTGTTACAGAAAACTAGCGCAATGGCTGTGTCTCTCACACATCTCAACATTATTCTGAGCGATAGCTGTTTTACGTGGCTGTGCCGTATATTTTCCCAACCTAATAAAAGTCACATGTTTCGTTTCTTTTTCTTGGTATGCGTCATACTTGGCGCCAAATAAACTCCTTTTCTTTCATTCTTCACAATGGTCAAAGTCTTTGCTGCAGTAACCTATTTCACAGAAACAGTATTTAAAGAAACAGCGGTCGTGTAGCTTCCTATCAGAGAAAGATTTTTGCAATCGGAATATCAGTTTCAGATTCTTCTGAAACCATTTAAACAGACAAACACACAATTTTAGATCACGATATTAAAGTTCTAATTACCAACTGGAGTTCAGTGTTCAATCCCCAAGTCAGACAAAGTTTTATTAAGTTGTTTTATCAGCAATTTCTCAGTAACGGCTCGGGAGTGTAGATTTTTCTCTGTTATGTACTGACATGATAATAAGAGAGAAGAGAAGAAATTAAATATAGCTATGGCGACATGCCACTTTCTTGGTGATAAGCGATGATGTGGTCGACGATGGAGCACGCTTGCCTAGAAGAACCTAGAACCTATTCACGGTTGACTTAAAGACCTTCAGGTCGTAGCTATCAGGAAACAGAATCCGGCAGAGAATTCTACTCATTATAATTTCAGTTTTCTAATTCTTCTTTCCAGAGTGTATCGAGTACCAAGAGAAGTACGTGTATCCTTGCGAGAGGGGAGTGGCGCTGACAGGGGACTTCAGTAGGAGTAGCCGTTGTCACCACAACGCTGATGAGCTCATCGTTGGTGGAGTTGATGCTGCGCAGTTTGAGTTCCCTCATATGGTAAGATATTATACAGACTTTCTTTATGATACTAAGCTGATGGACTATCAATCTGCTTAGCTTTTTCCAAACTATATTGGGGTCAGCTCGCAGCTGAAGTGACAATATTTTAGATGGAGAAGTACCAGTATATTTTACACACCAGAGAATGGGCAGCAGCATTCTCTGTACATTGCAGCAGGTACACTGCGATCACCAACCCACCTGCCAAGATGGCGATGATGGCAACCCCCCTCCCTTTTGGGGGAGGCCTATGTCCAGCAGCGGACGTCTTTCGGCTGATATGATGATGATGATGAAGACTGCCTACCTGGCCTCCACATCCCAGTATCTGGATAACATAGCAGCATCAATGGCACCACTATAAAAAAAAACGAAGCGAAATTTGTACGACAACAAAATGTACCACACCGGCACTATACCACCACCAGCGAACTACTAACGAAACCCTACATCGCGGTATCAGAGTTTTCCGTGCGATTTGAATATATACAACAGTCCGAATATCAACTATCGGGCAGTTGCCCACCAGAAACCACAACCGTTTGGTTGGAGGATGCTCCTTTTTCAACGGAGGTTTGCGGGACTTTACTCCCTGTTCTGCCAACCACTACACACGAACCCTTTGGTAAGACTGGTGTCAGGATTTCTGACTTCTGACTCCGTTACAACTGTTAAAGATGTATCAATTATAGAAAGCACGTCTCTGTACGTAATGGTCACCCATCAACGGATCGACCGTGGCAAGCGTTGCTTAACCTCGAAGTTCAACCCGTCTCCGTGCGGCTGTTGCTTTTAAGCCACAAGCTTGAATTGGCTTTATTTTACTGTTTCCAGGTTATGATCGGTTATGGAGCGAATCTAGAAGAAGTGCAGTACCAATGCGGTGGTGCAATCATCAGTGAACGATTCATTCTTACCGCTGGACACTGCATAGCTAGCAGGGATCTGTGAGTATTTTCTTTTTTATATTCAAGCTTTTAACATCCATCCATTGAGCAGTGGTGGCCGAGTGGTAATGGCCAAGACTCAAAGCAGGTTCAAACTCAGGTAGGCGCTTTGACTGACTTGACTTAAGATCATATGCCCCTAGCTAAGGCAGGGGGCGTCCACAGTAGTTCTCCAACGCGAGCGGTCTTGAGCTACATACTTCACGCTTCATCTCGCTACACGAAAATCCGATGCTCGTCGCTCCTGCCAAAACGTTGCGTCGTCAGGTTTGTCGGGGATGGCCACGCTTCTTTTTCCCTTGAGGATTCTGGAACATCGCCTTAGAAGAATGTGACCAGAATCCCACCGGAGCGTTAACCTATCCATCTCCACTTATAGTGGTTGGTGATTGGCTGGACTCTCGTGGCATTTTTTCAACAGCTCTACGTTAGAGATTTTCTCCGAAGATGCGACGAGACAGGTGTACACTTTATGTATTTCAAGTTTTCAACACCACTACATGAAAAACAGAAAGGAGTAAACTTTAAACAGACAGTAATTAAGTACTTTCGATATTAATTAATTTAGAAATGGTTCATGGTGGACATCCCACCCACACGCACAAAGCGTTTTGGGAATACATTCATTGTGCGTACAGCTAAGGAGTGGAATTTCCTGCCGGGGTCTGTGTTTCCTGATAGCTACAACCTGGGAGTCTTTAAGTCAAGAGTGAATAGGTTACTTCCAGGCAAGCGTGCTCCATCTGCGACCACATCGTCGCTTACCATCGGGTGAGATAGTGGTTAAACGCGTGCCTATCAATAATAATAATAAAAAAATACTAAATACAGACTAGTAGAAAATATACAAGCGGAGTAAAAAGGGGAAGGGAAGAACTCACAGGGCATCGAAAAATTTGTCCACATCGCTGTCAACAGGAAAAGTTCCCAGGACACTGGCCACATTGCCATCGTTTGGGCTTGAAACAATGGGGCCATGGGGTCCGAGTACTCATCGAGTTTTTCGTGAAATCAGCAAGCAGTTATTCAACTCTCCACGTGACAAGAGAGCTGCGGCCCTACCATGACGTGTTGAAGCGTGAGTCGTTCGAGCGAGAAGGAGGGATGGAACTATATAAGGTGTATAGCTCCATCCCTCCTTCTCGCTCGAACGACTTACGCTTTAACACGTCATGGTAGGGCCTCTGGCCTTTGTTTTGGCCAACGAATCAGCGCCAGTGTTTTGGGCACTTTTCCCGTTGACAGCATTAATAAATTAAATAACTTCCATAATGGCATTTGATTATTTCTCAAAAATGAAATTTTGTTTGTTTCCAGAGGACCAATAACGTACATCGCGGTAGGAGTATTACGGCGAACTGATTCTTCAGACAGATCCAAGGTCTACAAAGTGAAGAATATCATCAAACACCCAGAGTACAAGCCTCCGGCCAAATACAATGACATCGCCTTAGTCGAGACTGAAACGCCGTAAGTACGCTCAATAACCTGGAGGTCTTTAAGTCAAGAGTGAATAAGGTTACTTTTAGGCATCAGGTGAGATAGTGGTGACATGTGAGCCTATTGATAAAAATTAAACACAAATAAGTATGTAGGTACGTTTTAGCTGTAACCACCAATGATATTATAATTAAAAAGAAGTAGATTGGTTATAAGTACTCAGCAAGCGGTACGTCTAAATGTGGCTAACTAGCCACATTATCCACGTCTTGTCTCTTTTCCGCTCTCGATAATTACGACATGCTGTCCTACTTCTACGTCTCATCTAACAGTGTGACATTGTGCCGCTCTTGAAGATCGAATGTTGTTTATGTAACCTATCTACACCTTTTTACTTATTACATCATTGGTAACCACCATGTTTTTTTCTGCTACCAAGAAGCGTTGCTGTGTTTTGGTTCAAAGGCGAATTTACAGGTGCATTACACATTTCATTTGTGATATTGGATAGCAACGCTTTTGCAATGCCTCCAGATCTCCATAGGTGGTTGTGACCATTTTTGGCATGCTTCTGTTACCCAAAAAATGGAAAACTGTGTGCGCATTCGCATCTCAGTAGCAATCTGTCAAAAATGTCTCAATTTCCAAACATTTTTGACAGAAACAATTGCGACTGAAATGCAAATGCGGACGTTGCTTATTAAAATAGTAAAATTAGCCCTCTGATCTCTCGAGGCTCACTACTTCCCAAATCCTCTCATCACTATTCTTCATCTCTTTTAAATCCATCCAAAGCTATGTTTTCTTCATCTTTATGTTTTTGACTTATCTTATGGGGTGTACCTACATACAGTTCTATGTATTTCGTTCTATTCCGGTTCCGTCCTTCTTTATACGAATTTACTTGTAGCCGATACAGCATGCCTGCCTTCTTTCATACTTCTATATACATCTCAGTATTTACCTCTTTTCTTATAATATTACCATTGTAGAGGTTACTTTTATTAACAAAACTTGTCTAAATATTTAAGGATTGCCCTGGACCAGTTCATCGTACCAGCCTGTCTTCCCACTGGAGATCCAGCAGAAGGATCGGAAGAGAAAGTGCAAGCCACGGGCTGGGGTCTCACTACTTACAGTGGAGCTGTTTCCAATACCCTGCAGAAGGTGGGTACAACTATAACCCCACAAAACTTTCCTCAAGACTTTTTCCATAGGTACTTCATAAATGAGGATGACATTCATACTCAAAACTTCACAAAAGCGGGAGAAAACTGTAAAAGACCAAAAAACCTGTGGTTGGACTGTGTTAAAGAAGATATAGCTAGAAAGGACTACTGTGATGATGACTGATTGAGAAGTATGGAAAAAGAACACTTGTTGCGTCTTCCTTATATGTAAAGGAAGGGAGGACAACGTGATCAGCCGGTTGATTCTGCCGGTCTATTCTGTCGACCTTTCACCGTGTACACTTAGGTGGAGTAAACGACAAGTGAGCTGTCATTCCATCTTGTTTGTATGGTTTGACAGCTCACTTGTCGTTCACTTCGCCTTAGGTTTCAGTTGGACATGTTTATAAAAATGCACTGCTGTCTTGTTACCCCTAATAAAACGCTAATTTGTGTTATAGCGGTGGTCTTTTTGTACTTATGTACCTACATATCTTCCCAACTTGTATAAGTTATTCATTTTGTTTTTATTAGGTTTTTATGGTTCGCAAATTAAATTACTTTCTTTCTGTTCTTCATTCTTGCCTAGAACCATAGACCAAGAGAATGATGACGATGATTATATTTGTACCCAAACTGCTGCTTACAAGCAGGTGCTGACAACGTGTTCTAACATTCACTCCACTCTTACAGGTGGTGTTACACAAGTTCTCAACACCGGAGTGTAGCCAGAAGTACATGCCTGTTCGTCTCATGAAGCAAGGTTTCAATGCCCAGTCTCAGATCTGCTATGGAGACAAGCAGGTGTCCAAGGATACCTGCCAGGTATGTTTTTCCTATATTATGCTAGGAACACTGTAACTTACGACCATTTTACGGCCAAGCCGTGGTAGACGCTAGTCTGGTATAAAATAAAACATTCTAATGTAGTTGGTGGCATTTCTTTTAGTTCAATCACTGATTTGAAGTCACCAACTACATCAGACTGCTCAAAAAATTATTTGAACTTTATAGTAATTTTTTGAGGTCGGATTTTCCGTACAAGGCCATTTTTTGCAATTGTGTTTTTATTGTAGCTATACCTATTAGATACTAGCACTTCGCCCGCAGCTTCGTCGTCTTTTTGAAAATAAAATGTAAAGTATGTCACTCAAGAATAACGAAGCTTTCTACTGGTGAAAGAATTTTTTTAAATCGGTTCCTTAGTTCCCGAGATCAGGTACTTCCTTGTAGGTAGTAATCAGAAAAAAACCTACAAACTTAACCTGTTTATAATAATAAGTGTAGACTACACCATGCATTGCGCATACTTGTGGCGACAGCATACTGGAAGACGCAACGTTGGCAGGCTTCCTACAAGGTGGACCGATGACCTAGTGAGAGTAGCGGGTAGCAGCTTAGCTCAGCTCAGCAGGTTGTAGTGGCGACACTTGAGAGAGGCCTATATCCTGCAGTGAACGTCTTTCGGTTAATATGATGATGATGATATCATGCACTTCAGAAACTCTTTATATAGAATAAAAAAAATATGCTTTAGCTATGTCTTACTGAAATTCTCTTTCTCAATTTCCAGGGTGACAGTGGTGGTCCGATCCAGATTAAAAACAAGAAAATCGACTGCATGTACAATATTGTTGGTGTCACCTCGTTTGGTAAAGCATGTGGCTTCGTTGGAGAACCCGGCATTTATACCAGGGTCCTCAACTATGTGCCCTGGATTGAGGGCATCGTGTGGCCAAACTAGTCAGAAACGGATACGGGCCGACTTGTTGGGCAATCCGACTAGATGGCCACATTTACAGATGGCGATGTTTTGGCAACAGATGCTGATTATTTGACAGTTAATGAGCTTTAGAATGGAATAAAGCGCCAATTCTTACTACTTACACGTTTTTTTTTTTTTATTTAATAAAAGGTTCGAATTTCAAATTACTTTTACTTCAGGAATAAAATTGGCGGTTTGACAGCTGTGTACCTACAAAATATATCAAACAGCCATACATTATATCTCCTAGCGGAAACTTTTCACATAATAATTACCTATATTCTCGGTGTTTCTTCGGCAAGCCGCACCTTTTCAGCTATCAACTTTTCCGCCTTGAACACGGTTGATCAAACTCCCTGTCAGCTTATCACGTACAAATCCCGTTCCATCATCGGACCACAAGACGTACGGCGATGCGCCACCGGTAGGTACATGGTGGACATCCCACCCATACACATTGTGCGTACAGCTAAGAAGTGGAATTTACTGCCGAAATCTGTTTCCTGATCTCTACAACTTGGGGGTATTTAGCTCAAGAGTGAATAGGTTACTTCTAGCTAGGCAAGCGTACTTTATCGTCAACTGCAACACTTTAGAGATAGACAATAAGTTCATATGGATTGGTTGGCATTTTTGGGGGGTCCAGGTGAAAAAGTGAAAAATTGGCGATGCAAAGATTACGCGTGCGCCTCTAGCGGTTAAATTTAGAAGTTGCCTAAGATCAACACTTGCAATGTTGCCAACACCAATTTATTAAATTCCCCGAAAATTTAAGTCATGTTCTCTAACTTGAGATTCCCTGCAGTTTGGGGAATTCCCCACACGTTGGCAACGCTGTGCAAAAACTGTCAAAGTGTCGTTCTTAGACAGCTTCACAATTTTGACACTAGCGGCGCTAGTTAATGTTTGCAACGCCAATAAAAACTAAAAATTCTGTTTGAGAGTCGAAGTTTCTCGAGCTCTACTCGAAAATATTCGTTAAATAATGAGAATAGTTACACCCAGAATACATTAATCTCCTGCGATACACAATACCTATTTATGAAATTATATCGTATTGTAGTCTGGGTATAGGTAATAGTCGAGGGGTGAAAGGCTATTTGTTTGAAGCGACATTTTACGAACTTTACAGGAGAGCCATTTAAAGATTCAAAATTTGGAAAAAAAATCGTTATAAAAAAACTACTGCTCTTACTTTAATGGGGATTGAGGATCGTTATTGCAAAAAAAATCCTTTATGTTTTGGTGTAATTTTCAATTTAAAAAAAGTAGTGAGTTCCAAGATAAATGTCGCTTAATACAAAATTATCTGTATCGCCTTATTTCTAGGGTAAAGAAAAATGATTCAACTTCCAACATTGTCACTAATCAGCAGCAGGCAAAATGGTTTAAGCGACCTTACGGTGCTTAAGCAGTAGAAAGCAAAATGATTGAATCGACGTTACTCAATGATAGTAGGAATAGGCTATTTTGTTTAAATACCAATTGGGTTTTGATACCAATACAGGCAAGTTGACATAAGCAACGATGAACATTCTTTATGAGTCGTTTGAAGTCACATGTTTTAAAAGGAGTTTATAAAACATGGTTGTTGATACAAGATAATAATGACAGATTTATAGTAAGGAGGTTGTACTCGTAGTACTGAAATGAATTATGTCAGGAATAAATAAAAAAGTTCTGTTAATTAGAAAATCTTTTATTAACGTACGTATCTTTAACTTAATCAGTCAAATTGAGATCGTAAGTATCCTTATATCTATAACTTTTAAGTACTTAGTTACTGAAGTGGATAAATGTACCTACTTAGTAAGTAAGGTTTAATTAAGTAAGAAACCTATTGTGTAGAGAGTGTGAAATAAAAGCTTGTCATGTAGGTACAGACGTGTTTCTACTGAGCTCCATAGGTACTTCATGGGTACTCGCAGGGTGGGTCACCATGAACTATGAAACCAAATAGAAACATGGCTGTACATGATAAGCGTTTATTTCATATTCTCTACACAATAGGTTACAATGTTGTTTACTTCCTGAGTACATTTATCCACTTCATTACTATTAAGAAAATTAACTTTTTAATTAACAAAGTAACTGAATATAGCTCTAATAGATCACAATAGAAAATAATCATAATTTTTGTTTGTACCATTACAAACAAAGCATTAAAATGAAACATAACAAATTAATAGAAATGTTATATTATTATGTTGTTGGTTATTCAAATATTAATAATAAAATCACAACATCATGTAGGACAAGTTCTACCTTATTTCTATTTTGTTGTTACTGCTGCTGGAACAACTGACGCATTTATAAAAATTATTAGAAAGCAAAATAATAGGAAAAAATGTAAAATCAAACATACATTACTTTAGATAAGCATTATTACCAAATAATAAAAATAGTAAAATGTGATTATAGTTTGTCAACATAATTGTGTAGCATTAAAACATAAATTAAAAAACCTGAACAAAGCTGTTCATCGTTCTTATTTCCGGATCACTGTTACATTTGCTATCATTTAAAATACATAAATCTTTGCTTTGGTTATGGTAAGACAAGCTCCCGAAGAGTGTTACTGAAGATCTCCTTTTCGTAATGGGCTGTAACGGTTTTGTTTTTTTTTTCATTTCCATCACTTAGGCGTTCAATCTTGTTTTTCAAATATTGTAGTCGTTTTGGCTCCATTGTGGGCTAAAAAATTAAGTAAACATAAATATCAATACATAACTAGGTACTACTACTTACAGGCGTTAATAAGACTGATGAATAAAACAACATACATAGGAACTTACGAACAGCCGCACGTCACTGGTAACAAAACCAGTAGGTATAGTATAAGCTGGCCTGTTATTCTATACCTAGCTAGTGAATTGTATACTTTTAAATTTGAGAATACACTATAAAATTATTCAGTAACCGCGTGCCTATATTTAAACATACCGTTATTCATCTATTAAGTAGGTAGGTACTTACTATGTTAATTATGTACCAATTCTTTCGATAAACAATACACAAACATTAGCAATCTACTAGTTACACTATAACATAATTAATTTATTCATTAATAGACACAATAATTGAGTAAAAATACTTACAAGCTTATTCTATTCGTTCTTATTCCAAATCACAACAGCGCGCGTCCTGTCTCCCGACACACTCACAACTGTCTGATGCGCCCGCGCGGGGCGGGACAGTAATAATAATGCCGTGGTTTACGAAAACTATGCCAACATTTATTTGTTTTAAATGACATAAAATGTTTAGTGTCGTATTAAAATTGGATGGTTTAAAAGACAAACTATTTATAATATCATACAGGAAAAAATGATTTTAATCTAACCACTTGATATTAGGTTTATCTTAAGTGACGTATTTTGAAAATGTAGACACTAACAAACTGTTCAAGCGACTAACAAACACTGTTTTAAGAACAGAAATATTGTTTGAAGCTCCAAACAGAGTGCAAAACAGTTGAAGCGAAAAGGGTTGAACCGACGTGTCTTATTGAATATGGTTGACGGCAAATTGGTTTATGCGACATTGCGTACTACTAGAAGTGGAAGGCAAAATGTATGAAGGAACTTTTCATCTTAAGTTAGCCATATCGAAAAACGCTTTATCTGCCATTCAACTGAAATTTTAGGACCAGAATAACGGCTTAAGCTTCGATTCTCTGTTTTTGTCTACAGCTTAAATGAAGTTCTAAAAAAATATAGCAAATGTGATGTCGGATCATACAACATGTTTGAGAATTATGTACCAAAATTGCATTGTTTTAAGCGCCAAAAAAGTGCTCAGAATTGTACGAAACTCGGCTCATCCGATGCAGAAAAAAACGCTGAATCCGAATATGTATATAACTCAATATCGCCCAAAATGTCGCTTCAAACAAATAGCCTTTCACCCCTCGGTTTTATTTCCTTTTAGGTATACACGACTAGGAAGAACGCTTTTCAACTTTTCCTGTAATGTAAAATATGTACAGAGAAGCCTTGTAAAACGAGTCAACGACGAACTTCAAAACTCCGTACACTGCCATCTATTAGTCATCAGAAGAACTACAAGCACTCGAGTGAACACAAGAAGCCATTCGCACAAATATTTTCGCTAAACATAACTAGATGGCGCTGTTTACAACTCTAGCACGTCTAGGACAAAAGCGAACTTAGCTGCCTGAGCTGCCTCTTCGGGGGTGCTGTTAATTTTATTGAATCCCGGGCCCCCGATTTATGGCAACGGTACTACGGTAAGAACTGTGGAGATCCCTAGACGGAGTGCATCTGTCACGGTGTAATTATAGGCATACATATGTTGGAAACTATTGACTTTGGCTGGGATTTTGTATACAAAACGATTTTTTATAATACATATATCGAGAAATTATAATCTAAAAAATATTTATTATAATCTTACGAAGTCAGCAATTTTCCGATAACATAAGGATTTTCCCACAAAAAAAAGGCTAGAACGGAGAAGTTGCTAACGATTTAACCTGCTTCAAGACGTAATGCAACTTGCATCAAAAGTGTTTTTTCGTTGCAGCCAGGGCGGACGTGTGTCAAACGACCATTTTTACCACACTTACTAGAAAAATGATTACCTATGACACAACATTTAGTAACAAATTATTTTGAGAAATGGCTCACGGATTTTTTTCATGGTGCTAGGGAACCTTGGGGAACAGCACGATTGTTTTTGACGTAGGTAACGTAACGGTACCTACCATAAGTCAGTGAATTTTACTTTTTTATAACCTACCTACTTGTTTCGCACATACAGTTTTCGTCAAATAACTTTGCCCCTCTGAAGTAGTGTCGAGTGGCTGCGTAGTAGTCAAAATTACGAACACACTGCAACTGCGTATGCGTAAGAGACATGGGGGCGGGGCGCTTTTTATCTCAGTCGCTCGTTTACATTCGATGCATGCTTGCGTCCCGCTTGCTCCCGTGTACGTGACTGCACCTGCGCGATCTTTGCAAATGGCTAACTTCAGAGGGGCAAAGTTATTTGACGAGAACTGTTACATTTATTTGAATTGGATACTGTATTCATATTTTTATACAAATTGTGTACCTACGTCGCATAAAATTAACTACGGGGGTTCTATTTTCTTTATATTCAAAATTCACTTAGGTAGGTACGTTAACGATACTGAACGTCACTATACGTCAAAACATTCGTGCTAAGCCCTCAGGTTGTTGCTGGTTGCTGCATTTTCCCGTAGGTACACGTGAGAAAAAAATAGTAGGTACTTATCTACTTATTGCTCATAGTAGATGCACACTCATACACAAAAAAATCTCATGATACAAACACTTTTAATCCGCGCTTATGGTTATAAGCAGTTTCCAATAGCATACGAATAAAACGAAAGGCTGCAGCTCAGAGGCGTACCTAGGGGGGGCAGGGGGTATGGCCCGCCTCAGGTGACACCCGTCTAGGGGTGACAGATGCAGCAGCCCCCCCGAATAATGAACGAAAGTACCCATACCTAATTATTTTGGGGGTGGTCCATTTGTGGGGTGACACCACGTTATCCGCACCGGTTGTCACCCATGCTTGCTACGCCACTGCTACAGCTTCCCTAGTACAATATTACGAAAACTTTTGTTTTTTGTGGGATGCAAACGAGTAATTTTTGTCGAGACACCACCGCGCCCGTGCAAAACTATACAACCCGCCAGGCATCCACGCACTAGGTTCTCAGCAACACACTGTTTCACGGCTTCCATTCGCGTCCTCAAACGCGCAAGCGTCCCATAGGTTTAGCTTTGGTGGAAACAGTAACGTATATAAAAATGATAACTGATGGATGATGAATGATTAATGATGATGATGATGATGATGATGATGATGAATGATGAATGATGAATGATGAATAATGAATAATGAATGATGAATGACGAATAATGAATGATGAATGATGAATGATAAATAATGAATGATTGACGATAAACGATGAACGATGAACGGTGAACGGTGAACGATGAGTGATGAATGATATTTATTTTGTAAGTAGGTCAAACATAATATTTTCGTTACACGTCAAACAACATTTTCACAGCACCTACACATATGGACGGAAAATGTTTAATTGTAACAGAACTGTCATGCATTCAAACTTATTTAATAGATAGTAATTAAAATTATGGTGAAAAAGCCAAATATTATACTTAATTTACATTTTACTGGTAGTAAAGGAAAATATAAAAAACTTGGCCAAGTGCGAGTTGGACTCGCGGACGAAGGGTTCCGTACCATTATCTATAACAAAAACGACAAAAATATAACATTTGTTGTATAGGAGCTACATTTATTTTACTCTGGTTTTAGTATTTGTTGTTATAGCGGCAACAGAAATACATCATATGTGTAAATTTCAACCGTCTAGCTATCACGGTTCATGAGATACAGCCTGGTGACAGACAGACTGACAGACAAACGCACCGCGGAGTCTTTGTAATAGGGTCCCCGTTTTTATCCTTTGGGTACGGAACCCTAAAAACTAGGCAAATGTATTGCATCTCTGTTGAAAAACCGGCCAAGTGCGAGTCGGACTCGCGCACGGAGGGTTCCGTATCATAATTTAAAAAGAAAGCGGCAAAAAAATCACGTTTGGTGTATGGGAGCCCCACTTAGATATTTGTTTTTAGTATTTGTTGTTATAGCGGCAACAGAAATACATCATCTGTGAAAATTTCAACTGTCTAGCTATCACGGTTCATGAGATACAGACAGATGGACAGACAGACAGACGGACAGCGGAATCTTAGTAATAGGGTGTCCCGTTTTACCCTTTGGTTACGGAACCCTAAAAACCAACCCAAAAAGCTTTTCATTTTCCCATAGTAATGGCGGGAGTGCAAACGACTTTTGACAGATGGCAGCCATTTTGCTAAAATTTATAGCCGTCAAATAAATAAGCTTTTATAAAGCCGAAATTTTTCGCTGCATGTACGGCGAAATATTTAAATTAATTGCATGGAAAATGCAAGCGTGAACTATTATTTTTGATGATATAGGCTGCGTTACTATAAAAGATAATTTTACTAGGCTCAATGCTCTCGTGGAAGCCATGTGGAGAACCACCGGGTTGGACATGTTTGCTGATGAGTGGAACGAAATTGTTGGAATGTTTACAGTTCTGAAATTAGAGGAAATAGATTAACTTAATTTAGTTTTCATGACTAATTTTCTGTAAAAAAATATCTATCTACCTATAAGTAGTATTATCGTCAACTGAAATTCTTCGGATAGTTCATGTTCCCTGGGTAGAATCTACACTGCTTCCACAGTAACACAGATTCTGCAAAGTGATTAAAGACATAACATCATTAATGTTGCACTGCATAAAGTCACCATAGATAGAGACAAATGGAAATCCTTGGAGTAGGCCTTCACCTGAGAGGGGTCCATGCATATAAAAATTTAAATAAAAACCATAACATTTTTAATAACCTGCAAATAATAATTACTAGCTTGGACCCTGTTCCCGATACCGGTGGGCTACTATTTTTTAAATTTTATAATATTTTATTTTGTATTTTTAAGAAATATTAAACAGTGAACCTATTAGATAAGTAAAAAAAAATGAATTTATAAACGAAATAATAGTTACCTATATGATATATTTGATTATTCCAATTTTTCTATTATACTTACCTACATTATTATGATCGAATTGATTTTTTCTTTTAATCTGTTTTTTTTTCTAATATTAAGAAAAAAAAATAATCAAGCATGTCATTTAGAATTCAATATTGTAAAACCATTTTGTAAATGCATGGTATATTAGGCTTTTTTGTTTGTATTTATTTATGGGACTACGATCAAATACCCCCCCTCATGCAGGTAGAACCAGGAAAATATATTCTGTTGTTGTAAATTGCTTCTCATTCCACTATTTTATATGCAGTGTGAAAATATATCAACGTCAAATCCAGGGAGCATTTACTAACCAACACGATATTCCAAAAGAGGCACCAGAAAGTATTTTTGACTGACATCAAACAATTGGGTTTTCAATGCGACCCACAAAAAGTGAAAATAAAATCTCTTTCACGAACTAAACAACCGAATTCTACAACAAAGCACTACAGATTTGCAAAAAAAAACACATCAAAGTGCAATTTTTTTTTAGAAAAAGATTTTTTTTTTTGTAAAACAATTTTTTATTTTTCACTTTTTAGTGGCACCCCACACCTTACAACACCACTGGAAAGTCACAGGATGGCAAAATAAGCAATTTCGTTTACTTAGTTGTCAATTTTTTTCCAGCTATTTGGATTTAAAAACCAAACTACAGAACCGATTTTGATAAAATTTCAATGGCACCAATCGAGAAGTATATCCTTTCACGTAAAAGATTTTTTTTACTTTTCGGTTTATATAAATGAAGGAGTTATGAGTTATATAACAAACATAAACAAAATACAACTGAAGTGAGAACCTCATCCTTTTTAAAAGCTTTTATTTTGAAGTCGGTTTAAAATGAAATGAAAAATTTAACCAACCAAATATTGTTTTTATCCTTGTTTTTGTACTATTAACTCTAGTATTCTACAAACAAAATGGAGTATAATTAAAATTAATTATTTAATAAAAACTCTAAAAAGTATAAAAAATATATTTTGATACATGTAGTTTTAGAGTTTTAGACACGGTTGGCGCAGTGGTATAGGGATTGGCTGCTGCGCTGCGTGTCGTGGGTTCAATACCCGCACGGAACAAGTACTATAATTATTATCTATTCACTATTACCTAGGACAAATTTTTTTGGTGTGAAGTCATCAAATGACTCCTTTCACTCTGCGCAAAACCCATCCGTGTTCCTCCTAATGCCCTTTGCGTTCCAGGGCCGCGGTGACTCTTTCCAACAAATTCCGCAGGGTTGTTTAAATTTGTAATTTAACTTTTGTTTTATGCTTTTTATAGTACTTTGTTTACTACTACAAACCCTACGATGTACACTCAGCTAAATGGCACTGCATCGTGTACCAAAATACTATTTATATCGATCTAACGAGAGAAAGTAGCTGAGTATCTCTCACTAATGTCTTTACTCATTTCTCTTTTCTGCTTATCATCAGACCCTGATCATGATACATTTATAACCTATTCATGAATACCATTTAAATGAGCCCAAACACGAAGCGTCTGCTGTACTGACGTAAGTGAGGAGTATGATATCCTGCAGATTCCAGGACATGCTGCAGCATCAGGTCATGTTTACTATTATTCATATAATCTGTTCATTGAAACCATTCCAGTGAGTTGGGCTCACTGGAATGGTTTTAATGAACAGATTACAATGAACAGTCAATATCTATCATTGCTTACCTCTTTTTTTATGGATGGGAAATCATGAAATTACCTCTTCCGCTCTGGGTGGAGCGGAAGGGAGTGTCAGACTCTTACTGACTAAAAGCCGTCCGTGCTCCTCCTAGTGATCTTTGCTTTCCAGGGCCGCGGTAACTCTTTCGAACAAAATCTGCAACCCTGGCAGGAACATGATACCTCTGCTGTAACTAAGCGAGGAGGGATTTACCAAATTTCTCGTCCATCACACCTGTGGATGTTGCTTAGATCCAAATAAAAAAGAGCTGATGATCTACAAAGGGCCGAACCGATTTTCTTCAATCATAAGAAGAACACCCTTGATTAAATTACCTTTCTAACAAAAGAAACTACAAAATCGGTTCATCCGTTTAGGAGTTACGATTCCATATACAGACAGATACACACGTTAAACTTATAACTTCATTTTTGGTCGGGGGTGAAAAATAGTAAAAATTTTGGAAGTCGTTCTAAGAAACAAACTTTTTCACGAAAAAAAACCGACTTCCAAAAAAAACACTACAAAGTACAAAATAACTTAAATTTCGGTAGTCGGTGTTTTTGGTTGCTTCTTCGTTATTTGACACCGACTTCCGAAATTAAAGTTATTTTATACTTTGTAGTCTTTTTTTTGGAAGTCGGTTTTTTTTTTGTGAAAAAGTTTTTCATTTTTCACTTTTTAGTGGTACCCCACACCTAAAACAGTCACAGGAAAGCAAAAATATGCAATTTCGTAAGATTTTTGTACATATTTTTTCCAGCTACTTGGATTTAAAAACCAAACTGCTGAATCGATTTTGATAAAATTTAAATCGAACCAATCGAAAAGTATACCCTTTCACATAAAACAAGAATTTTTCAAATCGGTTCATAAATGACGGAGATATGAGGTAACAAACACAAAAAAAAAAAAAAAATACAGTCCAATTGAGAACCTCCTCCTTTTTGGGAAGTCGGTTAAAAAAACAATGACTATGTTTTGTTTTATTTTGGAAGTCGCTTGTTTTCTTTTTTGTAAAAGTTTTTTATGGTCTAGTGGTGGTCGGTAGCGCGATAACTGAGCTGACTGCCGCCGGTGCTGAGTTCGATTCCCAAGTCGAAGAAAATATGATTGGGGTTTGACATGAGAAATTTCTCAGAAGTGGTTCGGAATCAGGAATTGTGACGATTCAGTATCGTTAACGTAAGTGAATTTTGAATATAAAAAACTATAATCCAATAGTATTTAAGATTATTATTTATTTAAGATGGGTAGGCCTTTAGTGTGGGACCCTACTTGTGTCGATACTCTTGCGCCATCCCATCTTCCTAGCTCGTCGTGCTGTGCTGGTGCTGCCGCTGCGGCTGCGGAGAACCTCAAGCGGCGGAAATATAACAACCTCGTTGGTAGTTATATTTTCGAGCCGTTTGGGGTTGAAACTCTCGGGTCGTGGGGTCCGAGTGCTCATGCGTTATTTAAAGAACTTGCTAAACGCTTAGTTGACACTTCGCGTGACCCAAGGGCTGGCTTTTACCTTGGACAAAGGATAAGCATTGCCATACAACGTGGCAATGCCGCCACTCTTTTGGGCACACTTCCAGTCGACAGCGATGCGGATGAATTTTTTGACGCCATCTTTTCGGGTTAACTTAGTTAGGATATTTGATTTTTATTATTAGTGCTGTTTCTATTAAATACCAATAATAGTATTTTGGTTTAAGTTTATGCGACATACACAATTTGTATCATATAAAAATATGAATATAGTATCCAATTCTAATAAATATTATGTGCGAAACGAGTATTATCGTTTCGCACACATTAATATTTATTTGAATTGGATACTACGAGTATATTCATATTTTTCCACCACAGACCTCCACAACCCATGAACTGGGTAACAAGGTAAATTTTGGCAAGATTGTCAACAGTAACCAGAAAATCTGTCAGTCTTGCCAAAATTTACCGTGTTACCTATTGTGGAGATCTGTTAGGCAGCCGCTCCACGTAAAATACTGGTACCTATTCAGCTGAATCCAGTTTGACTAGAACGACCCCCTTATAGTTGGGAAAAGGCTAGGCAGATGATGACGCCAAGTGAGGTTCCAGCATTACATGTATCCACTGCCTAATTGACCTCTACAACTCATTAACTGGGAACATGGTACTTCTTAGCAAGACTGGGACTCCAGTCTTGCTAAGTAGTAGTAGAAGTTGTCTGCAGTCTTGCAGTCGTTACGGATTGTCAGAAGCCAGCCAATCTGACTAGATTTTCTGGCTTCTGGCAATTCGTAACGACTGCAAAAGATCTCCAAATGACAGCCGGAACCAACGGCTTAACGTGCTTTCCGAGGCACGGAGGAGTCTCGGTATGTTAAGACGGTCACCCATCCACAGACCAACCTCGGTAAGCGTCGCTTAACCTCGAACATCGATTCGTGCGGCTGTTATTTTTTAGCCACGAGCTCCATTAAAAACGGTCACCCATCCAAAACTTGACCTCGCCGAATCCGCACAACAAGCCACCTCAAACACAAAAACAGTCAAATATCATAAACCTAGTACTCTGCTCACCCTTCAAGTCCATACATTAAAATCCTGTACGTCTAACTCTGTCTAACATACCAAACGTGGCTCTTGCTATCTCTCTCTATGTTTGTATGTGCGCGTGACGCCCTTATGTATGTATATGGAGCGTGTGAAAGCTTTGCGTCTGTGTGTGTGGTACAGGTAGCAGGGACTGGGTTGCGAGGGGGGGAAATTACCCTGGTTTGTGGGTAAATATGTAATATTGGAGAAGGTTAGTTTTGTCTGGTTTTGAGTGTGAATGTGGGGTACCTAAGTGTTTTGGTTTCTGTTACTTTCAGTCATGGTTGTTAATGTTATTTTACTAATATTATAATTGCTAAGTAACGTGATGTTTTAATGGTGGTGATCATTGCTGAAGAATTGATGTGTACTAATGATCATCTTCGAGTAAACGCGGGTTAGTTCTAGTTTTAAGTAAACATTAAAATAATGTGCAGATATTTTTCAGGACTTATAGAAAAGGGTTTTTGTCACCATTAATCATAATTACTAAAACATTGTAATCACGTGGTTTAAAAATCTGTTTGATTTATTTCTGGGTGTTTATATATTATTATTTTGACTGAGATTTATTAAACTTTACTCTTTCATTATACATAACATCACGCCATCACTTTGCCCTATCTGAGAATAGAAACCAGGACCTCATGATCAGCAGTACCTTGCAACTATCGAGACAGTCTACTACTTCTTTGGAGTTCTTTTATTTCTATCTTTTCATCGATTACACTTTCCTCTTGAAAGGAAAGCGAACTCACCATCTTAGTAAAAGAAACATATATATTTACAGCAAAACTATTACCCCACATTCCAGCAATCGGTTTACCCAGTGCTTTTTGGGAGCTTTTATTTCAAAAGTAGCAACACCGAACTAGCACGGTCGCTCACTTAGTCTCCGTTCTCCCTTGGTTCGCGAACGACGTGTGTTAAGTGAAAAATATCTGTGTACTTTTTGTGTACTGTATTCATTGGCCGTGTCTACACTGTGTATTGTGTATTTTAGTGTGTTTTTGGCCATTTTCTTACAAAGGTAAGTTTTATTTTTAATACATTTTATCATAGGGTAAAAGTAACAGTTGTTGGCTATGGCCGTAATTGTTTTTTGATATTTTCGTGTCTTTGGTTATGGAATTTATTTATTTGTTGTGTGCACTTGATTATAAACAAGTTTGGTTACTATATTACATGAACAAAATAGTTAAAATACAATTACTTTCTTAGTTAAATTGTAATAATCAAAAACATGTTTTGATCGGAGGTTTGGTGTCTACTTCCTTCATGTTTTCAATTATTTGAGCAATTCCAGTACTTGTGTGAGAGGTTGGGACCACTCTTACTAATTTGAAGAACACGTATTTCTCAAATAAAATGAAATATAAGCTTCTGACGCGGCTTGGCTCGTGTTTTTTGGAGTTTTGTTGTTATAAACAGTGTTTTGTTGTTTAAATTATAGATGTGTTGTTATTTGGTTTTGTATACTGCTGTTTTGTTATAAACAGACACTAAGTATTTTTACACAACTGTAAATAACCACATTATCATTATGTGCCTCTATTAATTAGTACAATAACAAAAGATCAAATCAAATATAAAAAAAATCTTGAAAGAAAAAGAAGTGACAAGACAAATATAGGTACTCTAAAGTAAAACAAATTGTTTTCTTTTTATTTTATTTTTTTTATTACTATTATTGAAAAACTTACAACAAAGACGTTTCAGTATAAAGGAAGCAAATATGACAATTTCTAAGTTTCCTATAATGTATAATGTAAATGAATACGCGAAAAAGGTGGATCACGCAAATAAACTAATCAAAAGTAAAACACAGTGATACCTAGTACGGACGCAGTAGTAGTACCTACCTGATACATCATCATCATCAAGACACCTTGATTTTGGTTTTGAAAATGAAACCTACCTACTTGCACCCAAAACCATAACAAATAACATTAAAACGAATTTTGGACAATGTTCAACTTCAATAATTATAAACATAAGCATTTTTATGACAATTACACAACATTATTACATACATATTTGTATTAATTATTAAGGCGACAATTTTGGGATGCATGCACGTATCGCAATTTATTCCATCAAATACTCAACAGAACCTTTCGCTTGGCGCGTCTTGAACAGTGTCTCTTAACACCTTAAAAGACTGGCCAATCCTTCCTTTGCGGTGATAGCGCCTGGTTCGCGACCAACCTCCCATCGGAGCCCGGCGTCAAGCAGCCTGCTGTGTTTCGTCGACGCGTGGGAGTACCAGTGCCTCAAGGCATCTTCTAGGCACGCTCGATCCATCATAGACCTCATCCATCGCTTTCCATCAGGCGTGATCGAGATCAAGAGCTAGCTCATTCCTCAATAAAAAAGGCGACTTCTTCTTCCTGTCGTGTGGGCAGTAAGGTCTAAACGACCCCACACACCCTAGTGTCAGAGTTACTAAACCGCCTCAAGGGCCTCTGACATGGTTTATTTGACGACCGCCATTTGGCGGCCGGGACCACCGGCTTATACGTGCCTTCCGAAGCACGGAATCATCTTTTTATCAGACAGTAATTCAAGCCTGCAATGTCCTAGCCAAACAGTAAAACTACTTTACAAAGTATACTTCCCGTGGGAATCGAAACTACGACCACCAAGTCACAAGGCAAACGCCTAAACCACTCGACCACGGAGGCAATAATAACCAAGTCGACAATAAAGAGGCAGTCGCTCCATGGAAATCACTGGTATTCATAAGCATCTGGTAAGAGTATTTTACATAAAACGTCTGCCTATCTGACATCCACAACCCCAGTAACTGGGTAACACGATGCCTCTTGGCAAACTGATATCAGATCCTCTAGCTTATGACAACCTGTAACGACTATCAAAGATCTGACAAATGACAGCTGGGATCGGTTTAACATCCTTTCCGAGGCACAGAAGAATCTTGACACTCATCATCTACCCAGCCTACTCCCAACTACGTTGGGGTCGACTCCCAGTCAAACCGGATTCAGCTGAATACCAGTGTTTTACGTGGAGCAGCTGCCTACCAGACCTCCACAACCCATTAACTGGGTAACACGGTACTTCTGACAATCCGTTATGACTGCCAAAGATCTACAAATCCGAGACCAATGGCTTAACGTGCACGGAGGAGTCTCGGTGTGTTATGACCCATCCACAGAACGACCCCGGCAAGCATTCCTTAACCTTGAAGATCGGCTCGTGCGGCTGTTATAATTTAGCCTCGCGCTCATCTCTCTCGGAGGAATCTCGACAGCATGTTAAGAAAAATTGAACAAAAAAAAAAATACTCCAATGAATCACGAAAATTACAATCGGAAACAGAATATTTTGCCAGTAGGTAATAATAAACTTCAATCCACTTCAGTTGTGCCAAACTCTGCATTATTAATTCCAGATATCAATCCTCCTGCGTTTGGATTAAGTCCAAATTATTCATATTTATCTTAAACGAAAAGTCTGGGACCTGGGTCTTGTCTCCGCAGTAAGACAATTCTGCCGTCAGCGTTATTAAATATTTGTGGAAAAACGTCTGGAGGTAAAGTGAAAAAATGCTAGAAGATCGTCTTGATAAACTGTACTGAAGATAAAACTGTAACCAAAATAATCACGTACTATGAATGTTTATCTATTTATTGTAAGTATACTTTATTGACGCTCCACCAGATAAACAAGCAAATATAGGTAATCACGGGCGTTCGCTCTCTCGCAGACAATCTTTGTGAAAAGAGATTTCTGAATGTCCTTCTTGCAGTATCTTACCTGATGGTAAGCAATGATGTGGTCGAAGATGGAGCACGCTTGCCTAGAAGTAAGCTATTCACTCTTGACTTATAGACCCCCAAGTTTTAGCTATGAGTAAACAGTCTCCGTAGAAAAAGGAACTATTAATTTATAAAACTCCGAATAAATTAATGTTAACATAGAATTACATAAACAAAAAAAAAGTAAGTCTTGTACATATTGTGTGCAAATGTGAAATTGTATACTAGTACCTACTTAGACAGAAGGAACGATAAGAAACCAAACGAAGGACAAAACGGCATTTTGGAAGCCGTACATATGGTTCTAATCATCACTTTTCAATGAAAGAAGGTCTTACAGTAAATTAAACTTAAAATCTCTTAGATAAGACCAATTACTAATACTGCCTGTACCTACTTGATTTTATCCAAGACTCATTACAACATCATCATCATAATCAAGATTTTTTTGCCCTATTATCCCAATGTATTAGTGGTCGGTGCATCATGTCTTCTTGTTCCATAGGTATTTCTCTGTTAGTCGATATCAAAGTCAAACGTCATCATTTACTGTTAAAATAATAATATGTATAAACAAATAAATAAAGTGACTCAACTGTCCATTCGCAATGGTAGATTCTTATGGAGAAAAACGGACAAGAAGCTCCATGTTTTAAACTATTTGGTATACAAAAATTAATTAAGTATGTATATGTGAGGTCGGTGCACCTAGAGTATAATACTCAGAAGCAAAGTATTACCGGCTTGACTTATTCATTTTCTAAATAAGTGCGTAATGGAAGCATTAATTAAACAGTTTCGTGAGTTAACAGAAAAATAAAAACAGTACATTTATAAAGTTAACACATAAATCAACCAGTTCTATTTTTTGTCAACACCCTTGATTGTTCTATCACAGATTACGTTCTATGTAGCAGGACCAGTATGTTTCCAAGCATTCTTATCCTGTGTAATCTTTTAATCATCGCAGTTGCCATCCTCTTTCTACACATATCGTCTTTCACACAGTCCTATCGATCGTTTCTTTGGGTCTCTCCTACTATTGTAGCCACCAACATTCATACTTAACACTACTCTTCTACGACATTTTCTTCTTTATTAAGTTCAATACTAAAATCAATCAATCAGCTTCTTTTCCTAAGTATGTTGTGGCCGGCTTCTAGTCTAATCGAATGCAGCTGAATATGACCTATCCTAAGGCGGACCGATGACCTGGTGAGGGTCGCTGGTAGCCGATGGATGCGAGACGCACAGGACCGGTTGTTGTGGTGACACGCGCGGGGAAGCCTATGTCTAGCAGTGGACGGATTTCACGTATATGATGATGATGATGATGATGATTATAACTGCCTATCTGAATCTCCGAATCCCAGTAACTGGTTAACACGGTACCGCTGGTCATGGTCAAGACAAGTGTAAGAAATTCAGGCTTCTAACTACCCGTAAGAACAGCCAAAGATGTCTAAATTATAAGGCTTAAGGTGCTTGGCAAGCGTTGTTTAACCTCAAATATCCAGTGCGGCTGCTATTACTTAGCTCAGCCCTGTTATTGCAGAGCTAAAATCTTAAATCGTTTATTTAAACAAAGATTGACTTCTCACTAAACAAACACTTTACAAAATCAGTTTAGCTAAAGAAAATCCCAAAAAAATACACAACGAATTAAAAATACTCTTTGAACCTTTTAAAAGCTTAGCTTTCGGCTATGTTTTTTCTTCTGAAATCGTTTCTATCCCTAAAAATGCTTAAGCACAGCTGCGACCTCGGCTAGCTTTTAAAACAAAGGAACCTAAATTGATTCGAACGGACGGTCGCTTTTTGTTTTTGCTTGTGAAACCGTTTTATATGTGAAATCTGGCAATGACAGAGTAAATGGGTGGTCTCTGTCTGCTGCAGACACAGGTTTTAAAATGCAAGAAAGATGTAATAAGAATGTTTTTTATTATTATTCATTGAATCGCGTTTGATAATAATCTCAACTGATGGTAAGCAATAATATGGCTAACGTTGAAGCACGTTTCCCTAAAACTAACTTTTACTTTAAAATATTATAAATGCGAAACTAACTCTATAAGTCTTTATGTTACCCTTTCACGCTAAATCGGCTGAACGAATCATCTTGTAATTGGCAGACATATAACCTGGGTTATGGAGAAGGATTTAAACTACTTTTTTACGCGATAACTGACATCTACGCGGGCGGAGCCGCGGGAAAAAGCTAGTATATTTTAACTTTTGACTAATAGATCCCCAGGTTGTACTACTAGTACCTATCGGTTCATATAATACAAGCTCCTGCAGAGAATTCCACTCCTTAGCTGTACACACAATGAAAGTATAACTGACAAGTATTGTACGTATTTTAGGATATCAGCTATATACCGGTGGTGCTCGTTTACTGTCAATTATATAGGTATATTACTTATCTCCGTAGCTCATAACAATTCTGTAAATGGAATGAATATACGCACTTATTCATAAAATCCATTCAATTTTCTAACCACATTATCAACAACTGACATTGTCCCCAAAATCCAGCGAAACATATCGGGTCGTTAGTTCAGAACAAAAAAAACACTATCAAGTCTTTTCTCTATAGAATATTTACCACTAACAATGATATGTAGTGACAGTTAGACAAACCACATGTTACTCGGTAATAGTAACCAGTTTCTGTCATTGAGATGAGCCGATAGTCAGCATTTCATTTTAATACTGGTATTAACGACTGGTCGGAAGTTCATAGCGTATAGTTTTTACAGTTCCGTATCTGCTGTTCTGTCTGTCCGTTCCTCTGTCTATTAGCGGGGCAGGTGGTTAGTTGAAATTTTCAGTTTGTATTTCGACTACTCTCATAAAGTAAAAGAAAAATATAGAAAGTGCTTATATTGTATCAAAATTTTGTCTGCATCGCTATAAATAGTAAAAGAGCCCCAAAGCTAGCAGGTAATATTCTTTCGGATTTGTCATCAATTGAAAAACTTTATATCAAACAAAAATTAGAAATAGTGGTCAAGAGGCGTGCCTACCAAAAATAATAAAAAAAAACCTTTAAAAATAGTCTCGGACGCTAACTGGCTGCGTCACCCTAATAAATGATTTTTTGTAACTTAAATAATTTACAGTGAAGATAAGTTCATGTAGAAGGTAGAGCTTAACTGCAAGTAGTCTTCTCCTAGCAAATCTTCAAATTGTTATTTTTATCGGACTTCCAAAACAAGGAGGAGGTTCTCAATTCGGTTGTTTTTTGTATGTTATCTCATAAATCCGTCATTTATGAACCGATTTGAAAAATTCTTATTTTCATATGAAAGGATTTACATTCCGATTGGTCCCACTGAAATTTCATCAAAATCGGTAATGTAGTTTTAAAATCAAAATTGCTCGTAAAAACATGGCTTCCAAATAAAACGCTATTGCGTATTTTACTTCCTTGTGACTTTCCACAAATGATAAAGTACCTACTAAAAAATAATATTTCTACAAAAAATACAACAACCGACTTCTAAATAAAAAACATTACTTACAAAGTATATTTTTTTTTACTTTGTACTTTTTTTTATTTCGGAAGTTAGGAAGTCGGTGTCAAAAAACGAAGAAACAACCTAAAACCCCCAAATTAAAGTTATTTTATACTTTGATTTCCAAGACTTTAGTTACCGATACTTTTGTGTTTTTATTTGGAAGTCGGTTATTTTTTATTTTACTTAAGTAAAAAAGTGTAATTTTTTGTAAAAAATGTTTTTTGCTCGAGCACTGTCGAGCGGAGAGCAAAAAACGTTTTAATGCTCTCCGCTCATGTGAAAATTCCCAAATAAAAAATAAATATTACGTAATAGTAAATAAACATTAAATTCGCGATAAACTCGCGGCACACCGGTGTGCCGGCAGTGCTCGAGCGGTTAACGTCCGAGGCACGGAGGAGTCTCGGTATATTAATATAGTCACCCATCCACAGACCAACCTCGACTAGCGTTGCAATTTGTTTACCCCTATTATTAGATTTAAGAAAAGCGTATAATTTTGCGGAGAGCGAAAGCTAGTTTTTTTTCGCGGCATCCCTCACTTAGACGGGAAAGAAACCGTGTTTGTTTTGGGGATAAAAAGTAGCTTTTAATGAAGTTCAGCGATATCTACTGTTGTTTTCAATCAGTGAGAGATTTTTCGCAATGATCTGGAATTTTACAGTTAACCATTTACAAAAATAGTATCGCTTCCTTATAATATTACTGGTCTACACTGTTCTCTATCGAAAAACGACACATGAATGAGTTGCCGTGGAGTTTGTTACTGCCTTGCTGGTTGGTGCATGTAAATAAAACATCTTTTTTTACAAAAGAAAACAACCGACTTCCAAATAAAAAAATAACACTACACAGTATAAAATAACTTTCATATCGTCAGTGGTAAAATACGAAGAACCAACCACCAACCACCAACCACCAACCGAACCAACCTAAAACACCGACTTCCGATATTAGTTTTTTTTTATTTGGAAGTCGTTTGCTTTATTTTACACTAAAACATAAACTTTATTTACTTGGATGACATATTTTTACCAGCTATTTTGATTAAATGTGTATGGGACCATCGGAAAGTTCATCCTACAATCGGTTCATAAATGACAGAGTTATGAGGTAACAAACATAAAAAAATAAATGGAGAAACTCCTCCCTTTTCTGCAGTCGGTTAAAAAGTATATTTAAATAAGTTTAGATTGAGAAACCCTGGAAAAAACATGATCCCATTTAGCGTTTCTTCCAAAGATATCAGCTTTACCAAACAAAAAACAAACTGAAACCTTTTAAAAACCGAGTCTAGATTTTGTATGCGGATAATAACTGGCGAAATATAGGTGTGCCTTACCTCCGCGAAATGCAAGCACGATAGTGTTGTTATGACAAAAAATCGATGTCGAATGTGTCACGAGCGAGTGGTTCGTGGCTGAATAATAATTCAGCCGCACGGGTCGATTTTTGTCAGCAAAGTAGATGAGGCCCGTAGGGTCAGAGCCTGCCAGGGAGCGGAATTTGTTCGAGAGAGCCACCGCGGCCCTGGAACGCAAGCCCTTTTGCCAAGCCCAATTTGACTCATGGTAACACCGTTACAGAGAGAAGGCCTGTGTCTGCAATGTGAACATTATAGCCTGATTATGCTTATGCTGTGAACGTCAGCAATTAAAGATAAAATATGAAGGTGTGAATACCACATTCTAACGCGTGCAGGTCAAGGGGTTAATTCCCTGTATTAATGTCGAAGCTAATTTTAATACTTTTAATGTTTTTGACCTGTGACGTAATGAGACTTACACCAAATTCTACCGGTCTAGTCTGTTTCTAGTGAGCTGTTATTCCATCTTGTTTGTACGGTTTGACAGCTCACACTTCGGTTTTCACTTCGACATGTTTACAGAAGCGCACTGCTGGTGTGACAGACAAATATGCCTCTGCCTAGCGTTTTCCCAACTATATTGGGGTCGGCTGCCAGTCAAACCGGATTCAGCTGAATACCAGTATTTTACGTGAAGCGGCTGCCAACCAGACATTAACAGACCCATTAACTGGGTAACACGGTACTTCTTCGCAAGACTGGAGTCAGATTTTCTAGCTTCTGACAATCTGTAACGACTGCCAAAGATCTACAAATGACAGCCGGGACCAACGGCTTAGAGTGCTTTCTTCGTCTCGTCTCGGTATGTTAATATGGTCACCCATCCACAGACCAACCTCGGCAAGCGATGCTTAACCTTGAAGATTGGTCCGTGCGGCAGTTATAATTTAGCCACGAGCTCTTCTCTGTGACAGACAAACATGATATAAAAGTAATTCTGGGAACGCGAAAAAGGTTCACTATTCGTAATGGATAGAGGTGATACAGGGAGTTTCAGAAGTGTGAAGTCATATTTAAGGGTGATGTCGTGTATCTGATATACTGTTATGAAAAAACAGGAAAAATAAAATACGTTTGTAAGAAAAAAAACGACAAAACAGTTAATAAAACACTTTTGAAGCAGTCTTACGCATTGATTTGATTTCATTAACTGCATCAGAATGTTTAAAAAGTTGTTTGGAACATAAGGTCGGTTCTTAAGGGGGATCCCTAAAGAGACCTCGCCATACATTTTTCAGTAGCTGTAATCTCCGTAAATAAACAGTTTCTGCAGAATAAAGCAAGTATAATGAGATTTTATAATGTATTGTGATCGCCTATCGCCCAAATTTTAGAAAAAAAACAGTCTTTCTATGAGAATTAGACCCAATAAAAAACGAAAAATCTTTACATGTGTGAGTGACCTGAATCGCGCCATCTGACAGAAATTTATAGAACCACCGAGAAAAAGTTCATTGCTGTTGTGTTACGAGTTTACGTGCGGTGAACATTTTAAGTAGATGGCGCTGTTCGAAAATTCGAACAAGCGCCAAGGTTATCGAGTGACGGACGCGGCGATGCGACGTTGCCATTCAAGACGCAATTTGGCAACAACGCGTGTTGCCAAATTGTTCCAGTCCATGCGTGATTGTGTGTCAAAATTGTGTTTCTAGCAAGTTAGCGCCGGCGCGCGGGTTTGCCCGCGGATTTTATATTTTATGATTGATGAAATGTTTTTTTTAGGGAATGAGAAATAATGCTAGAAAGTGAAAACAATTATCTGCGATCTGCCTTTGGTTCACACAGATACAATACTAATGTTATTATTGTATTACTTATCTACTTTAAATAAATAGTGCCTACCTACCTAAAGATTTAAAAATCTTTCCACTGTATGTAAGTAGGTACTGATAAAACATTTTCTGACACGGTTAAGTACTAATTCATTGGTTAATTTGGGTTGAATCAAATCAGAGAAAAGAAGTTCATGTAGGTATACTTAGGGTACCTATACCTAAATCAGGCGATCAGCGTAGGCAAACTTACCTATTTTTTTCCTAGCTACCTACGCAATGGTCGTCCGTCTGTCGGTCCGTATGTCTGTCTGTCCGTCTCTGTCTGTCACCAGACTGTATTTCACGGACCGTGATAGCTACACAGTTGACATTTTCACAGATGATGTATTTTTTTGCATTTGTATCGCATGATTGTAATATTATAAGTCGCGTAAGATTGTATATTTACAAGTACCTACTTACTTATAATTTCTTCTAGATAAGACAAGTATTGTAAACTATTGAATTTGGGTGTGATTCAGTGTATTCGAAATTATTTCTTCTCAACACATCATCTGCCTAGCCCTTTCCCAACTATACCTACTGGGGTTGGCTTCCAGTCAAACCGGATTCAGCTGAATACCAGTATTTTACGTGGTGCGGCTGCCTACCAGACCTCCACAATCCATTATCTGTTCTCAACATAATCATAGATTATAGTCTAAAACATAAACAACATTTATTACAATCTTACGATGTTTGGAATTATCCGGTGACACATACGAGTACTTACATAGGTAGGTACCTACTCTAACCAACTAATACCAAGATATTCTAAGCTGATAACAACCCTTTGCTTTGCCATCTAAAACCATTCCACCAAAGAACGCCAGTAATTACACTAATCACTGAATGTTACGACTGTATCACCTAAAGAAAACATTCTTAGATCGCGACGAATAATTGCATAAATAATCTTTTATTTATTTAGTACCTACACGTCACAATTTATTTACACGTTAGGTACTATTTAGGTTCAGTCACATTACAACAACCTGTGTAGGTACAATATACCTTTATTACCATTAGATACGGGACTTAGTCACAGCAAGTGGTCCTACTCAACTAAGTGATTGCCCGTAATTGGCACTCAGTCGCGCACGGAAAATCATTGATGTGACCTTCAGAATGATTGGCCAAAATGACTGATCAGCTTAAAAATATTACTAAGATCTAATACCTATTTGCTACTATTTGATACCTTTATTTAAATAATTGGTACCTAATTAATAACTGAGAAAATGAATTTAAAAAATGGGCAGTCATTCTGATGTCAGGATGGACTGCCGACATTTAGGATCTCCACGTAAAGGCTCAAAAATTTCAATTCGCCTTTACAAAAATTTAGTACCTATTTGATACCTAAACATACCTATATTTTTTCTAGATTTTTAAGGCAAAGAATTTTATTAGAGATTTTTTGTTTAGGTAGGTACTATGAATAAATATACTTACCTAGTTCTACCCACATGTTAGCTTTTATCAGTATCTCGGAAATTGTTATTAATTAGTAGTACTTATTACTAATTATCGTGTAAATTGAACTACCTTCACTGCATAGACTTGAAAAAAAATTGACTTCACTTGACTTTCTGTATCAAGTAGTACCTACCTAAACATAGGAAACCAAAAATCTGTACCTAATAAAATCTTTAATCTTTGCAGCTCAACAGTGTTTTAATAATACTAGGAATAAAAATAAGACACACCACTCGTAAATACAGCCAAAAATGTTAATTTGTTGAAAATAACAAAAATATTTTATCGTTTGCTTCGCCATGTTTGTGAGAGCGAGATAGATATTAAAAACATGCGTGAGAGACACGATACGCACAATTCGCGAGTTGTTGAGAGATTTTGTAAACAACGCGCGCGACGACTAGTATCAGAACGAGGTTACGTAAGGTTAGCAACACAAATTTCTTCAAACATATTAATAGTTTTTTATTATTATTGTTTTACCAACCATGATTACTTAAATTCAAGTCAATTTTATTAATAATTGATAACAGTTATGTTTTACGCAACAGGTACTTATTTAAAAAAAAATATTTTATAAGACAAAGTCTAGTTTTTAGTACCTAATTGTTAGTGCAGAATCACTACTTCACTATATTTAGTTATCTTTATTACGCGACTGTGGCAAAGCAAACGGTTATGATTTCAAGGCTTCCTCGTAACTCCCAAACTGCACGTCATGTGCAGCCATATTCTTTATTTATTTATACATAAATGCATAATGGTGATACTTAAGGCTCTTTTTTATTCAGGTTTCCTAAAGATGAATTAAGGAGACAAAAGTGGCTTGTTATTGTCCGAAAACAAAGGCAGAAGTAAAGCTTTAGTAACCTTGCGCGATCGAGCGAACAATATTTCTTTTTTTAAGTACCTCAAAATAATTAATGTTTTTTATTTTATTTGCTAACGCTACCACATGCCATGTCATTCATAATCGTAAACATTCGTCAACATTCGGCAGCTAACGCGATTTCGCTCGCACGACAGCGCCGTCTCCTATCTCTATCCTTGTCTATCGGTAACAGTAGGTTGCGACTGTGATGACACTGATCACAGATGTGTGAGTTTCGGTGCATAGTCGTACGCCGAGCCCATGTTTACTGATTGCGATGTTAGAGCGTAACATGCAATGTTTATTACCCAAAATAATTTATCTGAATACCTAATTTGTTATGGTGAAAAGGGATACCTTTTCACCACCAAATCCGATAGGATATCGAGCCTAGAAACAAAAATATGCATAGACCAATAATTATATTATTATTAATATTTGAAAATATTAGGTTTGGTAAGGATAAAGAAAGATGAAAAATAATTCAAAAATAAATACAACTATTGAGATTTGAACCCACACCAAGCCTAATGAAAGGCAGTCTCTAAACCGACAGTCTATTTGTACGGTTGATAAATGTTTCAAATAGCCGACCTTATTTATGTCAAGGTTTTTAGCTGCTCAGCTTCCCGAAAGTATAGCGTGATGATAATCATTGCTAAGGTTATATTAATAAGAAATAGATTGGAATATAACAATTTGGTCCTCTGGACATTTTAATTTCCAACCATTTTTGAATAAAACGACATCTAGTAGGGTCGAAAGTTACTACTATTTACTTTGCATGTGTGTGTTAAGAGTAAATTCATGCGGCTAAATCTTTATTCTGCTGTAATCTTTGTATGGTAGCAGTTAACAAGCATAGTGATTATCTAAAAAAAATCAAGGTAATGCCCTAGGTGTCGCCTATAATAAAGTTGTCTATTAAAACTTTCTATGTTAGGTGTAAAAATTGAAAATGTTCGAAATTGTAGATGTGTCGCCATCTAGCGACAAAATGGCAGTGAGAGCATTCATCCATTCACCTTAACAGACTTCAAAAAAAGGGAGTCTCAATTAGATTGTTTTTTTTATGTTTGTTACCTCATAACTCCGTCATTTATGGACTGATTTGAACATTTCTTTTAATTTTCTATGTGAAAGCATATACCTACTTTCCAATTGGACACAGAAATTTCATCAAAATCGGTTAAGTAGTTTGGTTTTTAAATCAAAATAGCTGAAATTAAACTAAACTAAACTTAAGCTGGTTGCGGGTAACCGATGGATGCGAGACGCACAGGACCGGTTGTTGTGGCGACACTTGGGGGAGGCCTATGTCCAGCAGTGGACGTCTTTCGGCTGATATGATGATGATGATGGTGAGCTGAAATAAATATGTCATATAAACGAAATTCCGTATTTTGCTTTCTTGTGACTTTCCAGTAAGTAGTGTTTACGAATTACGAAAAAAGTACCTACCAAAAAGCGTAAAATAAACAAAACTTTTCACAAAAAAATACAACCGACTTCCAAAAAAAAAAAACTACAAAGTAGAAAATATTTTTAATTTCGGAAGTTAGTAGATTTTCGGGGAATTCACTAAACTGGTGTTGGCAACACTGCAAGTGTCGTTCTTAGGAAACTTCTAATTTTCACCGCTAGAGGCGAGTTTATTTTTATAAATTGCACAAACTTAACCTACTTTCGTTTGAACCCAAAAACTAAATACAATAATCTTCTTCGTGTACCTATAAGCAATGCGGAAGTTATTAATAAATTAACCAAAAAGATAAGACATGTATCTTAACAGTCTTTTCTGACTGACAAGTGATATGCAGATAAGAATCTGATAATCCTTTGTTTTTATATTGTACCTGATTGTTATCTTAGAGGCAAGATAACAGAGGTCATTGAACTCTCATCAATCTGGCACTAGTGTTTACGTCGTCCGGCATTTCATACAAACTTTCAAGTCCTTATTTTTAGTAGTGAATAAACCGATTTTTATGTAAATTCCCGCGCATAGTAGGATACATAGGTCTAAAAGTGACCAGAGAAAAGTTTTTGAAAAAAAATTGTGTTAACTGCAGCTAAATTCGACCGATTTTAAGTTTTCTATAGAAACAGAGATTTCCAATGATCTTAAAAATAAGAAATTTTATGAGATTTTAATGAAACTTCTTTTAGTTATAAAGTTTCATTAAAATCAGTTTATTAGTTGCGAAAAACAAGGACTTGAAAGTTTGTATGAAATATCGTACGGCGTAAACGTAAACGTAAACGCTCTTAAACTGGATCCTTTTTGTGTGAAAATAGTCATTTCATCGGAACTTTTGAGTCGATTTTTCTGTCTGAATATTTTGAAAAACAAAAGACGTTTTTATTTTGCTATTTTTTTCTTAATGTTCAGCTACCCAACCTCAACAATGCATTCAGGGTGTTGATGGGTTTGCGGCGCTACTGCAGTGCTTGCGGCATGTTCGCAGAAGCGGGCATAGATAGCTTTCATGCCATCATGCACAAGCGATGCGCGTCCATCATGCGCAGGATACGCGACAGCCCCAACAGCATCCTGAGCACTAAAGCGGACAGGTGGGACAGTCCCATACTGGGGCATTGGGTACCTACGCTTACATGCCACGGTGGCGTACAATTAATAATTATTTAGTTTTTTCTGGTAAATGTAAGTATTAACACTAGTTTCTAAGTTGTCTGTTGTACTAACCAAATGGACTTAGTCTGAAATAAAAGAATTTTATTTATTAATTTATTTAAATATGACCATACCTTTCTGGAACAACCTGTGTAGCTGCATCCGGTTATACTGGGAGTCGACTCCACCATAGTTGAGAAAAGGAAAGCAGATTGAATGACTAGAGACAAATAGAAAGAAAGGAATTTTACAATGACTTTTCTTGCATTAAAACATGAATTGCGATTGACATGAAGGAGCCTCCTCGTGTAGCGCAATTTGTTCCATCAGGCACCCAACTGAACCTCTCGCTCGGCGCATCCTGGACAGTCTCACCTAACACCTTACAAGACTGGCCAATCCTTCCCTTGCGGTGGTAGCGCCTGCGATCACCCTCCCACCGGAGTCCGGCGTCAAGCAGCCTGCTGTGTTTCCTGGACGCGTGGGAGTACCAATGCCTCAAGGCATCTTCTAGGCACGCTCGCCCCATCATAGACCTCATCCATCGCTTTCCATAAGATTATGGAAAGCGATGGATGAGGCGAGCTAGCCCATTTATCAATAAACAAATTCAAAACCATTATCTTCGGTGTTCTCATAATACTAAATTCATAGAAATAAATAAATATTGATATTTGAAGACAAATCTTTTCCTTCAATTCACAGACTGGTGTCAAATAGCAAATTTTACAATCTAGTCAAATATGTATTCGTTAATATTTGCCGTTCGACCCCACACGGCAGAACAGGACATTCTTGTCTATGTCCACATTTTGTGGAGTTTCTCATAGATGGCAAATGGAAAATAATAAGTGTAATACATGTTCTCACTGAGACAAGAAACAAACAGAGACGCAGAGAGATGGTTATTTTCGCATTTATAATATTTGTACGGATTGCTCGGGCAAAAATGATATTGAGAATTTCCTTTAGCAATTTCTTAAGAGCCTTTACTACTCATGGTGTTACTTTACTGAGGAATCTCAATAAAAAAAACAGATAATTTTACTTGCACAATTACAATCATATCTGCCTAGCCTTTTCCCAACTATATTGGGGTCGGCTCCCAGTGAAACCGGATTCAGCTGAATAGTATTTTACGTGGAGCGGCTCCCTACCAGACCTCCACAACCCATTAACTGGGTAACACGGTACTTCTTGGCAAGACTGGTGTCAGATTTTCTGGTTTCTGACAATCCGTAACGACTGCCAAAGATCTCCAAATGACAGCCGGGACCAAGGGCTTAACGTGCTTTCCGAGGCACGGAGGAGTTTCGGTATGTTAAGATGGTCACCCATCCACAGACCAACCTCGGCAAGCGTTGCTTAACCTTGAAGATCGGTCTGTGCGGCTGTTATAATTTTCGCCACTTTCAAATTTACAATATCGTATAGATTCAATGTTTACCGTGGTTCTGGGCTGTTCCTAACGCCAATCTTTTAAAAAATATTTTTCAATTTTTTTAAAGCTTTGGACAATAAACGGTTTGCAGTTTCAATGAGCTGCAATTGAACTGCGCTTGAACTCATAAAAACAAAATGAATTTGACCCAAAAAAACATTTTGTAAATACATACAATTCGTGAATACACTACATACATTTAAACAATAATTTTAAAGTGGTAGAATTTTTGGAATGAAGTACGAGCTTGGCGGACGAGCTAGGCAAAAAATAGTGTATGATTTTTCCGTCATGACCCTTTCTTTAGGCTGCGTTTCCACCAGAGATGTGCGAGGATTCGTAGCGAGGGATGTGCTTGTTGAGAACCAATAGAATCGTTTCATTTACCTAGCCTCGCTCAGCGCAAGCGATTCTATTGGTTCTTAACAAACACATCCCTCGCTACACATCCTCGCACATCTTTGGTGGAAACGCAGCCTTAGTGTAGACGGTTATCCATAGGGTCACACAATTCTTCAATAAAATTATTTCTAAAACCGATGCCCAAAGATCGTAAAAGCCGAAAGCAAAAAAAAAAAATATACCCAAATCCATAAGATAGAAATTTAGTTCCAACCAAGTGTTCCACAACACTGATTCCGTACCCAAGGGTAAAAACGGGAAACTATCACTAAGACTCCGCTGTCCGTCTGTCTGTCACCAGGCTGTATCTCATGAACCGTGACAGCTAGACAATTAAAAATTTCACAGATGATGTATTTCTGTTGCCGCTATAACAACAAATACTAAAAAAAGAATCAAATAAATATTTAAGTGGGGTTCCCATACAACAAACTTGACTTTTTTGCCGTTTTTTTTAAAGATAATGGTACGGAACCCTTCGTGCGCGAGTTTGACTCGCACTTGGCCGGTATTTTTAGTGCTGATCTAATTATAATAATTTTGTCACTATTATAGAGGATCTAGTGTTATCAACAGCAAAGTAAAGCAACGCTTGCTGGGGTCGGTCTGTAGATGGGTGACAATCTTAACATACCGAGACCCCTCCGTGTCTCGAAAAGCACGTTAAGCCATTCCACACTTCGAAACCTCGGACTGCTATTGAGAAATAACACTTATTGCCCGACCTGGGAATCAAACCCACACAAGCTTTCGATCACTCCTGTTGAACGTCAGCCACTGCGCCGCCCAGGAACTGATGCTCCTGAGCATGGCGCAGTGACTGATGCCTGTGGACGGCGAGCAATGGGTAGCTCGCCGTCCGATCAGAACAGGCCCGGGTTGACGGCGCGCTGTGTTCTACACGCGCCCAGCCAGCGGACGTCAGCATGGGTCGGGGCCCGTTAGG